>JAJAGP010000221.1:269245-586216 GCA_025084515.1 Ancistrus triradiatus
TACACTAATAATAATAAGTTATTTGTTAATTGTTACCTGTTTTGTATGGAAATCTAACACCGATCTCTAACAGGCTGTCTAATAAAGTCACTCATTGCACACTGTGACTACGGGCCGTTACTGATGAAAGGTGTAGCACGGTGTTCTTCGTGTTCCTTCCAAAAATACAGCACTTTAAAAGATTCAGAGCAATTTTGGGGGCACCATTCAGCAGCACAGCAGGTTAACGCTTGTGTTCGACAGGGCTATCAGCCGAATCGATGCTCCTCCCCGAGTCTAAAAATCAATGGGCTCTACACTTACGATATATGTTCCATGAAAACCCTTTAAAGTGCCATGAAGCCGAAAATAAGATCGAGAGTAAATACTCCCCGGATAATATCTCAGGTATCGAGCTCCATAATCCGTCCATTCTTCATCATAATGCGAGGCCGCCTCGTAATATCCGCTCGCTTCCATGCGGAGAAAAGGAGAATAAATAAACGTTTATTTAAGTGTAGGGATGATTTTACTGCTAATTCAGGTCTTTACCTGGGGCTTCACCATGAGATAATGACTGTTTGGTGAATGTTGTGGTTTAACTTTATGGAATAACTGTTTATGGAAGGTCAAAAGGTTTTCCTGAGATCTTCCTCTTTAGCCTCATTGCTCTGCTGACAAATCTAAAAAACGTCCAACATCTTATCATTACAGCCTTTAGATCATGTAGGTGCTGAGCTGTTATGGTTTTTTTTTTCCCTGTTCTTTGGAAACATTACAGAAGAGTTTCTAAACAGGGTGCCAGTCCATCATAGGGCCCAAACTCACACTTTAGAGGCAGAGTGGATCTAAAGCACATCTTTTTGGATTGTGGGATTAAACCAAAGCAGACTAAAGGAGAACATGCAAACTCCACACAGGCAGCAGCCAGGTCGGGACAGTGCAGTAATAACCACTGCATAACCACCTGCCTTTGGTTCAGTAAAGTAATTAGAGGTGATTTTATTCCTCAAAATGTGTTTAAGATTTTCTTGTTGAAAAGATTCCTTATTCACAGAATAGAACCAGACCTTATCCTATGGAAAAAAAATACAGAACCACATCTATTGTAATAAACCGAACCAGATCTTATTTTAAAAAAGAGAATTGGATCTTATCTAATAAATAGAACCGGATCTTATCCAATAAACAGAAATGGACCTTATTCAAAATACAAACCCGCTTATAAACAGTACCAGAGGTAATAAAAAAAGAGAACCGTACCCTGTCCAATAAACGGAACCAAACTTTATCCACAAAACAGCACAGGACTTTATTCAAAAAAATGGAACCAGACTTTATCGACAAAAGAGAACCAGAACCATTCCTTATTCGAAACAGAATCAGACCTTCTCCAATAAACAGAACCAGACCTTATAAGAAGTAACAGAACCGGAACTTATGCACAAAACAGAACTGGATCTCATTAAAAAAAAAAAGAAAATCTGATCCAAAAAAACAGAACCAAACCTTATCCAATAAACAGGACCAGAGCTAATCCAAAAAATAAATCCAGACCTTATCTAAAAAAACAGAACTTGATCCCATTAAAAAAGCAGAACCAGACTTTATCCACAAAACAGAACCTAACCTTACATACAATAACAGAACTGGATCCTATCCAATAAATAGAACCAGACCTTAATAAAACAAATCGACCAGAGCTAATCCACAAAATAGAACCGGACCTTGTCCAATAGACAGAAATTGATCACAATACAGAACAGAACCGTATTTTATCCCCAAAAAAACACAACTGGATAACAAAATCTGACCTTATGTGTACCAGTACTTTTGGACGTGTGTAGGGGCGCGTCCCAATGCTTTTGGCTGCGTGCGCTGGCGTATCGCAATACTTTTGGCTGTGTGCGGTGGCATATCCCAATACTTTTACATGTTTATGTATCAGTGAATGTAATAACAGGTCACTGAGTCTCTGAGTGCTCTGGGGTGACATCATCGAATTCAGTTACAGTTTGAATTTTGTTGGTTGAGATTTGAATCAGAACATTCCCTCAATGCATTTCTATGGGAGATTTTAATTGTTAAACTTAAATCTATTAAAAACGATTAATTGGAGCGTCTCCAAAAGTCATAGCACACCACAAAGAGCGATTATCTACATAATGGTGTTTGACCCGTGTCTGTACATTAATCGGTTCGAGCCATATTAATCGCAGAAATGTGTGGAAGAAGAAGAACCGCCAATGATAATAATAAAAAGAAGTATGAGTGGTAACAATATACAGTGCTTTTCAAGCACTGTATAATAAATCTGACATGAATCTTAATATCTAATAATATCTTTATCAGATTATGGCACCATTAAGAAGGTTCTGTCTCCGCTGAACCGAACCTCAGGCAGCTGTTTGCTGGATGAAATCGAGCTTTTCCCCTCCAGGTACCGAACAAATCCTCTGTAATCCTGTCCTTTGTCTGTTTGGATCATGTTGAAGCGTTCCATCATGCTGAATTAAAGTTTTTACAGGAGGAGAGAGCCGATTCTGAGTCTTCTGATCCTGCAGAGTCGCAGCGAGCTGTTTGTCGGGGTCCGGGATCAGGTCATCAAAATCCCGCTCATGCGCTGCAACTTCCACAAATCCAGAGAGTAAGTCATGTACCAAACACACCTCGGTTACCTGTCTATCCTGATATTCAATGATACTGATCAATCATTTTAAATCCCATTAGATCAATGTACCATGATCAAGTTAGGCTTTGTTAAGCTCCACATCTGATGTACTGTTGGTCCTCCACATTGTACAGATGCGCGATCGGTTGAATTACCTTCATTTAGTGCATTATCGTTCTGAAAGAGGTCAACGAGGATCGCCGTTCGCATGTAAGTCTGTACATGGTCTCCAAAAATGCTTAGGTCCACATATTTAAGTGTCAAGATTATTTATGTAGCGATTTTTGAGATAGAAGTTGTCTCAAACCATTTTAAAGACATCTAGACCTGCAGCTGCAGTCGGCAAGCCTAGGGCAACAGTGGCAAGGAAAAACTCTAAATGTGATGAGGAAGAAACTGTCCTCTGACTGGTGTGGCCATGTAGAGGTCAGGGCTGGAACTGAAACCAGAAGAAGAGCTCAGAGAGAAAACAGAATGTGTTGTTTGGGACGTTAAGATCACCACAAAACTCTTATGGTGAACCCCTGGGTCTAAGTCATAGATTTCTAAAGCCCCGCCCAGTCTGGCTTGGCAACCTCGTCCACGAAGAGGTTGGTAACGGGCCGTGTTTCCTTAGACTCTCGGTCAGTTCATCTGCATGTGAATGATAATTGCTGACCAACGCTGACTTCATCCAGCCTGCTGTTCAGAGACGATCTTAAATGCATCAGCTCGACCTCAAACACCGTGGGCCGGTCTAAATAACTCGGCATGACTGATAAAACGCACACACACACACACGGATCAGAGCAGTACCCATTAGAAGAGATCTGAGAGGTCGCGAGGCTTTCATTTCTTGCCGGCTTCTACACGATTTACACAAAAGAATCCAAAAATTTATCCACAAAATATGAATGCTTTTTGTTTGCCTGCAGATTCACTAGGTCTGTTTTTCAGTCCATCACCACTTTACTTTATATGTTAGCTTTGAGTCTTACTTTTGTTTAAGCACTTAAAAGCACTGCAGATTTTTTGGCCTCACACGGGGCGCCAATAACATATATAACACATATATAACTTATTAAAGGATGTGGTTGCACCAAGAATGTCGGGCTTAGTAGTGCATTTTAGGTACTGTGCACTATGTAGGATTTACAGTATCATTATAGAGTACTAAACTCTTTATATAGTGTATATAGTCGAATTATCGGCATCTCTGGCAAAGATGTATAAGAGACTGGCCTTTTGGTGAATAAGCTTACTCTCACACTGAAAAAATTTGAAAAATCCAACCTTTAAATGAAATTTTGTCTGAGATTAAAAAAAAAATCTTTGAGACCGTTCCTCTTTACAGAATCTCTCCTGATGCTCCAGGGTCCGAGATGCAGTCTCCTCTTTAGTACCCTCCACGGGTCATCTTTGGGTTTAGATCTATGGACTGAGATGGTCATGGCATAATTTATTTTGTGTCACTAAATCATTTTTGTTGATCTGGAAAGTCTAATGACCACTCATTATGTCCTGGCATTTCATAGTGATGCTATGAGTCCTAACCAGGTTGCCTGGGTCTTTTTTAGGAAAAACACCCCCAGAACATCACAGACCCTCCACTGTACTTAAGAGTGGGTTATGTTTAGTGTAGTCATCCTTTCTTTTTACAGCAGTAGCATTTAAAATCCAAGCATTTCCATTTGTCGTTAGATAATAGCGATCTGTTGGCATAGAGGTGGCTTCTGGTGGTAGATTGGGAGACTTTTTCCTCTTTTACCACCATTTTCACTGTGCATGGGGGCAAAATAAACTTGGCTCCTCGACCATGCAGGTTTGCCATAGTTCTGGCTGACTGGAGCTTTTTACTTTTTTTGTTTTGTTAGCCATTTCCTGATTTATGAAGATCTTTTTTTTTCTATTTATTTGAATTGCGTGCTACCCATTGCTGAATAATTTGCCTGGTCAGGGTTGTAGGACAAATGCAGGACACAGGTGATAATGTGGGCTGGGACCATAGGATGGAGTATTGTTTGCTTTGTACAATTATGACTCCAGTTCTTATATTGATTACAAGTTTTGATTCCAAAGGGTGAAAAAACCTGTGATCCAAAAGGAAGGAATCATTTTACTTTAAGCTTGTACATATATAGTTTAAACGGGGAAAACGTAAAAATGATCCTTCTTCTGCTGATCTCAGAGGAACATATTAAGAACATTCAATAAGTGATGATGTACCGATTAACCTCGACGCACCAGTACTGCAGATAGGCCCCTCCTTTAATTTAAAAAACAGAAGGAATGTTGTACTAATTACGGCAATGGAAACGGAATTCTTTTTAACGATACCCACTTTTTGGATTTTGGAACTGGTCCAGTTTTGATACCCAGTTTTACCGGATGTAATGCCAGGCCATCACAGGGTGATAGGGGTCACTGAGAATGGGGGATGTCCCTCAACCAACCATTATATCTGCAAAATCAGCACTCAAAACTACATCCTGGCGGTGGGGCATGGGTAGTGTATTAGACCACTGTGGCACTCAAACACCCTTAACCCAATCTATTCCAGAGTGATCTCTATATCTTCTCTGTCTCTCTCTCTATCCTCTCTCTATCTATCTCGTATCATCGGTCTTCTCTCCTCTGTCTCTGTCTCTCTATTATTCTGTTCTTTCTCTCTCTGTCTCTCTTCTCTCTCTCTCTCTCTCGCTCTGTCTTCTGTCTCTGTCTCTTGTATCTGTCTTCTCTCTTCATCTCTCTCTCTCTCTCTTCTCTCTGTCTCTTGCTCTGGTCTCTGTTTCTATACCTGTCTAGGCTTCTCTCTTCTCTCTTGTTTCTGTCTATCCTCTGTCTCTTTCTTTCTCTGTCTCTTTCGCTCTCTGTCCTCTGGATTCTCGTCTATGTCTCTCTCTGTCTCTGTATCTCTATGTCTATCCTCTCTCTCTCTCTCTCTCTCTCTGTATCTATCTGTCTCTTCTGTCTCTGTATCTCTCTCTCTCTCTCTTCTCTCTCTGTCTCTCTGTCGTGTCTCTTCTCTCTGTCTCTGTCTCGCTCTCTCTCTCTCATCATTTAATTTCATTATAATGCTTTATGGGCATGAATGGTTAGGGTACAATGTTGCCAAGCTTATATGAATAAAGATAAAAAAATAATAGTTAATAACATATATACAAAGACTTAAAGGTATAACAAAACAAACGTGGTTAGGTGGGAGTTCTGATGGTATGTGTATGATGGGAGTTGAGTAGTTTCGCAGTGGTGTAGAGCAGAGCGAATCGAGCAGCACGCCTCTGCTCCTGCTTTTCTCCTAAGATCAGCGGGAGCTTCTGATTCCTCACAGAGAGCAGAGAACCGGTGTTCAGGTCCTCCATCCAACCGCTTGAAAGAACTCTTCTCTAATGGATGAATATGTAGGACAGTAGAGGAGGAAATGGGCTTAATCCTCAACTGTTTCAGATCCAAAGAATCTGCAGAACATCATCTCTCTGGGCTTCCAGTTTCTGTGGTGTCTCTTCTTCCACCGCCAAGCTCATGGTCACTGATTCTTACTTAGTTAGGAGTTTTCCTTCTCGTTGCGATTTTTAATTGTTAGATATGGCTAATGGGTGGTAGGTTTAGGGTCTGATAGCATTTTAGTTTGTTTTGTTGCTGATTTCAGTACTCCAAATGGGGTCGTCGTAGTGAGGGTTAGAGCCTGGTGGATCTGTTGTTCGTGAATTGGTGGAAGAGGATGGGTTTGGGCTGTGGATGTCACTGAGGTTTCTGGGAGAGTTGGCAGAGGAGTGGGTGGGGATGTGGGGAGAGCTGATTGGCAGAGGGCTTTATATTTGATGGAATGTGGCTCGGCCTGATGGAGTGAGTGCCAGTATTTCAGCGCTCTCTGTGGATGTCCTATGTAGGTGGTAAAGGGCCAGTTCGGCCCTGCAGGCGTTATTGGACGCAATTCTGTGCAACCCCTAAAATTTCTTTGTAAATTCCAATTGTATTTTCCATTCGGTTTTCCAGTTTTTTAGGTTTAGAACCAAACTTGGTCCCCATTTGATTTCACACCCATATAACATTAATGGATTATAATTGAGTTAAAAATTAATCAGATGTTAACTGGGATGTAATTGGACCAAATTTAGAGTGGATAGCATACAGAGAGCTCTTCTGGCCTTCTCACTGAGAACTTTCACAGCCAGGCCAAACCCCCTGATGTGCCAAAACCTCTATACCCAGGTAGCTGTAGGCTGGCTGTGTTGGCCCTGCCCTTTATAGCTAAACTAATATTTGTTGTCCTTGATCCTGGATCTCTGTGGAAGATCAGAACTCGGGTTTTGCTCAGGTTCACGGTTAGGTTCCAATCTGCTGCATACTGCTCCAGTAGGGTCCAGGCTTTGCTGGGAGCCATGTTTGTGGGGGTGACATCAGAACCAGATCATCAGCGTAAGTAAGCACCTGATTTCCGAATCGTGTAGGGTTAGAGCTGGGAGACTGGACTGATCCAGTGCTGCTGCCAGATCATTAATATAGATATTACATAGTGTGGGACTTTCAGAATGCATTCCCTGTCTCCACTTCCTAGACCCTGCATGAAGAAAATCGGTTCCTGTGGTTCCGATTCTCATGCCACATTTTTGCTTGTCTGAATAAAGAGACTGTATTATGTCAAAAGATTTCCACCAATTCCAATATCGAGGAGTTTTTAGGAGTAAAAGCTTCATGCCAAACAGAGTCAAAGGCCTTTGGAAGTCCACCAAAAGCAGGTGAGGATTGTTCTCTGGTTAAGTTTAATGTTTGGTTATTATCGAATTTAGAGAATATTCAATGGTCTGAGGTTCGATATTTTGGTAGGAAAGCCAATCTTGTGATTTGTGTAGGGCGTTCTGGTTCTGGAGGAAGGCCATCATTCTGGTGTTGATAATGCTGAGGAACATCTTCCCCAGATTGCTACATACACAGATCCCTCTGTAGTTATTGGGGTCGAATTTGTCTCCGTTTTTGTAGATGGGGCTTATTAATCCCTGGTTCCAGATCTCAGGGAAATGTCCTGAATTTAATATTAAATTAAATAATTTTTGCAGAGCTTCAACTGCTTTGGGGCTACAGCATTTGAGCATTTCATTGCTGATCCTGTCTGGCCCACAGGCTTTCTTTAATTGAAGTCTTTTTAATTGATCATTGATTTCTCTTTTTGTGATTGGCTGATCTATGGGGTTCTGATTGTCTTTAATAGTATTAATTAATTTGTGAAGTTTTTCCTTTACCTGATTGGAGTTCTGATTGTTTGTTTTCTTATAAAGATTTTGGAAGTGGGATTTCCATATTGTACTGTTTTGGAGGGGCAGAGCTCTAGCACTGGTGTTAAAGTTTTTGTAGAGTTCCCAGAAGGAGTTGGTATCTATGGCCTCTTCAATCTGGTCAATTTTACTTCTTATTGATTTGGATTTTTTCTGGTTTATCATTGATTTATATTCTTTTAAAGCATTTGAATAATTTATACGTAAATCCAGATTTTTGGGGTCTCTGTGTTTTTTGTTAGACAGCGTTCTTAATTTTTTTCTTGAGTTTTTACACTCAACATCGAACCATGATTCTCCTCTGGGCTTTGGGTGACCTGATCTTTTTGGGATGGTATTTGGTGTGATCTCTGCCATTTTAGCCAATGTTTGGAAGATATAATTGATGTCTTTGACTGCACGTTTACATCTTCTTGATGGGCATGTAAATTAATTAAACAGGAAGTCATTAAAACATGTATTAACATTTGGTCGAGCCATTAATTAATTTAAACCTCTCGTTTTTTGTTCGTTCATTGGGTGGGGTGTGGGTTATAATGGGTATAATTTGGTTGGTATTGGAGCAGTTTGAAGCAGGTGGTTCGTGTGGGGTAGTACAGCACCATTTGGCAGTGGTCGGACAGTGGCAAGCTGCGGCCTGACTGTGAAAGTCTAATATGTTCGGTTATAGATCTGTAATTACCGTAATCTAGACACTGTACCCATGATCCAGAAAAGCATGTGTGAACCGTCCTTAGAGGAAGTCCCCCCTCGTCCTGCCATTCATATAAAGAGCCCCAGGCTTTTTAACACAGCTCCAGGACTGCTTTACCTGTCTGTTGTGGGTGATGTGGTATGACTGTTCCTTGGACAGATGGTGGTCTAGGTTAAGATGGCGTCCACTATCAGTGAAACTTTTCCCTGAGTAAGAGACATAATCGCTTTCTCCGGCCAGTCCTGGCTTTAGATCTCCACAGATCAGACATGAACTAAAGTCTGAAAGTGATTTATCTCTGATTGTAAAAATTTTGGAAGCAGTCTCTGGAAAAATAAGGGGATAGTCATGTGGAGGAAATATAATGCACACGGTAGAGGGGGTTTCTGGGTCACAATGGAATTAATACTGAGCCAAAGTGATGAGTCCCCTTTCTTAATCACCTTAATTAAATCTTTATATTTGTCTTTATACCAGATAATTATTCCACCGGAGTCACGTCCGCGTTTAATTTGAGACTTTTTTAACGATGGAAGTATAAAGTCTCTGTAGCCTTTGGGACAGGGTACAGCTGCCTCAGAACGACACCACGTCTCCTGGAAGATTGTAATGTCGATGTCTTTCAGACTTTCAATAAATTCTCCATCTAGTGTTTTGTTTCCAAAAACATTGGAGTGAATGCCTTGTATGTTCCAACAGCTAATTTTAAACGAATCCATCTATGGTGTAATTAAATATTATAAGGAAGTTATTTTTTTTTTATATGAGTTTATAGTATAGTTTATTGAAAATCACTAGGCTAATTGGTGTTGGTTGTTGTGTATTAGACAAGTTTAGAGCAGATGAGGTTAAGCAGATGTCTTATCTGGTTCAGGTCTGCAGCTGCTGGGTGCTCTGCTCTCCGTGTGACTGAAGCGTAGCTCTCCCTTTGGTTTGTTGCTCTGGAGGACTCTTCAGTTCGCTGTGGAGGTTGTGGCTGGGGTGCTCGTTGGGAGTGTTGGATCCTGTTTCGTCCAAGAGCTGTGTCTTTCAGAGTTCTTGCGAACATTCTTACGCCCTGCTTGTTGAGGTGCACATGGTCGTGCATGTGATGAGGTCGGATGTCTTTGTGGTGGGCTATGTAGACACTGGGCATCAGGGCACAGGCTCTGGACAGCTCTGCATTGTTTGCCTGGATTATATGGAATGGCACGTCACCACGGGGAAGTAAGGTGGAGATGGTAACTTTTGCCTCTGGGAATCTCTGTGTGGCTCTGATCACCACTTCCCGTAGTACAGGTGCTACTCGCCCCCTCATAGCTCTCAGGTCGTTTGTCCCCGTATGGATGATGATGTGCTTGTAGGGACCCTTGTGTGTTTCGTTGGCTAGGATCTTAAGAGCACTCTTCGTATTTGGACACCACAGTTTTTTGACAGACATGTTTGGCAGAAGATGTTTCTCTCGGATATATTTTCCATTTGAGTCGAATAGCAGCAGGGCTTCCGGTTGGTTTTCCTGCTTCTGGTTTTCCAAGGGCAGAGGAACAACTTCTGATGGTTTGGTGTTTGTTTTAGGGCGAGCTTTCTTGTTTGTCGTGGCTGCTGTGGGTCGATGAGCTTCAGTCTGGGTTGTAGAGCAGACCTGAGGTTCACATGAGCTGGAAGGTGGTGTTGGAGCTGCTCTGCTGAGTTGTTCTCTGAGATCCTGTATGAGGTCGTCCTTGATCAGCAGCTCTTTCTTTAATGCGGAGAGTTCTTCATTAAACTCACTCCTGATTCCAGCTAGATTTTTCCCCACGGCTGTTTTTAAATTAGATAGCTCTGTCCTGGAATCCTGAAGTTCTTTTGACAACCTTGTGTTGGTTGATTTCAGCGTCTGAAGCTCTTCTTTTAGTGCTTGTAAGGTGGTGTTGAATTGTCGTTCATGTAGCACACCTGGTTTGTAGATCTGTACCTTTGTCAGTGGAGAGGTGGAATAAGCTTTGATCCTTAAGCTCCACCACTTTATTTCCAGAAGTGAAAGGTTCTCCTTGATTTTTGATACTGGAGACAGGCTGTTGGATGGGGAAGAGTAGATGTAGTTGGTACGCGAGGGTTGATGCGTTTCTTCTTGGGGAGGAGGCGTTTGTGTAGGATCCAGATCAGCTGTGAGGCCACAGCTTTGATACTCATGAAAGTCTCTGCTAAAGCTCTGCAGGCAGGACTCACTGCCTTGGACCACAATATCCCGGGAGTGGGGTAGATGTTGAGTGTTTAAGAAGTCGTTTCTCGTACGCTTTTTCGTCGTCTCTTCGCACAACCCCCCCACCAACAATCTGCGGCCTGTACAGCGATTGCCTCTCTTGATGATGTGGGCACTGTAGTTTGGCAGAAGCCTTGTGCATTTGCGGTGCTCTCAGTGTAAAAGAGGCAAGGTTCCTCACAACGCTGTTAATTCCTTTCTGAGATGCATCGATGAACAGAGACTCAGGATGCTCGTGCTTGCTCCTGAAGACTGTGCAGGTGTTTAGAATGTTCTGATGTCATTCCAGGAGATAGGTAAAGGGGCGGGGCTTACAGGCGCTGCTGCTGCTGCAATCTTTTCTTGAGAATTTTTAAAGTAAACAAACTAACTGACAAAGGATGATGTTTGTTTAAAACTGAAACTAACTGTTTGTCTCTCTCCTCCTCTATTTCTCTGTCTCTGTTTCTCTCTCGGTCTCTGTGGATCTCTCTTCTCTCTCTATGTTGCGGTCTCTCTCTGTCTATGTCTCTCTTTCTGTCTCTCTCTCTCTCTCTCTCTCTCCTCTCTCTCTCTGGCTCTTCCTGTCTCTCTTGGCGATCTCTCTCTGTCTTCTCTGTCTCTCCCTCTGTCTCTCTCTCTCTCTCTCTCTCTGTATCTCTCTGTCTCTCTTCTGTATCTCTCTCTCGTCTCTGTCTCTGTCTCTCTCTCTCTGTCTTTCTCTGTCTCTCTCTCTCTCTCTCTCTCTCTCTCTCTCTCTGTCTCTCTCAGTCTCTCTCTCTCTGTCTTGGTCTCCTGTCTTCTCTCTGTCTAGTTATCTATCTCTGTTCTCTTCTCTCTCTCCTCTTGTCTATTTCTTATGTCTTTGTTCTCTCTTGTCTCTGTCTCTCTCCTCTGTTTCTGTCTCTCTCTGTCTCTTTTTCCTTCTCACAGGGCATGCTTGGTGCGAGGGATCCGTACTGTGGCGGGATTGGTGCTAAAAAAAGTGCACAGTGCTCGAGACAGCGTCAAGCCATGAGTTCAGTGGGAACAGAGCACCAATCACTGTCCTGTGCGGTCCACACACACACACAACAACACACACACACACACGCAGTGCTGAAATTGCACACACCAGTGCATGCTCGCTGGGACAAATGTCTCGCTTTATTTTCTGAAAACGAAACACATTACGAACTGATTGATGATTGGTGATTGATGATTACTTCTGATTGATTGATACGGACAGTCTTGCCTACCAATTGAACCTCACACTAAGCGGACCTTCGCATGATTGCAGTGTCTTTTCAGGATCCGAATAAAGACCCTCGGATTTATAGCCAATAAGAATGCCACAGTTTAAAAGCTTTCCCCCAAAAATCTATCTGTAGTAATCTTTAATTGGATATAAACTGAGCTCTGCTCCTTCCTCTGAAACAGGACAGTTTAAATTATGAAATTGTACTCTGCCCCCCAAGTTCCAGAGCATTTTCTACAAAGGTGGAGAGACAAATCGGAAGGTATTTTGTTCGCAGAAAAATATAATCAGTTTTCGAGGCGGCGGTGACAGAAGTCGAATTTCGAACCAAACAAGTTTAAACCAGCAGGAAAACCTGAGATTAAAAAACACTTTGTGGCCTAGGTGTACATATATATATATGTGTGTAGGTGTAAAAACGTGAACGGTCGCCGGTTCAAGTTTGGCCAATGGTCCTTTCTGGGGTCCCTGTGGTAACACGATGGCGGCAGTGTTGGATTCGTGCCAGTGTCGAACCCGTTCCTGTACAACCCCAGTCCTCGTGTGGAGGGAAGCAGTGCCAGGGCAGCAGTGTGGAGGTGGCTAACTGTTCCAGGTACACACACACCACCAACACTCACCAGCATTAAACATACATAGTAGCAAATTTTTAAAAAAAGATTTATTGTTATTTTTTATTTGTGGAATTTGTGGAATAATTAAATGCTGCTCTATATGCATATATTAGGGGTTAATTTTTTAATTCTTATTTGTAATTTTATTTGTTTAATTATATATCACATTTATTGAAGCTTTTAAAATAAATATTTGTTTTTATATTTATTTGCTTTTTTACACTTCAGTTTTTTATGTTTATATATTATTATATAAATATATTGTAAATATACATTGTACTAAAATATTGTTTTGTCGATAAAATAACACAAAAATATTTCTTAAATTTAGTCATTCAAACCATTATTATTATTATTATTATTATTATTTGTTATTGTTTCTAGCAGCAGTATGTTTTATTTTTATTTGTGATTATTTTTTGTTTTTTTTTATTGTTATTAATATTTGATTTAATTTTTTGTTATTATTATTATTATTATTATTAGTAGTAGTAGTAGTAGTAGTAGTAGTATTTGTTTTATTTATAATGTGATTATTGTTTACTGTTTATTTTTTATTGGTATTCTTATTTTATTGCTATTATTAGTGTACGTTATGTGTTTGTATTTTTTTTATTTGTTTAGAAACGGGGCGTGGACTCCATGGACCTCCTGGTCCTCCTGCAGTACAAGCTGTGGGATCGGGTTCCAGGTGCGTCAGCGTTCGTGCAGTAATCCAACTCCACGCCACGGGGGGCGAGTGTGTGTGGGTCAGAACCGTGAGGAGCGGTGAGTACAGATTGACATCGAAAAATGACTCTCACTGCAGACAAAAAGAAAGCTTTTGTGGTGAATAAAATGTGATTATTATTATTATTGTTATTATTATTATTGTTATTATTATTATTTTTTTTTTTTATTATTTTTTTTTATTAACATAATGTAAAATATATGTAATTAATTATAAAATATATAAGATTGTTTTTTGGAGGTCTTTTGGGATGGGTTTTTTGACTCTGGTTTTTGGGTTATGGTGGGATGCAGCAGGATTTGTTTTTCAGGACACAGCTTTGGAGCACATCCAGCCCCTTAGGTTCTCCACCCTCCATATGCAGGTCTTTCTGGTTCAAGTAGCTCTGTATAAATAAGAAAAAGGAACAGGGGCTCGGTATGTGAGTTTGGCTCTACGCCGGCTAATCTGCTCGACTCCCCGCCAGGTTTTTATTTACCTGCTTTGGTTTTAGCACAGTGCCTCGGCTCCGGGCCGAACAATGGGAGCAGACAGAGCTCTGAACCTCTAACGAAAGCGAGCTGTGTTCTCGTTTTTGTCGAAGGTGAAGCCCCCTTTTCTCATCCTCCTTGGTCTTTTGATGTCATGTGTGAATGGTGGCTTGGTTTCAGTCGTTAATGGAGCTTCTTTCTTCTTCGTTAAAGCCTTCCCCCACTCAGCCGACGGGCTTCGGTTCAAAGGAACCGCGGTCACACGTCGACCTGGCACAGAATCTCGCGCAGCTCCGTCGCTGAGGTGCCACCCTACGCCCCAGGTGTCTGGGAGAGGAGATACAAAGAGATTTTGGCTTGGGAGAGAACTAAGAGAAACTTTGTCCCTTTTGGCTATCCAGATGTGGGCATTTTAAGTATATGGAGGAAGGAACGTGAAATGAAGTAACTTCAATATATAAGATGTCAAACTATATTTAAGGCTTCGACAAAACCTGAGCCAGGCTGAAGGATCGCCCAGACAAGAAACCTCCTAAATGTTACGTAGAGCCGAGTTTGACAAACGATCCTTTTTATGGACTCTCCATTCGTCTCCCTCTGAAGCTCCTGCTGTTAATTATGTTTTTTTTCCTTTTATAATTGACTTATTGTTGGTTCCTTGGCTCATTCTCCACCTCGGAGGTGTGGCAAAACCATTACAGCGGGCAAACACAATTTGGAAGAGCGCTATTTGCATACGCTAATTGAAAAAGGGCCGAGGCGGGCTATAAATCTTCCTCCATATGGATCTTGCACTCGTTTTTGTGGAGAGACGTAAATCCTGCGGTTTGGAAATGGGTTCAGGTAACAATACAAAAGTTCCTAAAGTCTTCAACTTCCGTAGTTGTACAGACACAAACAAAGTCATTAAGGAGTTTGAAAAGTTTGAAAAGTAATGGTACAGAAATTCCTAAAGTCTTCAACATCCTTGGTTTTACAGAAACGACCAACAAAGTCCTGAAGGAGTTTGAAAAGTTTCTCATAGCAACTTCTCAGCAATTCCCAACCCCAACAGTTTGAGTCCCAGTGGAGCCTGCAGTCCTGGGTTAAAACACGATAATAAGCAAAGCCTTAAAATTATTGCCTCCTAAAGCTGATTGTTTTCTTCCAGGTACTGTAACGAGCACCTCCCATGCCCGCCACACATCTACTGGTCAGCCTGGTCTCCGTGGGAACGCTGTACCGTGCCCTGCGGCGGTGGCATCCAGTCCCGACGGAGGACCTGCGAGAATGGGAATGAATGTCCTGGATGCAGCCTGGTATGTCTCCTTCTGTCTCTTAAAGCTAATAAATTATAAAGAGGAATCGCCTGAAATGTTAATGTTGTTGTAGCCAGTGCGCCACAAGGTTGATGGTGATGATAAGACATCATTCAGTCAGGATTTAGATTAGCTGTGTTATTTTAAAGTGTGAGGATTTAAAGGACAGATATTTACACCACAGTACCTTCTCTCACCAGCTCAGTACCACCAGGGCAAAAGGTTCCAGTTCCAGGATCAAATGTTCAACTTTCAGGACCAAGTGTGTTAATCATGTTCCAGGGGTTCCTGTTTCAGAAACGGAAATGCAAATCCTGTACTAAAGGTTCCTGTTCTAGTATTGACAACTCTATTTTTGAACCAGAGGTTCTTTTTCTGATACAAAACCTCCAATGTGTCCTGCTTAGAGAATTAGGGACAAGTGAAGGATCGTTGGAGTTCAGTTTGGAGGTTCTGTTCAGGTTTGGGAGTTTTGTTGGGGTTCTTTTGGAGTTTTGAGAATCTATTATAGTTTTACTGAATTTCTGTTGTAGTTCTTTTCGTTCTTGCGGGGATCTGTTGAGGTTCTGCCAGGGTTCTGTCTGATCTATTTTTGTAGTTCTGTTGGGGTTCTGTTGGGGTTTCTTTGGAGTTCTGTTGAAGTTCTTTTGGGTTTCAGTTGAGTTTTTGTTTGGAGTTGTATTGGGGTTCTGCTGGTGTTTTGTAGAGGTTCAGTTGGAGTTCCGTTTCAGATTCTATTGGGGTTCCTTTTCAGTTGTGTTGGATTTCTGTTGGAGTTCTGCTGAGGTTCAGTTTGGGTTCTGTTTGGGTTCATTTAGAGTTCTGTTGGTTTTTTTACTTCTTTTGGAGTTCTGTTGAGGTTCAGTTTGGGTTGTGTTTGGTTTCTGCTGGGTTTTATAGTTCTTTTGGAGCCTTGCTGAGGTTCAGTTGGAATTATGTTGTGGTTCTGTTGGGGTTCAGTTGGGGAATTGTTCAGGTTCTGTAGGGTTTTGGTTGGGATTTCATTTGGAGTTCTTCTGGGCTTCTGTTGGGTATTTCATGGAGTGCTTTTGGAGTTCTGTTGGAATTCTGGCGGGGTTCCATCGGGATTCAGTTAGGATTCTGTAGGGTTTCAGGTTGGGGTTTCGTTTGGAGTTCTGTTCAGGTTCTGCTGGGGTTTTTGTTATGGTACTATTTGAGTATTTTTGGGAATTCTCTTTGGGTTCTGTTGGAATTCTGTTGGAGGTCTATTTCAGTTTATTTGTGGTTCCATTGGGGTTCTGTTGGGGTTATTTCACTGGCCATAATTGAGTCATTAGTGGTGCTGGAATTTTTTTGTTATTATTTCTATAAATCGACAAAACTAGTTAAACCACAGGAGCCCAAACTGTTGCTTATGACAGTATAATGAAGCTGTAATGGATTTGGTGGCAGATGGGTCTTTATCTCTCTCTCTCTCTCTCTCTCTCTCTCTCTCTCTCACACACACACACACACACACACACACACACACACACACACACACGTACATACAGCTTTGATGTGTCGTCTCTTTATTTGCTAACAGAGAACAGAAACATAAAAACTAATCTGTCCACGTTTCATCTTTCTGGCGTCTGATTATATTAATCTAAACCGTGTGTGTGTGTGTGTGTGTGTGTGTGTGTGTGTGTGTGTGTGTGTGAATACGTGTCTAATCCGTGAGCTGGTAGCAGTGGGTGTAATCAGGACCACCTGTGCTACCCTCCACGTATCAGTCGTTGTCAGACATTGGTGGTGCACGGATTCAGAACATCTGTTTGGAACTCTGTACATCCGCCTGACCGCTGGGAGTTCGTACCGCAGATGTTCGTCCTTCTGTAAAAAGTGTACGGGTTTTTAATTAATTGTTGTAGGAAGAGGTTTGGAAGCGTCCGTGGTTTTGATGGAGGATGTGTTTTGATGAAGGAAAATGCCACCATGCCGGGTTTGGTTGGTGCAGCAACTGGTGTGACGTTTAATTAATGAAGCTTAATTACATAAGCATGAAGGAAAAAGGTCTTATCCTTAATTATGCTGAGCTCCCGTTAAAAAACCCGTTAATTAATGTAGCCTGTGTTTAAATGATTGGACACAGGGACGTGTGTGCTGCTGATGTACGGAAATGGAACATTGGTCCTTGGGACAGCCTGGACAATTCCGGGATCCTTAAGACCCACGGCACTGGGAACGTATCTCTGAGGATTAAAGGATCCCAGGATCAAAGAACCATGGGATTATAGGTCTCTGTGAACTAAGTGCTGGAATGTACCACAAACACCACAGTACCCTCTGACAAGGGTAAACAGTTCCAGTTCCAGGATCAAAGGTTTAGCTTTCAGGGGTAAAGTGTGTCCATTGTCATTTTCAAGAGTTCCATTTCCAGTACCAAAGCTTACATTATGGAACAAGAGGGTCCTTTTCTGATACCAAATTCCTGTTTTGTTTTGACCCCCAATTTTTCTTAGAGAATTAGAGTGAAGGATCATATTGTGGTTCTGTCAGGATTCTGTTGTGGTTCAATTAGGGATCTGTTGTTAATCTATTTTGGTTCTATTGGGGTTCTGTTATGGTCCGGTCAGGGTTCTATTTGCTTCTGTCCGTGTTCAACTGGGGTTTTGTTTGGTATTCTATTGAGGTTCTTTTCAAGTTTTTTTCAGGTTCTATTGTGGTTCTGTGAGGGTTCTACTGTAGTTCTATTGAGGTTCAGTTCAGATTATGTTGGAGTTCTATAGTGTGGTTCTGTCTGGGTTCTATTGGAGTTCTATTCAGGTTCTGTTGGGGTTCTGTCAGGGTTCTATTCTATTCTATTTTTGGGACTCTGGTGGGGTTTTGTTAAGGCTCTGTTGGGGTTCTGGTGAGGTTCTGTTGAGGCTGTATTGGGGTTCTGTTCTATTGGGGTTATGTTAGGGTTCTGTTGGGTTCTGGTCAGGTTCTGTTGGTGTTCTATTGGAGTTCCATTATGTTTCTAATGGGGTTCTGTTAGGGTTCTGTTTTTGGGACTCTGTTAGGGTTCTGTTGAATTTCTATTAGGGATCTATTGTGGTTCTGTCAGGGTTCCATTGGGGCTTTATTGAGGTTCTGTAAGGACATCTATTGGGGTTCTGTAGGAGTTTTGTACTGTAGGGTTTTATTGAAGTTCTGTTCATGTACATTTGGAGTTTGATTGGGGTTCTGTCAGGGTTCTGTTTGGGATGTTGCTGTAGTTACATTATGGTTCTGTAGTGAATCTATTTTGGTTCTATTGCTCTTCTATTGTAGTTCTGTCAGAGTTCTTTTGGGGTTTTATTGTCTTTGTGTTCAAGTTCTGTTGATATTATTTCGGAGTTCTATTGGAGTTCTGTTTAAGTTTTGTTTCTATCCAGATACAGTTCAGGTTCTGTTGTGAATCTGTTTTGCTTCTGCTGGGGTTTCTGAACGTGAGGTGTGTCACTAGGAAATCTTAGGGACATGGAGTCGTCATTTTCCCCAGTCCTGAGTGTTTGTAGTGCCGTTGCGCTGCAGTAGGACAGAGGATTAAACTAACTGATTTACAAATCGTAACCACGTAGGAGTTCCGGTTCTAACTGTCCCTTATGAGAACCTGCACCATGTTGTTTTTAATCTGGGGTTAATTGGAGCCTGAATGCTGAACGCTGGGGAATCCAGACCTGTTCCCGTGTGTGTAAGGGTTCGTAGTGATCATGACGGAGTGTGTAGCGTTGTGTAGGGGTGTGTGTACTTGGCAGCATTGGTAATAGAGCTTATTTGTCTTGGAGGCCCCGGTGTGAGTCGGCGGGTCCCTCAGGTGAGGACGCGATAACAGATACACTCTAAGGACTCTGGGTAATGGATGAGGTTATGATGCTTTACATCCAGAACTGCTGAGCTGCTCTACTGTGAATTTTTATGTGTGTGTGTGTGTGAGTGTGTGTGAGTGTGTGTGAGTGTGTGTGTGTTGGGGGTAAAACTGGAGGAACCTTGGGTAATAAATGGAGTGTGTGAATGAAGGGAAGCTGATCCTCCAGGTGGATTTCTAATTATTCAACAGAGGTTCGGTTTATTAATAACCATACGACGTCCATTCATTATTAATCCCTCGGTGCAGATTTAACTAATGGACCAACACTTCCTCTGGTTCAGCGTTTAGAAGAGCAGCGTCTGGAGCATTATTAGGAACAGATGGAGGGAGGAGAAACATCTAACGAATGAATGAATGAATGAATGAATGAATAAATTGATGAGTAAATCATGGAACTAATAAATAAAACAAATTAATAGTTTTGATTCGTCACAACGACAGGTACATTAAGACCTTCTGTAAGAGCTCTGAACCCTCCTGTCGAGTCATGGTATGGAAAAAGAAACCATCCTTCTTTAGTCCTGGAACTGGAACCTTTGGTACAAAACTGGGACTCTTGGTCCTAAAAATAGAGCCTTTGGTCTAAGATTGGCACCTTTGGTTCTGAAAACAGGGTATTTGGTTCAGGAACGTTAATGCACTTTTGGTTCTGAAACTGGAACGTTTTATTCCTGGAACAGGAACCTTTGGTACAAAACTGGAACCCTTGGTCCTGAAAACAAAGCCTTGAAAGTCTTTGAACGTTTAACTTTGGTCCAGGATTGGTACCCTTGGTCATGAAACTGGAAACTTGTAGTCCTCTAACTAGAAGTTTTGCGACAGGATTGGCACCTTTGGTCATGGAATGTTAATTATTGGTACAGCATTGGCACAGTTGGCCCTGAAACTGGAAGCTTTTAGTCCTTGAACTTTAACTTTTTGTCCAGGATTGTCACACTTGATCTGGGAACAGCAGTCTTTGACACAGGACTGGCAACCTCAAAACAGAGCCTATGGTTCTGGAACATTAACTTTTGGAACAGGATTTTTTTTTTTTTTTTTGAAAATGGAACCTTTTAGTTAAAGAACATTAATTATTGGTATAGGATTGGCATCCTTGGTATTGAAAACTGAGCCTTTAGTCCTGGAACGTTAACTTTTGTTACAAGATTGGCACCCTTGGTTCTGAAACTGGAACTGTGTAGCCCTGGATCAGGAACATTTTGTCCATTATTGGCACCCTTGGTCCTGAAAACAGAGATTTGTTCAATTACAGGTCTGGTACAGGATTTTTGGTAATGGAACTGATGTGATACAAGTGGAAGTTCTTGTACTTGAACATTTGACTTTTGGCCCAGGACCTGGAATTTTTAGTACAGTGCTGGCATAACTGATATTGGAAATTGAGGCTTTGAAATTAGATTTGGTACCCTTGGTACAAGCTCTCTCTTGGTACTGGAACTGGAACCTTTTGTACAGAATTAGCCCTTTTGGTTTTTGTTTTGAAAATTGTTATCATTGGCATGTTTAGTGTTAGAAATAAAACCGCTGGCACAAGATTGGAACTGTTGATACTGAAAACGGAACCACTTGTCCTGGAGCTGTCTTCGTGATAGAAATTAAACCTTTGGTCCCATTCTTTAAGTGGCGCTTTTAGTACAGGACTGACTTTCTTGGGAAAGAAACTGGTGATTGAGGAACCTTTTTTTGCAAAGGTAAATAATTTCTTGTATTTTTTATTTATTTATTTGGGGGGTTTTTTTGTACAGAGTGCTAGAACATTGGGAGTGTGACTCGGTGTTAGTGACTCAGCAGATGAACAGCCTGTGGCCTTGTTACATTTTGTTTGTTTCACACTGGTGCCGTGTGTTTTTTGTTAAAAGGCTTTAATTATTATCCACCTTCATTTGTACACAATCCTTCTGTTTCCTGCTGTGAAAAAACACTTCCTGTTCGCATTTTGTGTTCTGCCAATGAACAACAGCAACAATGGTTGAAAATTGCTGGAGAGGTGAATTTGTTTTTGTGCTGTAAAAAAGCTTTTTAGGATTTATTTTTAGTTGTATTTAATTAATACTTGTACTTATTTTTATTATTTTGCCACAAAGTGAGTTTTAGATTTACACAGTTTTTTACCACTGGTTTGATTGCATATTTTCCTTTATATTAATATTTTTATTTTTTTTTAGCTTAAAAGTCAAACAATTTATTTAGTTCCATTTAACTATTCAATTATTACTTAAAAATGATTTAGTTAAAAGTTTTAGTTAAATAACCACTGGCTTCATGGTTACGTGGTTTATTATTTTTGAATTTTTTGTTTTGAATTTATTTATTTATTTATTTGTTTATTTGTTCATGGTTACGTGGTTTATTATTTTTGAATTTTTTTGTTTTGAATTTTATTTATTTATTTGTTTATTTGTTAATGTATTTATTTATTAGTTTATTTTGTTTATCAATTTATGTATGTATTTTTATATATATATTGGTGTTATTGAACATTTTTACTGGAAAATTTTAGATATTTGAAATTTGGGTCTTGAAATTTCACTTAAAAATCATTTAACCTAAATTTCAGGTAATAAAAATTCAGGTAATTGAAATTCAGATTGAAAATTCTGAAATCTGTATTTTCTCAATCTGAATTTCTGTACCCTAATTTTCTTGATCTGCATTTTATGTACTGAATTTTTTACCTGAATTTTCTCATCCTAAACTTTTCCAATCTCGAATTTCTTGACCTGATTTTTTTTACTTGAATTTTTACAACCTGAATTTCCTGAATGAATTGATTTTTTAATTTTTCTTTTCTTTTTTTTTCTTTTTTGCTACCTTAACTTAAAAATTTTTTTTTAAACAAAACCATTTCACAATGAAATTTTTCAATAAAAGCAAATTTCAAAGATTTTTCAAGCATCATAAATTCCAGTCCAGGTTTTGCTGACCATCCGTAGACTTTCATCTAAAACCTGAAGTGCTGCTAGAACTGGGATCTATGTTCAGATGGATAGTTTTATAGAAAAGATCTTAATCTTAACTGTAAGCATAGTGGGGGATGTATGAGGAGATTACTGCTGAACTTCACCGCATAATGAAGATCCATCAGTGTGGTGCAGAACCTCCACCTGAGGACAGGGTTCTTTGGAGGTACGAGGTATTTTTGAGATGTGTCAGCTGTGAGAGGGTGAAAACAAGAAACATGTTTAAGATCTGACAAAATATGTACTGCGAAAGCGCTCGTGATTTTATTCCTTCACCAAATCTTTAATATTAAAGGAGTAACGGCGTGTCGTTTCTGCTCAGAGGTAATTCAACATAAATTTACGCCGGTCTTTAACCTTGGACTTTCCTCATGCTCGAATTTTTTCCTCCTTTTTTTTCCCGAGGACAGGACGACTTGCTCTTTTTGACAGCTTGATGGATGAACACAGATGACTTTTATCTTTTTTCTGCCAGGCTCTGGCAGCCACTCAAGGCCTACGCAGCAAAAATAAATAAATGGACAGGAAATGGTCGGCATCGCACCGCTGAGCGCCCGTTATTAAAGGGCGGCGCTGGAGCCGGATGGCATCTTCATCCACCTGTGAAATACCCAAAGTTTAGCAGCCAGGGCACATCTGAAGCTTCTCCGGCTTCCTCAGGAACCATCTGTGTGCCCTCTGCTCTGATCTTAATCATATAGACACACAGAGTCACCAAAATAAAAACTGCTCTGCCTACTGTGCCACTCGGGTTGCCTTACTGTTAACTGGCAATGTGAAAGCCCAGCTTTAGGATACTGGCACCAGATGGTGGTTCTTACATTTACCAGTCTTATTTACCTCTTACTCTGCGAAAGGAGGTTAGGTGGGTTCCACAGTCCCAGTGCTGCTCAGGGTCGCGCTTGTGTCGCTGGTCGTCACATGACAGGACCCCAGGGTTTCCCCATATGACCCCAAAACCTTCAGTTTGTTTCATTCACCAAAATCTCTCTTTTTATATTTGTACAGGAATACCAGTCGTGTAACACTCTGCCCTGTCCGGACCTGAAGAAAACGACCCCCTGGACCCCGTGGACCCCGGTCAACATTTCGGATAATGGGGGGCACTATGAGCAGAGGTTCCGGTACACGTGCAGGGCGCGAGTGGCCGAGCCGAGCATGTTAGAGGTGGGGAGGCAGAGGATTGAGATGCGTTACTGCTCCAGCGACGGATCAACGGGATGTTCTACTGACGGTAAGAGATCCAGAACCTCCTCTGGGATGGGTTTAAATCCCTTTGACTATTTGTTTAAATACCTTTAACAGTATAGTATGGGTTTAAATCCCTTTGACAGGGCTGTTTTGGTAGGGTATGGGTTTGTATCCCTTTTCCAGAACCGTATATGGCATGATTATGATATGAAATCTTTTTGACAGGGCTGTATATGGTATAGTATGCGTTTACATTCCTTTAGCATGGCTGTCTATGGTAAGATATGGGTTTAAATCCTTTCATCATTTCTGTAAGGGATTAAATCCCTTTGACAGGGCTGTTTATGGAATGGTATGGCATTAAATTCTTTCCTTATGGCTGTAAGGGATTAAATGTGTTTGTCAGAGCTTTATGGGATTGCATCTATGTTCTCTAGTATAAAAGTTTAAGCTCTTTGCTTGTAGTTAAATGTGACACACACAGTAAGACGGAGTAACGATGACGTTTGTACTCATTCAGTCATAAGCCCTTCATAAACACGGCGTTAATTAACATGTTATTGAAGTCTAATTAGACGGAGCTGTACTGCAGTTAAACTCAGCGTCAGGCGCTAATTGTCAGGCTGTTATTGGCTTTACAGTGAAGCTTCTCATCGTACAGCGGCTTCATCAACCACCCACCACGATCACAATTACAGCAGTGTAATGAGACCCCCCCACACACACACACACACACAGACACACAGCCCCACAAACACCTTTAGCGTATCTCAGCTTTGTTGAGAATTGATCGGAAACTATGTTTGGGGAAATTGCTTTAATTTTTAATTGCCTTCATCTTTTATTAGTTTGGCTCACCTCCGCAGGGCTTATGGGTCCGAACCGTCAGCGCAGTTAGTACGTTATTTTTAAGAAGTTAAGTTTTCCATTATCAGTGTCAGATTTGTTTATTTCTACAGAGCTTTTTATAGTGAGCATTTTCCTCAAAGCAGCTTTTTAAAATAATCGAGCTCTTTAAATATCTAAGCCAAGCTCTGACTGAAAACCGGGAGACAGTGCAAGGGAAATCTCTAAAAACTTGTAAGGAAAAGACCTGCTTGACCTGCTAGTGTTATAGAGCAGTGTTTCTCAACCTGGTCCTGGCGCCCCGCCGCTCTGCACAAGTTAAGTACTTCTCCTGTTTAAAAACCCACCCACTTTAAACTCACAGACGGCTTATTAATGAGCTGAGTATTTGGATCAGTGTGGTGAGGAAGCAGAAACCAACCAAAATTTGCAGGTGGGCGCCAGGGACCAGGGTTGAAACACTGTTATACAGTATGTAAGAATTAAATTAAATTAAATTACAAATTCTAAATTTATAAGTATAGTTTAAATACACAGACGCTATATAGAATAAAATAGATAATATAATAAGAAAATATAATAAACAAAATAATGTAATAAAATTAAGAATATAATAAAAAGAAAAATGTAATAAATAAAATATAATAAATAAGAAAATATAATAAATGCAATAATGAAATATAATAAATTAAATATAATAGATAAGGAAAATGTAATAGATAATATAATAAATTTTAGACTATAATAAAAAGAAAATGTAATAATTAAAATATAATATTACAAAAATGGAGAATGTAAGTAAGAAGAACATATAATAAGTAAAATATAATGTAATAAATTGCAGAATATAATAACAAGAAATGTAATAAAAAAAATATGCTATGATAAAATTGGGAATATAATCAAAACTAAAATGTCATAAATAAAGTATAATCCTATGGAAAATATATTAGAAAGGGATAAAATTATATAATATAATGTTATATTGTTATATAATGTTATATTGTTTAATAATAATAATAATAATTGTAAGTGCAGATTCATTTCCAGTTTTCTTTAAATGTTTGACAGTTAGTTTTATCTAATGACAAACTTCAGTAAACAAGCAAATATTTAAAGAGACACAGTTTGGTTATTTTCTAAATCAAACGCAAGTAAACGTTTCTGCGGATGTGCCGATTTATCATGCGGCCAAAACGTTTTTGTTTTGGGTTTTTTCGTAAATCATTTTTATAACTTTTATGTTTATTTTTTTATGTGTAAAGAATGTGATGCTATACAAAGGTTTTGGCACTCAGGTTAAATCACATTTTGTTGATTCTTTAAATGAGTGAAGGGATTTTTTTCTGTTTGCAAAGTTTCGAAAATGACATTTTTGCCGTTACCTTAGTTATTTATCAAATCTCCTGTCCATGTACGCACAGAAACCCTTTGAGCCTAAAACATAAATCAGTCTCACATGAAGCTTTTCCCATTATAAAGTCATTAGAAAGAAAAACAGCTTAATTTACCATACGCTCATTATAAAGTCATCAAGATTAATAGAGGCCAGAATTTACGAAGCTGTTCCTTTTGTTGTTATTTTGCCACATTAATCAGGCTCACCTTTTAAACCCCACACACCTGCAAAAAATGGATATATTTTAATAAAAAAGCATAGCTGGAGAAAGACAGAGCATTTAAAGCAGTATGGATTGACTTTAGTTTCTGTTTCTTTTGGAGTTTTTTGAGTTTTAGAAAATAAAAATGTTTTCTTTAGTTTTATTACTTTGTTCACTTCTTTACTCTCAGTGTAGGTTTGGTTAAAAGCTACTTAATTAAAGGAGTGATAGTAGGCATGTGGCAATGTAAGATAAAATAATTTATTTTCTACAGACAGAACTTTTAAAGATTTTGTGGTGGTTTAGGACAAGGCAGCTGCGTAGCACCAACACTCCTGTGCTTGGCTGATGTTTGATTTTGTTTCCCTGCTGTACAAACAAACATTTTTATCTTAATAAAGGTCTGGACTTCATAAAGATGCAGGAAGCTGAAATGTCAGAGAGAGGATTAAAGCTGAGGAGGAACTGATAAGCCGTTAGTGCTGATTAATTCAATTAATTCTGAGTATTAATTATTGCTTGGTCTCCCAGGTATCAGTCTGTAAACATCTCCCATCATCTGGAATTAACTCATTAAATGTCTCAAGTCTGCTCAGGACATCAGGATCAGTCCTGAGCATTTTATTCTGTAGATTTATTTCATTTATTAATTAAGTTCTTTTAATTTTTTTATTCATATTTTGCTTCAGATAGTTTACAGTGTGCATGAGTAAGTTTTTTTTAAAGTTTATTATTTCAGTCTCACTTTTTTTATATTAAAAGTGCACCAGATAAATTTAGTTCATGTATTTTTTTATTAACAGTAATTTTATTTTCGTCCTCACTTCTGTTTTTTAAAATTAAAGTGCACCGTAATTTAAGATAATTGTATTTTTTTTATTGTTATTTTTAACTTGGGTTTACAGTTAGTTTAAGAGTGCAGTAGTATTGTTACTTTATTTTCTTATTTTTATTATTCACTTTGTTAGTTTTAAAGATAAGACTCATAGGTTTAATTTTCCTTTTTATTGCCTGTTTAATTGTTTGGGCTAGTTTTGCTTTGGTGAGTGATTCAGTAGGCATTTTAGTTTTATTTCATTTTTGTTTATTTGATTAGATTTTTTTTATTTCACAACTTCTTTTATTATTTGAAAGTGGTCATCTGTAAATTAATTTTATTTTTTTTGATTTCAGTTTTGTTACAGGGGTGAAGGGATGGACGGGAATTGCCGTTTTCAGAGCGGAAGATTAGTTTAAAGTTTTCACTAAACAGTGTAGGAAAAACTATTTGTAACTTTTACCTTGGTTTGGTGAGCCTTTCAATGGTGACGAGTACCGTATTTTCGGGCTATAAAGCGCGAGATATCACGATCGCTGCTATTGGATATTTGTTCATAATAAGCGCACCCGTGTGGGGTTTATAGGCGCATGAAATGAAACAAAGCGCTAAGTTTCCGTCGGAAAGCTCAGTTTGGTCTTTTACCTGGCGCAGGGCGTCTTCTTGCTTCCTCCACTTCCGTACCATTTGATTCGTTTTAATGTTTGGATTCTTCACAGCTGGCTCTAGTTCCTATGTTGTACTGCGTGCTGATAGCGTTGGTGTTTGAAATCCACTTCGAAAATGAATGAATGAATGCACGTACCCAATGCTGCATCAGATTACCGTATTCTCCGTGATGCTGCGCAATCGTACGGTGGCCCGTAATCTTCGTAACCTACCAAGGCCGTGCTAAACATTTTTGACAGATTTAATGATCGCGTGTAACCATCTACAATCGGTTCTAGGTCCGAATGTAATTCATACGGTTAGACTCACCGTTTTTAAGGCGTCTACCCCTCTGCCCTCATCTTTCGATTTTTTTGAGAAGTTAAAGATTTTAAGTGCGCCTTATGGGTCCCGAAAAATACGGTAGATTTTTTTTTATGTGCAAACTACAGTTTTGTTAGTTTTTATAGAAATAACATTACATACATATTTTAGATTTAATTTAAAATTAAGCTTCGTTTTTAGGTATAATATATTCAACAAAATGCCATGTCAGGACTTGAGGTGCAAATAAACAATGCCGTTTTAGTATTATATTCAAACAATTGTTTATTTTATTGATTTAGTTTTACTTTGAAGTGATGTCCAAATAAAAAACTGCAATTTGGATTTTTTTTTTAATTGGTAATTGTAACTTTCTTCAAAATACACAAAGAGCTGATTTATTTGATACTTTTCTGCCTTTGTTGTTTTATTTTGTTGTTGTGTTCATGAGTTCTCCTCTCCTGTGTAATCCTGCTCCCTTCCTTCTCCACTCAATAACTGACCTGTAGCTAAAAAATTTCTCTTTTTGTTTATTTTTTATTTTTTTTTTGGCGGATGCTGCCCAGTATCTAATTTTGTCCCATAAAGGCAGTAAAGGCCATTTCTGTAGCTCTGCCTCTTACTTTCTCACTCTAAGTAATTAGATTTTTCTTTTTTCTGTACCTTTCCTTTTCTTTTTAAATCCGCTTTGAAGAAAATATCATTTTTGGTTTATGTTTGAGTTGTGAGTAATAGATATGCTTTTACTTACTTATTTAATTATTTTTAGTACAGTTAATGAGAACTCCTTTCATTGAATAACACTCCAGTTTTTTTATTTGTCTTGTTATTTATTTATTTGGAACCTCATCTATGGAGGCCCAAACATGACACATAAATAATTAAATAAATAAATAAATACATCTAGAAGTAAATAAATAAGTTAATAAATCAGTGTTCAACATAAAATGGTATATACATAAAAACGTTTTTATTTATTTCTGGATTTCTTCCTCCAGTTCATGTTAATGAGAATTCCTTTCACTCCAGTTTTTTGTCTGTCTGTCTGTCTGTCTGTCTGTCTGTCTGTCTGTCCGTCCGTCCGTTCGTCCGTCCATCTATCTATTTGGAACCATACCTAGTGTATTTTTTTCCATATGTGCTGAAGGCAATGTAGCTTTTTTTGATTGTTGTTTTTTTTCAATTTCATTTAATTTCAGTTGAATTTAAAAGTACATAATTTTTTTTTTGTTTTTTGTTTTCCAAAAATGACTAGTTTTATCAACTTTGTTTAGTTTAAGTGAAAATATTTAACATTTTTGATACCATTCTGTTTCACAAACAAACAAAACGCTATGTTGGTTTTTGCTGGTCTATAAAGAGAAAATACAAAAGCAGGTCCGTTTTTTTCTTTTTTTCTTTACTCCCCGGCTAAACCCAAACTTTTATCGATTAAATAATTTATATTCACTCGGCTGTAAATAAATAGTTTCTCGCTGGCGCTGCTCATAAATCAAACTCTTGAGTGACCGCTTTAATCGACTCTCCTCTATAATTACCTGTGTTCTAAGCCCAGCAGGGGGTGTTTTTAATTGTCCCTCTGACCAACCGTTATTAGCGTTGGCACCAGTGCCAGGTAGATCTGATTAGTGCTTGCCTTGGCAAGTCGGACTGAAACGGGAATTGTCATGTGATTACGAACCAGGTATTAGTCACGAGCCACAACATGGCAGATGATCCCTGCTGTACCAGTTATTATTATTATTGGTAGTAGTAGTAAAAATGGCCAAAAGTATGTGGACATGCTTTGAGAGTAGTAGAGTAGTAGCTAAAGCTTACCTGGCTCTGGAAGCACATCAAACAACAGCTGAAGAGTTTAAGGGTTCGTAAAGTTAGAATTAGAGTTTAATCATATTTTGTAAGGCTCAGAGATGGTGTAGGAGGATCACGTTGAGGATCAGGTTCAGTCTGAGGTTGTGTTTCGTTCTCCGTTCTTTAGCGCTTGACCTTTTTTGAGGTTTGGTTCCAGATGAAATGTCGGTCCTTCTTCAGCTCCACTCATTATTTATCAAGCTCTCCACAAAGCAGCTCTCTCACAGGAAATGGAGGTTTCATAACCTTTTCTCACACCTTCAACACCACCACTACTGAGACTCTGTGTGTGTGTGTGTGTGTGTGTGTGTGTGTGTGTGTGTGTGTGTGTGTGTGTGTGTGTGTGTACACACACTCTTCTTGTAGCCACCCTACGAATACTTAAACAAGTTTGCATGTTCACCCCGTGTCTGTGTGGGTTTACTCCAGCTGCTCTGGTTTCCTCCCACATTCCAAAGACATGCATCAGGTCAATTGGTCACTCTAAATTGGCCCATGAGTAGTGTCTCGATGTAACCTCATGAATATAACCTTTGAGGATTATGCAACGTTAAATAAAAAACTAATAAACAAACATAAAATGTGCAGATATAATGTCATGTGACCTAGACTTGTGTGTGAGCTTGCATCCCAATTTCAAAACTATAAAGAACAATAAAAACAAAAAAAAGCACGTTTTAATGATATTTGTACTTTTAAGTTGATTGATTTTAATTTTATGGCTTGTTTTTATTTGTTTATATTTCTTTCCTTTAGTCAAGCCTTCAGCTCGTACCGCTTCCTACAAATCTAAATGTCCGAGATTTTATTAGCCAGCCTGCATCATAAACGAGAAGTGATTTTATTAAAGCAATAAAACGTGTAAAATTCTGCTTAAATATTAATTTAGCGGCTGATGTGACGTAGAGGAATAATGACCCATGAGCAACCGGCTAGGCAGGGTGTTATGGGAAGATCTAAGAGATCTATGGGATTTTTAATAAGCAGCCGTATAAATTCCTTCCACATTAACGACAAAGCCAGAAGAACACGGAGGAGGAGGAACTGAATCTGAATTGAAACACGTTATTTAAACTAAATGATTCAAAGTAGTTGAGTCGCCTAAAACACAAAGCTTACTCTGTACGTGTCTGTGTCTCTGTGTGTGTTAGGAGACATGCTACGTGGTTCAGGTCGTATCTCGGGGCTGACGGTGAACGGCGGATGGTCAGTGTGGAGCCCATGGACTCAGTGCAGTCGGGACTGCAGCTCAGGACTGCGCAGCCGCAAGAGGACCTGCACCAACCCCAAACCCAAATATGGAGGAGCCACATGTTCAGGGCCTGCTCAGGAATACCAGGAGTGTAACACTACCCCGTGTCCAGGTAACACACACACACACACACACAAACACACACACCCCAAAAGAATGGTGACCAAATCCGGGGGCACAGAGTGCAGCTTTTATAGGAACCAACCCTAGAATATGTGTGCACACACACACACACACACACACACAAACACACACTCATTCAGACTGGGACACTTTAGAGATGCCTGCTAACCTTCATAAGTCAGGGAATGTATATAAACAGTGATTAAAATGATTATACAAGAAACAGACTACAAGAGAAGAGGATGCCACCCTGCCAATTAAGCACCAGTCCTTAAGACCAAATAGAAAGTATAAAGGAAGTATTCAAACATACACCCTGAGGAAGAATCCTAAACATTCTAACACATGCAGATCTATGACACATGATTTAAAAATTGAAACAATTAATACATGATAATGTGCCAGTGATATAGCCATTCAAGTGCTGAGTTGCCAGTAAAACCTAAATTCCTGATTCTTGGGCAATAATTAAATAAAAAGTTCCAGTCAACCTGAAACTTGCATAGACGAGGATCCAAGTTAATTTTGCCACAGTGAGGAAGTTGGTAAGAGAGGGCAAAAAATGCCCAAGTATCACTGGTGGAGAGTTTCACCACGTCCAAAACTCCAGAACTACCATCAGATGCCACCTCCATGCCAATGGATTACAGAGGAATCTTGGAATTCGAATTTAACTGGTTCTGGAAGACTGGTGGAATTCGGAATTGTTCGAGATCAGAATCCAGTTCATTTCAGACACACCCCGAGGTTTAAGCCATTTTTAAAGTCTGAATTTTTGTTCGAGTTTGGGGACAAAATTTTTTATAATGAACCGCTTGATGTCAGAATCGGTCGAATAAAGAAGTATTTAAATTCTGAAAAACAAACCTAAACATCCAGAGTTTGCACAACGCTACTGGGACTTCATGGTGTGTTTGGGTAAAAGGAAGGACGACTACACAGAAATGAACTCGATGCTCGCTGCACATGGTGAAGGATCTGTGATGTTGTGGGGCGGTTTATCCTCCTAAGGATAAACCTGGTTTGGATCCACAGCATCACCATGAAATACCAGGACTTTTTAAATCCAAATCAGTCTGCCTCTGCCAAGAAACTAAAAATGCATAATCACTAGATCTTCCAGCAGGACAGGACAATGATCCAAAACCAATACAAATCAATACAAAAATGATTTAGTAGCTCAAAATCAAGCTTGAACAGGACTGTATATATTTTGGGGGTTAATTTTCAAGGCTTTGTTTACATCTTGTTTATACTCCCTACTGTTTGTTGTATAGGGTTTATGAGTGTGTATGACGTCTGTATCCAACAAATCCATTAAATCCATCAAACATCAATTCCCTTATGTAAATAAGATCATAACTGGCTAATAAACGTGATATTTAGAGTTTATAAATGCGTTATGAAGCCTTTTTGAATATAGGCTTCAGACAGATTGCTATAGGCATTGAGATTCCTCGTCATAATTACCTGAAGTGCTGATTTGATATTCATTAGGTACAGATGTTAAATAGATGCTCTAATGCGCACACACACACACACACTCTCTCTTTCTGTACACGCTGTAGCATTCCGTGCTGAAGTGATTAAGGGATTTAGTCTGGTGTTATTCGAACATCCCTCAGGTAAGCTCTACATGTTTAAGCGTCGTTGAGCCGTGATTAATGAAAACGGGAACAAAAGAGGAAGAGAAGCGGCTTTGATTTTCACGAGCGTACAAACTCAAAATTCGTCGTGGGAAATGTGGGAAAATTCCTGCAGCATTATCGGGGTTTTTTTACGTTGCAGGATAATTACAGCTTAGGCTGTGATAGAGAGAGGCTGAGTCATTAAACGGTTATTAACAGTATTGTCTGAATACACTATACGAACAAAAGTATTGGGACACCTCCAATAGACCTACAGGAGCTTTTATGGCATCGCATTCTAAATCCTTATGCATTAGCATGGAGTCGGTCCACCGTTGAAGGCTCTCTACATGATTTTGGACTGGGACTATGGGGATTCATCCAGAAGAGCGTTTGTGCGGTCAGACACTCCATCTCCATGGGGCTGAGGTCAGGGCTCTGTGTGGCCCAAACATGCCTCTATGGATCTTGCTTTGTACAGTGGAACAGAGAATGTCCTTCCCCAAACTGTTCCCCCAAAGATCGAAGCGTACGATTGTTACAAAACGCCTCGGTTCTGCTGAAGCATTAAGATTTCCCTTCACTGGTACTAAGGGGCTCAAATACAGCCCCATAGCATTATCCCTCCTCCCCCAAAAACTTTACAGGCAGGCAGGTAACGTTCTCCTGGGATCACCAAACCCAGAGCGTATAACAATCTAAGGGATTATTATATCATTTGGATTGGATTAAATGAAATAAATTTGCAGGAAATTGGCTTCAGATCAGCCGAAACGAATTTGATTTGACACTGAAATGTTTAAAAACAATGTTCCTCAAAGAAAGATTAGAAGGAATTTATATATGTCTCCCTCTACAGTGCATAATAGCATTAAATGATTAGGGGAATCTGGAGGAGTTTCCTAAAAAAGCCTAAACTGAAGAGGAGTGATCTCCGATCCCTCAGACAGCACTGCATCAAGAACCATCATTCATCAATAGCAGATAGAACCTGATGGAACAGGGATTACTTTATCAAACCATCAGCAAGAACTACAATACAGAGTTACATTCACAAATTCCACTTAAAATGTTACTGTGCTAAAAAGAAGACGTCGTCGACTTCTCTGGGCTCGGAGGCATCTGGGATGGACCATCACACAGTGGAAATGGGGATTGTGCACAGACCCATCAGTATAAAAGATCTTTTTTGGAAGAAATGACGAAAATCCATGCTGTTATGAGGATCAAGACCAAAAGCCAGGCTCTGTCATGGTATGCGGTTGGGTCAGGGCCCTTGGTAAAGGTCATTTACACAAAAGTAAAGTAAATTATAGAGCTGCCTTCAGGACGACATCTATTCCAAGGATGTCCACATGTGGTGCCCCTCCTCGCCGCTGGGGGGCAATTCCGACCGCGTCGTTCGTGTTGCTCCGCCAGACAGCGGAGCTCTGGTCGAAGAGCTAGGGCCCTCGGACTAATTGGACTCTAGCTCCAGAACGGCGTGGGGGGTGTGTTTGGTCTACAGACCTGACTGCCGCGGCCTTCGGCGGTAAAAGACAGCTTCCTATGTCTAACGTTTGCGTTAGAGACCGCTTCTGTCGTGTTTATCCCGGAGATGTCTGTTTCTGTATCGGACTTTAACTTTTGTTCGCGGTAAGTCCGCCCATGTTCACTGTTCCACGGTCAAACCTGCTATGTATATTGTCTCGCTTAAGCCTGCTTCTGTATTTTGTGTTGTGTTTTTTCGTGCTTCGTATAGACTGTGGTCAATTAAACATGGTGATCTACATTGAACCTGCACCTGTCTCCGTCCCTCCTGTTAGGACCCATCGTGACAGTCCATGCATTTTAAATTTTTTCACCTCTCTGTTTTTGTGTGTTTAGTGGACGGGAGTTGGTCCTGTTGGTCCTTGTGGTCCAGATGTTCGGCGACGTGCGGTGGAGGTCATTACATCCGCACCCGTTCCTGCAGCAACCCTCCACCTGCTTACGGCGGAGACATCTGTCTGGGTTTACACACAGAGGAGGCTCTGTGTAACACGCAATCCTGTCCCGGTACTCACACTCCTACACACTTACTACAAAAATACTTATAGAGGTTTGGGGTTGATTTTAAAAATAATCAGGCTCCCAAAAGCAAACAAGATGAGTTTGGAGGCATGAATTGGAATATTGGGTCATATCCCTGCAAATGTTCGGGTGGTTTAGAGGGACGGGAATGCTGCACTCAAATGTCAGTTTGTCCATTAGTCAGGTTGGGACGGCACTAGGCTGACCTTTTAGCTGCTCGACCCATCACAGAGAGAGAGGGGGGCGCCAATACTAATGACCACAGAGCAGAGTGAGAGCTGACTGTTACTCTCTAGTTCATTTCACATCAATTCATTCTGTTTCCATAAACCTTTCTGACCTTTTTAGATAAGACATCATAAATAACAAAGCTCTAAAGTGAAGAGTTTGTAGGTCTGATTTCATGCCCTGGTTCTTTATAACAGACTCTAAATGATACAGGATTATATAAACTGGGAATTTTTTCACAGAGAGCTGGTCTGACTGGTCTGAATGGTCCCACTGCGACTCCTCTGGATCTCAAGTTCGTCTCCGTCACTGTGACGTTCTGTTTCCCACCGGCAACCAGTGCTCAGGGAATAGCAGCGAGATACGACCGTGTCTGTCTGACTCCAACTTTATACCAGGTACATTTTTTTTAAATATAGTGTCATGTACAGACTGAAGCAAACATATAGCAAAGCTGAAAGCTTTCAAGGTGGCAAACAGGAAAAATTAGGAAACTGGAAACCAGAAAACTAGACAACTGGGTCATCAGAAATCCCACAACTGAAGACATTAGGAAACTGAGGAACGTAAACTAGGAAACAAGGGAAATGCATAATCTGAGAAATCAGACTTGATAGATAAAATTAGGAAACTGGAACACTAAAATCTAGGAAAATGGAGATCTGAAAATCTGGGACAGATTGAGCTAAACTGGGAAACTAGTAGGAGAATTGAGAACTGAGAATCTGGGCATTGGGAAACCTGACAACAGCTAAAACAGGGAAACTAGAAAATAAGGAAACGAGATGCATGGAGGAACTCAGAAACTTTTGGAAAACTAGAGACTGGGATTGGAGGAGACTGGGAAAATTCATACTGGAAGGTGTGAAACTGGGAAATCTGGGAACGGAGAAACTGGGATTGTGTGAAAATGAGAAAATGAAACTGAGAAATTAGTATACTGGTAAACAATGACAATAGGGAAACTATGAATCTAGGAGACTGGGAAAACTGAACTTGGTTAGCCTTAATGTTGGGGAGAAGTAGAAAATTTGGAAAATATCAAAACTGGGAAATCAGACATATAGGGACATGGGAAAGTAGGGATCATTGCTTGTTTATTTATTAATTTCTTTAACATTTCATCAGTATTAATGTCTATTCACAACAGGAGCAAGGTTATATCGGTACTGGGCCAATTTAGACCAACCAGTTAACATAACTCATGTCTGTGAGGCTCAATCTGTGATGGGACCATCAAGAAAGTAGAAAATCTGAAATTAAGCAGCCTGAAAAATGTAATAACTATGGACGAGTTACTAGAACAAGAAACTAGAAAATTGCAATAGTGGGAAATTATAAAACTTAAGCAGAAAACTGGGAACGTATGAAATTAAGAGCAAGAGAACATTTGCGTGACTTGTGAAGTGGTAAATTAAGAAATGGAAGCTTAATAATGGAAAATTATTAGTAATTGTCCAACACTGAATATAAAAAATGCACATTTTGTAAAATTAAACTAGAAAACATGCCACCTTTTAAACTGGTAGATTTAGTAAATAAAAGGTAATAAAGAAGTGCTGCGATATCATGCAAGAATACTGTATAGAAACAGCATAAATGAGGGTTTTGGTACATTTGTGTTACTGCTTTTGTAATTACGTTTGTGAAAAATTGTGTTATTGTAGTTCAGTAATGCTAAAACAAACCTTAACCTTAGTGACTTTTGCACTTTTAGTTTTTGTTCAGGCTTCAGCTTTTGTACATATGCTCTTCTGTTTGGAAGACCAGATAAATGAGAAGACACACACACACACACACTCAATACAGAAGTGGTGTATCGACTCCTGAGTACCCAGACTCCTGATTCTCTGGTTAATGACAGGCGGTAATGTAAGAGCCGCCAACCAATCGATTGTGGCGTCTCTGAGCTAATTAGTGGTCCAGGCTGCTCCTCGTTTAAATGTCCTGATCGAACCCGTGTGTTACAGCAGTTGTAGTTCTGAAACCATTAGCGTTTGCAAACAAGCAGGAAAGCTGAGATCCACACACACACTGAAAAATCAAGACTGTTGGAATGCTAATTAATTGGAAATCTAAGGAAATGGAAAACTGGGGAATTAGCAACCTGGAGAATTGGGAATTTGTAAAAACAGAGAATCTAGGAAAATGAAAGGCTGACATGCTGGGAAACTGGAAATCTAGCCAAACTAGCTTTGAGGATGACATGGAAAACTGGAAATCTATAAAAGCAAAAGCAAAAAAAAACAAGATTCATGGAGGAACTGTTCAAACAATTGAAAAACTAGAAACTGGGACTGGAGGAAGCTGGGAAAACCGGAACACAAAAACTTAGAAAAGGAAGATCAGATTAGCTGGAAAATTAGAAAATGTGAAACTTTAAAACTGAAAAATGATACAGATGGGGGAAATGGGGAACTAGCATCCTGGAAAACTGGGAAAACTGTAAGTGTGACGCCGGCTTAAGGATAGGAGACACGCGAGGAGTGGATCAGACCAAAGGTGTTGTTTATTAGAAAAAATGAAATTAACTAAATGAACAATACAAACCACGGACGGAAAATGGACGAGGGAATACCCGAACCGAATAGGACAGGCACCGGACAGGCACCAGAACAGAAGGCCTTGGGACAGTCACCGAAATGGACAACCTCGGCACGAGCACCAAAATGGATGACCTCGGCGCAGGCACTGGAACGGACGACTGGAACGAACGATCTCTGGCCAGGCACTGAAATGGACGACCTCGGCGCAGGCACTGGAACAGATTACCTCTGGACGGTCTCGGGAACAGATGACCCCTGGACTGACCCAATACTGACCCATGGACGGACTCTAGGAAGAGCGACTCATGGACAGACTCTGGGATGGGCGACCACTGGACGGTCTCTGGGACGGGCGACCCATAGACGGACTCTGGGACGAGCGACCCATGAACGGTGGAGCTAAGGGGACCCTCAGGTTCTCCTCGAGAGGAGGGGAAAGAACAGCCCCGAGTGCCTATAAAAACGGGTCACAAGTCCTGGTTTGAATCTGCAGCCATCTCTCGGCGGTCCATTGCAGTGCCCTAAAGTAACGCGAGCATTGTAAACAAAACCTCCTATAAAGCTCTCAGTTGCCGTCGAATCTTTCGAGTGAAGTGATCTCAACGGCCGAGGACGGAGCGGTGAAACTAACAATACAAAGGTCGTGGTAACCGGGGACTGGTTAAACTGCGACACGCACTGTGAGAGCACGTCCACAGCAGGCACCAGCGAGCTGAGTGAGCGCTGGTTTTCCGCTAGTTGTGCAATGGCTTGTGCTACTTCAACCATGGATGGAAAACAGACGAGGCGAGGAATACCCAAGCCAAATAGGGAGAGATGAGAGACGAAATCGAAGATAGAGATGAATTGGAACTAGGTAAGTGAAGCGATATGATGGGCTAGAAATGAGTTACATGAAGCGGTCAGTAGGGGCCTACAAACGAGGTAGAAACCACGAGACTTAGCGATGAGAGTGAGGAGAAAAAGGATATAAATAGGAGAAGAGCAAGGACTGGAAGATGAGAAACAGGTGCAGATGAGAGTTGGAGTTGGAGAGAGAGAGAATGTAGTAGAAGGTGGGTGTGGTGCACTGGTCTGACTGCAGGTGTGACTAGAATAGTTGGTAACTGGAAACTCTCAAAACTGGGAAATCTGAGAACTGGTAACATTGGATATTAATAAATAGGAAACTGGGAATGTACATGCGCACACACACACACACACAAACACACGCACACTTTGATAAACCTGATAAAGGAGGTATCAGGGTCTAAATAATGTGGTGTATAAACATGGAAGAGGCAAAACATTCTAACCGCTTACAGATTGAATAACCAGTAATGTAGATTATCTGGATCGAGCAGCGCACTTTAAGATCTCTATATATTAAACTGCCAGGTAACAGTCTGTTCTCGTAGTGGATGTGTTGGATGTGAGATTAGAGGAGTAAAGATCTGAACTGCTTTAATAACAGACAGATCATATTTGTGTATGTTTATTTACTGACTAATTTAAAAGCTTGGGTGTAAATTGTTGAGCATACTTTAATTAGTGTGTGTGCATGCGTGTGTGTGCATGCTTTTTCTTTAATTACAGAAGGGGCATAACTTGGGGGCAGAGAGGGGAACATAGGGCAGAGAGGAGGGTAAGACGGTGACACATTTTGCCGGTGTCTCACTAACACAAATTGTGTGTGTTCTGTTTCTCCTCAGAGATTTCTGTAGCACACTCCAGTCACACCGAGCGACGCTGTGGAGGTACACACATCCACAACACACACACACGCATACAGTCACACACACATCAGTGCACACAGTCCCCAGGCAACTACACAATATGTGCACGAATACACACCACACACTTCCATTTCACACAGACAGACACTTTGCTGGTATTCATGCATTATTCACATCGAACACTCTGTCTCTGTCACAGTAATACAATACATACACCGCACACACACACCTAACAGACAATAAAAAAAAATCATTATTAAAAAGAATAGTCATAATAAGCACAATGATATTGTTAGTAGTAGTATTATTAAAAATATAATGTTAATAATAGTTTTAGTAATAGTATAATAGTATAATAATAATATAACAGTATAATAATAATAATAATAATAATAATACTGTTATTATTGTTGTTAATAATAATAATAATAATAATAATAACAATAGTAATAATAATAGTAGTAGTAGTAGTAGTAGTAGTAGTAATAATAATAATAATAATAATAATAATAACCCTAATATTAATTATGGGTATTTTAATAATAATAATAATAATAATAATAATAATAATAATAATAATAGTGATTCTAAAAACATTAATGATAATAACAATAGTATTATTACTATTATATTAACAATAATAATAATAACAATATAAAAATAATACGAAAACATTTTGTAATGATAATAACAGTGATAATAAGGAAAATAATGATAACAACAGTATTAGTGGTATTGTTAGTATTATTATATTATTATATGTATATTAGTTATTATTAGTAACAATAATAATATTATTATAATAATATATTATAATAATAATAACTTAAAAAATAATAATGAAATACCATTATTTCATTTACATTTAGGATAAATTTAAACGCTGCTGTTTAGTTTAATTTTTGTTCTTTTTTTTTTTGGTTTCCATCACAGATTTTAATGTGTTCCACATGATCGCCGTGGGGCTCAGCAGCTCCATCCTGGGCTGTTTGGTCACCTTGCTGGTCTACACCTACTGCCAGAGATACCAGCAGCAATCCCATGATGCAACAGTTATCCATCCTATATCGGCTGCTCCTCTGAACACCAGCATCACCAACCACATCAACAAACTGGATAAGTACGACACGGTGGAAGCCATCAAGGTGGGTGTGGCTTCATTCTGCTCTCAGGTAATGTCCAGAAGTCCAGAGTCAAAGACCAAAAACCACCGACTGATTTTATTTCATTATAGTTATTCATTATTGTACTGATTTCTTTGTTGGATGTTTTTCATAACTGTTTTAACCCAAAATCTAGGGTGTTATGGGGTAAAAATAATAATAATAATAATAATAATAATACTCACAAAACTGCATCTTGTGTCATTGACCCTTAAGTCCTTGAGGACCTGAGTTCTCAGCCTAGAAAGAAAGCAAGTCTTTACTGGACATTTGGACCTGTGCTGGATCTGTACTGTGGGTTCCTGTGTGTATCTGTGTGCTTATTTGTGTGTTCTTTCCGTCTAAAGATCACGGACATTCATACAGTGCGTCCTCATAAGTGACGATCTAACCCCATAGTGTGTTTATTCAGTGTTTAAGGATGATTATCTGTGGTAGAAAAGAAAAACAATAAAGCAGCACTTTTACCCAGACAATCCTTCAATGTAGACGCAGTTTGATTTAAGCAAACTGATTATATAAAAAGCCCCTGCTTTATTGTGTGCAGTCAACTCAGTAATTAAGGCATAATTACGCCTGATTTTCGTCTAATTACAGACAGGAGTTCAGATTTCTCTTGTTGAAATTGCATAGAGTTTCGGCGATAGGGATAATTTAATCATACAGCAGCAACCGAAGGCTTTTGGAAGCAACAGCAACCAAATTGTAGGGGTCATGCTTTCGGTGCCACACACCCAGCCCCCGGACTGCAAGGAAGCTTCGAAATTTGTAAGTTAGAAGCCTCTGGTGAGACAGCAGGGGGCCAGCCTACCGATCAGACTCGACCCAAGACTGACCGGGGCACAGACTTAGCGACAGAAACCATATGAACTGAGGTGCCTCTGTTACAGTGGGGCAAAAAAATATTTAGTCAGCCACTGATTGTGCAAGTTCTCCTACTTAGAAAGATGAGAGAGGTCTGTAATTTTCATCATAGGTGCACTTCAACTATGAGAGACAAAAAGAGAAAAACAATCCAGGAAATCGCATCGTAGGATTTTTTAAAGAATTTAATTGTAAATCATGGTGGAAAATAAGTATTTGGTCAATAAATTTGGTTCAACTCAATACTTTGTAACATTACCCTTTGTTGGCAATGGACAGAGGTCAAACGTTTCCTGTAAGTCTTCACCAGGTTTGCACACACTGTAGCTGGTATTTTGGCCCATTCCTCCATGCAGATCTCCTCTAGAGCAGTGATGTTTTGGGGAAACATGGACTTTTCAACTCCCTCCACAAAATTTTCTATGGAGTTGCGGTCTGGAGACTGGCTAGGCCACTCCAGGACCTTGAAATGCTTTTTATGGGTGCCACTCCTTCGTTGCCCAAGCGGTGTGTTTGGGATCATTGTAATGCTGGGAGACCAGCCACGTTCCCTCTTCAATGCTGTCACTGATGGAAGGAGGTTTTGGCTTAAAATCTCACGATACATGACCCCGTTCATTCTTCCTTTAACACAGATCAGTCGTCCTGTCCCCTCTGCAGAAAAAACAGTCCCAAAGCATGATGTTTCCACCCCCATGCTTCCCAGTAGGTATGGTGTTCTTGGGATGCGACTCCTGTTCCTCCAGTTGAGTTTTTACCAAAAAGATCTATCTTGGTTTCATCTGACCACATGATATTCTCCCAATCCTCTTCTGCTCTCTGGCAAGCTTCAGATGGTACTGGACATGTACTGGCTTAAGCAGGGGGACACGCCTGGCACTGCAGGATCTGAGTCCCTCTCTGTGTAGTGTGTTACTGATGGTAGCCTTTTTACATTGGTCCCAGCTCTCTGCAGGTCATTCATCAGGTCCCTCCGTGTAGTTCTGGGAATTTTGATCCCACAGGATGAGATCTTGCGTGGAGCCCCAGATCAAGGGAGATTATCAGTGGTCTTGTATGTCTTACAATTGCTCCCACAGTTGATTTATTCACACCAACCTGCTTGCCTGTTGCAGATTCACTCTTCCCAGCCTGGTGCAGGTCTACAGTTTTCTTCCTGGTGTCCTTCAATAGCTCTTTGGTCTTGGCCATAGATGAGTTTGGAGTCTGACTGTTAGAGGCTGTGGACAGGTGTCTTTTATACATATAACGAGGTCAAACAGGTGCCATTAATACAGGTTATGAGTGGAGGACAGAAGAGCTTCTTAAAGAAGTTGTTACAGGTCTGTGAGAGCCACAAATCTTGCTTGTTTGTGGGTGAATACTTATTTTAAACCATGATTTACAATTAAATTCTTTAAAAATCCTACAATGTGTTTCTCATTTTGTCTCTCATAGTTGAAGTGTACCTATGATGAAAATTTCAGACCTCTCTCATCTTTCTAAGTAGGAGAAGTTGCATAATCAATGACTGACTTAATACTTTTTGCACCACTGTAGTAGAGCATTGTTTTCCAGTGCTGGACCTCTCTTGTTCATATCCCACCACTGGAAAGGTGATAACAGGGTTCCACAGGGTACAAAGTCTCCCCCATTTAAAGGCAGTGCTTTGCCCTGCTTGGACCTGGCAGGAGTTCCAGGTTCATGTCTGTGTTGGTCGACTCTGATTCCATCTGCTTTTCTTTTATTGGTGGCCAACTCTTCAGTTTAGTCTGTAGCTAATGGTCTTTTAGAAAAGTAAGACGTCAGCCTGATAAACGTAATTCATGCTATCGTATCAGCTTCGAGTCGTACTTTTCTTCAAGCCCTTAAAAGAGTTGCAGTTTTTCTGACCTCACACGGGGCGCCAATAACATATATAACACATATATAGCTTATTACAGGATGTCGTTGCACCAAAAATGCCACTATTTAGGTACTATGCACTATGTAGGTTTTACAGTACCATTATGCCATATTAAACGCTGTATAAGGTGCATACAGTCACAATTATTGACACTTCTGGTAAAGATGAGTAAAAAGGTTTATTCAATATTGACTTTTTGGTGAATAAGCTTAAAAATCCAAGCTTTAATTGAAATTTAGTCTGAGATAAAAAGTTTGAGACCGTTCCTCTTTACAGAATCTACTCCAGGTCCTTTCTTGTGCACGCTCCTCTTTAGCACCCCCCACAGGTTCTCTATGGGCTTTAGATCAGGGACCCACAGACCCTCCACCATACTTAACAGTGGGCATCAGGTTCTTTTCATTGTAGTTATCATTCTTTTAACAAAAAAACCTAAAATGTAATTCTTCTGACCTTAGAACACGGTTCCAGTCCCAGTAGCGTTTAGCTATTCCAGGGCCAGATTCACGAAAGCTTCCTTAAGAACAAACTTGCGAAGGTTCTTAAGACAAACAATAAGATATTCATGAGAATATTCTTAAATGCAATTTTTTAAAATCTTGGTTGTTTTCTTACAGAGGTTATATTGTATTTTACCGTTATTTAGTTTAATCTACTCAGACGAAAAACATCAAGTCAAGCGTTCAAAAAATTTAGCAAACAAGGTAAGAGGTGATGGTGGAAGAAATAGATAACAGGAAAATAATCCTCCTTGCAAAATACGATAATTTCAACCTTCACTTGAAAGTGTTAGAGGTCCTGCCTACTAACCGATGCTAGGGGGCAGCGTCTGCCCACTTTCCATCTTAGGATCTCTGACAGCCACCACAATTGCGCACACCCGTCCGTAGGCTAGTCGATTGTGGTAAAGACGCAACACCTGCCATCCCGGCTATTTAAGAGCCTCTCCGAGTTTGGCAGTTGTTGCACCGTACGACCTTACCACTTTACGACCTTTTTTTTAATTTTAGTCTTTGTATTGCGACCTTTCCTCACTGCGCCGCGTGCATCTGAGACCTCACCTGTCTCGCGCTCTTCACAGAGCCCCTGCGCATTCTTTTTATGTTGTTCAGGGAGAGTGGACGAACTGAGTCTGTTTAGGGGCTCTGTTCCCGTAGGGTCAGGAGACACGAGGTAATCTGATAGGGAGTAGAACAGAGTGTCGGGAAAGCTATACTTTCTCCTTTTCTGGGATGGCACGTGCGGGGGCTTACCCCCCGCCCTTCTGTCTCTCTCCCCAGCACGGCTTTGAACTTCTGTGTGTGTGTGGGCTACAAGCTCTGTCTCTCACCAACGAAAGCTTGATTCTCTTAGTCTTTTGTTTGTGGCTTCTCCAGTGGTCTGGTGGCGCACTCAGTTAATCCACTGATTACCGATGTGGCCGCACAGGGTTCTACTCCCAGCCACTGAGGTTGCTTTCCTTATTGTTTTATTTATTTTTGTGAACCATTGTTTATTTCTTTATTTTATTTTGGTTCACCCATTCCACCTGGAGCTAACTGCATTTGGGTCCTAAACCGTTTATTCTTTCGTTTTCACGGTACGCCCTTTTTTTTAATATGGCGTATCGTAACAGAAAGGTTTTTGAATTGAAAGAACATTGGCCGTATTTCCAATAACTAAACTGTTTAAAGTTTTAAATTTTGATTCTTACCTTCAACTCTTACAGCCTAAGACAAGTTTAAAGCTATTATACAATTAAGAAAACATTTAAGAGCATAACATTTTTAAGCATGATGTTTTTAGTTAGAGTTAAGAAAGAATAATCATTTTTCGTAACTTTTTTTTCTTAAGAATGAAGTTAAGAAAAAACACATTTAAGAAGGTTTTCATTCATGAACCCGGTTCCAGATGCTTATCTTTGTGGTAAAGGTTTTTATTGGATATGTTGCCATTTAGGTGGCATCTGATGGTAGTTTTGGTGAAGTGGTGACATTGGAGACTTCTTAATGTGCATGGGGGCAAAATAAACTTAAATTAACGATTCACAGTTTGTCACAGTACCGGTTGATTTGAACTTTTTAAATATTGTCCTAACTGAAGATTTTCAGGCAAGTAGTTGTGTTTATAGCCGTTCTGTGACTTCAGCACATCGCGTTCTGTTCTTTTTTGTCTTGAAGGATGACTAAGGGAATCTGACCTAATGGAATAATGATAAAAATGCTTCAATTACATTTTTTCTAGGGTTGCCAGTAATTGTGGCACATTCAGTTTTGACATCAATATTCTTTTCTCAGCCTATACCATGCTGTATTTTTCTAATCTTTTCAATGTTAATTCACCAAAATCAGAAATTCTTATAACCCTTTTCATTCTTTTACCATCAGTGCCAGTAATTATGAACTGCACTGCGTAGTTTTAAAGATTTGTACTTTAGGAAGAACCACCTGTATGACTAATTTCAACTGTATGGTTATCGATTAGTATCAGTATGAGTATGAGTGCAGCAGATTTAGTCCTGATCTGGTTCTGCTCCTTCCTCTTTCAGCCTGACGTTTCTGTTCTCTTGCCTTTGGACGACCACAGCATGCATCAGGCTTTGTCCACTAACACTGGCGTGACCCGACGCCTGGAGATTTTCTACTAACTCTCGATCAGCACATGTCCTCCTCCTCCTCCTCCGTCTGTCCTCCCCCTGTGATTCTCTCGTTCTCTAGCAGGTGTGACCATGCATTCGTTCCCCAAATTTCCTCCATGTCCCATTCCACAGAGAGGCCGGTCTTGTGAGAGAGTGCAGTGTGTAGAGAGCTTGTGCCAGTTCTGTCTCGCTATCCGACTCGTTCATTCTGCCGCTTGTTCCATTTTCCGTTTCTTCTTGGCTCCTGATCGGAGCAGATGTCTCATCCGTGGCTTATTGGCTGTTTCCGTGGAGTGCAAATCCATTTTTGTGTTTATTTGCTTTGTCATGCAGTCACGTTTGGTTTGAATATTTGACTACGATTTAGGCTTAGCCGTGATTACACTGGTTCAAACCCAAATATGGGTGAAATATAACCCAGATAACTATGTGGGAACTAGAAAGACTCTAGCTGCTACCTCCCTAATCTTCCTGGGGTTACTTTAGGCAGTTAATGTAGTCTTAAGTCCTTATAGTTCCCTGTTTTCTATGTGTAATTCTCATTTGTTGCCATGTTTCCTTTATCCCAGCCTTCCCTTATTACCCATTACATTCATTATCTCTGGTTCCTTTAGTTCCTCATCTCCCCTATTCTCACAATATATTGTATTGCTGAGTCCTGTACAGGTAAGCACCGTTTAACGTCCATCCGATCAGCATCCGTTCGATTTAACAGTTGTAGTAATCAGCTGTTGGCTTTAAAATTGTAATAGTAATATGTCTTAACACCGGAGTCTGCGGCCGAAACCAGCATATCGACGCTGTGGATGCACAAGCAGAGGTGGGTATTTTTTGTGTGATTTTTTGTTTTCTTTTTTCTATTCAACTCACCGACCAATGAGCGTGGCTTCTGTGGCCTCTTGAAGCAGCTCCTGTATTTTTATACTCGAAAGAAGACAGAGTAAAAACAGTGTTTTATTTCTTGTTGTTCCCCCTCCTCCTTAGACACACAAAGCCGTTTTACTGCTCATAAAATGTTCGGGACGATGTTAATAGAACATCAGTAATATTATTAATCATTAATAATAAATTATATTTAAGTAATAGCTTATGTTTGATGTGTAATTATAGAGCTCCTAAATCTAATGATGGTGTCACAGTCTTTTAAGATGAGACGCTGAAACTCTCCATGGTCCGTGCATTCTTTTTTTTGTACTCTATATCGACGTTTTCACTATTCTGTGAGCACCAAAAGGATTTGTTCGGCTTGAACCAGGCAGCGAAATTCCATTAAAAATGTGCCGTTTCCAGTGTGTAATGGCCCTTAAGGGTTTTTTAAGAGTCTTAAGATTTTAAGAACAGAAATGCGTCATTCACCTTAAAGGTCATTTTCACACTTGCTCGTTAGCTTATGTTTGGACTGTTCTAAATCGGTTGATGTGTTTAGAGACTATTTTGAGTAAGTTACTCGTGTTTGTGTGGATGACTTGAAAATGCCCTATATATTTACGTTACAGCAGCCTAAAAAGATATCGGTCAACAACCTGTTTCACAGAACATAATGCGGACGTTAAACGGCACATACCTGTATTAAGTTTTTGTAAGTGGACTAATGTTTGAGAACTGAGGTCTCATCACACTTAATTTTTGTTCGCAGGCTTTTAATAAGAACAACTTGATCTTGGAGGAGAGGAATAAATACTTTAACCCCCAACTTGCTGGAAAAACCTACACCAACGCCTACTTCACGGACGTCAACACCTACGATGATTATTAAACCCAGATTTTCAGGACTGGTGCTTCTTCCGTCGCCACGGCCAGTACATGGAGTCTTTTTTTTTCTTTCATTTATTTCATTGCTGCTTGACATTTTACGTGGAACCATTTTTAACATCACGTGTTCCCATACCATCTCCAGCGCTAACAAGGACATCAAGCTCTTCTGCGGAAACGTACAAAAAAAAACAAAAAAAAAAAACTGAAGAGCTAGGAACGGAAACGGCACCTTCCAGAATGGAGGGGGAACATTAAAAACTGAGAACTCTCTAAGAAAGAGCCTAACGTCAGAGAGGTGGCGCTATTGCATGACCTTCATCCGTCGTGTTTTTGAGCATTTTGTTTATTTGCATGGTAGGTTGCGTTTCCAGCGTGAACCTGCTGCTGTGCCGGACCTTCAGCGACCCTGTGCCTACGACGCCGGTGCCCAAAAATAACAAATGTAGATACGCCAGCGTCCGTCCAACACGTGTTCGTTCTCCGAAGCTAATAACCTCGTTTGTTTCTTCCTGTACAGTATGTTCAAAGATAAGCTGTAAGTCCACGTAGCCCATGTTTCGTCCCTCTGTAACTTCAACGCATCACCATCGTCGCGTAACTTTTAACGTCGGGGCTATAAAAAAGGGGAATTAACACTTACGACGTTAACACCGTTTTTTATAAACGTGAACTTTTTTGCTAATTTGAATACTAAGGTCATATTCAGAGATCTAAAAGAAGAACGATTATTAACAAGCTTGTATTTTCTAACGTGTTCGGGTTCTACGCGAGGATCAACGAACGGAATTCTGTATTTTCCAGACTGTACAATTCGTAAAGACTTAAGACAATGGTTTTGCGCTCATGGGTGAATTAAATTTGGCTGATTTTTTTGGAAGAACATGCAATTTTTAAAACTGGAAGAGTGGTGGGTTGGCAAAGTTGGGACTTAACCCTCAACTTTCTGGTCAGCATTCCAGTGTTTTTTCGCTGTTGAAGCCACTAGAGTCTAAAAGAGTCTAAATCTAATATGACTATGAGTCTCCAAATCGTAAAATGTTGGGATGGTATGGAAAATGAAATTGTTCCTTACATTTCCTTTGACTTCCTTTGTCATTTCAGACAGTATGAACCCAAGATATGTCATAGTTTGCAACACATTCCTCCATAGCTGATAGAACCACATGCAGAAGGGATTACTTTATCAAATCGTTATCATGCACTGCAATACAGAGTTACATATACAAATATCACTTAAAACATTACTGTGCTAAAAAAAAGAAGCCTTATGTTATAACCATGTCCAGGAGCGGCGTCAACTTCTCTGGGCTCGGAGGCATCTGGGATGGACTATCGTAAGTGGAATTTCTTAAGAAATACTGGCAAGTGAAGATCAACCACGGCTAAGAGATGCCATTTAATTAATTATTCATCTGTTTAATAATTAATTCTGTTCTACTAGAGCATCAAATTTAGAAAATAAGAATTCTAAGACGCGTAATTTTGACGTTGGGTGCCCAAACTTTTGCTTAAGGCTGCACAGGTTTAGTAACCCCCAAAAAATTGACGTATTACGTTACCTAAACTAAGGGGCACTGTGCTGTTTAACAGAGATCTTATTCAAGCGACAGTCTGGAAAATATGGCCTCAGTGCTGCGATGTCTTTGTTCCTACTAATTTTTTTTTACGTTCTGTTTGCTTGATTTAATGTGCATAAATTAAAACATCTTCCTACAACCGCCGTGTTTTGAGTGCCTCTCTGCTGCACCCTGACGGACGGCGCCCCTTCACGTTTAGAATGCTTAGCGTCAACACCATTTCTGCTCCGTTCTCCGACAGCCTTCATCCTGACGGGTTCTGTGTGTTCGGAGCGTAATCGTGTGTGTGTGATTAATCAAGTCCATGCGTGAGCGACGTCAAGATGCTGACACGGCCGATCCGGGGTCCAGCTCCGACGCGCAGGGGAATCGATCAGCGTTTGCCTTGAGCTGACGTTCGCCCTGAGCTTAAATTACCATCGCCGTCCCTCAGGGTCTTGCTGCGTTTTGGGGGGGGGGAGCGTTAGTGTCAGTCACAGGCTGAGGAGAGCGATGCGTGGTTCTGCTCCATTTACACCGACGTGACAGTCGGCAAACATCTTCTCCAAGGACTTGCCTGATACGACCTGGAGCCAACCTTCTTACTATGGTTTGGGATACAGATACGAAACGTACACGTTCAGAACATCGTCCGTTCGGTGATTTATTTATTACGGTTTACAATTTAAACTGCATGCGACCATACAGGAGGTGGAAAAAGAACAGTTCCCATTTCAAAACATCCTAAACAAAAATAAACAACCATTACTTTAAATCATCACTGAACAAAACAGTCCATGTTGTGGCCTCTCACCAAAGCGCCCCTGCAGACCCTGTGATGAACCGACACCCTGTCCAGGACATGCTTATGTGGAAGTCACTTAAGGTTCTTAAGCGGCAGCACATTGCACAAGACGAAGATCAACCCTAGACACTGCTACAGTCCACACAGACTCACTCCCACAAGGACACTTTAAAGGTGCCACTTGATCTAAACTTTCACTAGATCAGTGAGAAAGTACGCTGATTTAATAAAGGTCGATCGTCTTTCTTACTGTTTATCAAACGAGGATTTAACTCAGAGTGTCACTTAATCAGGCTCACTTTGTTCGTTTATTAGACGTTAGACATCGGTGGAATGAGACGATGCTTCGGCGTCACGTTTGATCTGCTCCTGTTAAGCCTCTCCGACCAAACGAGGTGTCCTGTGGAGAGGCGAGAGCCCAGAGCTTGTGTAGCTTCAAATGCTGCTTTCATTCTGTACACGAGCCCCTGGGAGAACTGAACAATCAGCACACCTTTAAACCCTTCGTTCTTTCCTGCAAATACAGTGGTGCTTGAAAGTGTGTGAACAATTTAGAATTTTCTATATTTCTGCATGAATATGACCTAAAACATGATCAGATTTTCACACAAGTCCTAAAAGTAGATAAAGAGAACCCAGTTAAACAAATGAGACAAAAATATTATACTTGGTCATTTATTATTATTGAAAAAAATTATTCAATATTACATATTAAAAAGTACGTGAACCTCTAGGATTAGCAGTTAATTTGAAGGTTAAATGAGAGTCAGGTGTTTTCAATCAATGGGATGACAATCAGGTGTGAGTGGGCACCCTGTTTTATATAAACAGGGATCTATCAAAGTCTGCTAATTACAACCCACGTTTGTGGAAGTATATTATGGCAAAACAAAGGAGATTTCTGAGGGCCTCAGAAAAAAGAGTTGTTGATGCTCATCAGGCTGAAAAAGGTTACAAAACCATCTCTAAAGAGTTTGAATCCACAGTCAGCCAAAATGTATACAAATGGAGGAAATTCAAGACCATTGTTACCCTCCCCAGGAGTGGTCGACCAACAAAGATCACTCCAAGAACATGGCGTGTAATAGTTGGCAAGGTCACAAAGGACCCCAGGGTAACTTCTAAGCAACAAGAAGGCATCTCTCACATTGGCTAATGTTAATGTTCATGAGTCCACCATTAGAAGAACACTGAACAACAATGGTGTGCATGGCAGGGCTGCAAGGAGAAAGTGACTGCTCTCCAAAAAGAACATTGCTGCTCATCTGCAGTTAGCTACGGATCACGTGGACAAGCCAGAAGGCTATTGGAAGAATGTTTTGTTGATGGATGAGACCAAAATAGGTTTAAAAGAAAAGTGTTGTTTGGAAAAAGGAAAACACTGCATTCCAGCACCTTATCCCATCTGTGAAACATGGTGGTGGTAGTATCATGGTTTTGGCCTGTTTTGCTGCATCTGGGCCAGGACGGTTTGCCACCATTGATGGAACAATGAATTCTGAATTATATCAGAAATATCAGGACATCTGTCCATGAACTGAGTCTCAAGAGAAGGTTGGTCATGCAGCAAGACAACGACCCTAAGCACACAAGTCATTCGGTTAAAGAAGAATAAAGTTAATGTTTTGGAATGGCAAGTCAAAGTCCTGACCTTAATCCAATCGAAACGTTGTGGAAGGACCTGAAGTGAGCAGTTAATGTGAGGAAATCCACCAACATCCCAGAGCTGAAGCTGTTCTGTACGGAGGAAGGGGCTAAAATTCCTCCAAGCCGGTGAGCAGGACTGATATACAGTTACAGGAAACGTTAAGTTGCAGTTATTGCATATTACTCACTAATATGTAATATTGGATCATTTTCCTCAATGAATAAATGACCAAGTATAATATTTTTGTCTCATTTGTTTAACTGGGTTCTCTTTATCTACTTTTAGGACTTGTATGAAAATCTGATGATGTTTTAGGTCATATTTATGCAGAAATATAGAAACTTCTAAAGGGTTCACAAACTTTCAAGCACCACTGTATGCTGCACTGGAGACAGAAGGATTGCTTGCCCTATAGGTGGCGCTATACAGTTCAGAATACCAGGGTAGATCTAAGAGCGCACTTGATGGAATGGTGATGTCTTGATTTTTTGTGATTATTATAACTATAATCTCGATTCCTTGCATGATCTCCACACCTAAAGGAACAAACGAATCCATTAATTTTTACAGGGGCTCATTTAGACAGTTTTGACAGTCCGGATGTGTCCGAAGCTGGAGGGACTCCGGTCCACACAGCTGACTCTGCAGGTGCTAAACCCTCTGCAGGATTCAGCTGCAGGAAGATGGAGAACCGTGCCAACCTCCAGTCGAGTCCCGACATGTTTAATTAGCAGCTGCGCCGAATGATTCCTCCATTCAGCTCTGAATCATTCAGTCTCGTCCTGATGCCTCAGCGCCAACCCTCTCATCCTACAGCGAGTGCCCCGATCCCGAATACTCACAGCTCTCAATGGAAGCTTTGATGAGCAAAGCCAAATCGCAGCGAAGCTGTGAAAGGAGGAGACCTGTGAAAGCCTGAAGAGAATCTGACCACCACAGGTGTCTGGCATTAATAAAAGGGTGGCGCAGGTGGTGCACTGGATCCCCATTTCAGTTCCTGGTCTGGACTTTACCTGTGTGGGATTTGCATGTTCTCCTTGTGTCATGTCATGCATTTCCTTTATTCTCAGTCGACTGATATCCAACAAGCACATCCATGTGACCTGAGCGAGGTTATTGGATTGTTCTCATTCTGCTGGTGTAATTAAGAGAGAAAACGCATCTTCCCCTCAAACTGTGGCACTTAGGAAACCGACGTTTTGAGCAGAAGGTAGGAAATGCCAGCTGAGGTTCATCAAAATATAAAAATTATACTAACGAGCAACAAGTTACAACATGATTCCTATCACCTAAGAACTATGTATATATAGGATACAGTTGGGCAGAAAAGTATTTAGTCAGCCACTGATTGTGCAAGTTCTCCTACTTAGAAAGATGAGAGAGGTCTGTAATTTTCATCATAAGTACACTTCAACTATGAGAGACAAAATGAGAAAAAAAATCCAGGAAATCAAACTGTAGCATTTTTAAAGAATTTTATTGTAAATTATGGTGGAAAATAAGTATTTGGTCAATAACAAAAGTTCAACTCAATACTTTGTAACATAACCTTTGTTGGCAATGACAGAGGTCAAACGTTTCCTGTAAGTCTTCACCAGGTTGGCACACACTGTAGCTGGTATTTTGGCCCATTCCTCCATGCATATCTTCTCTAGAGCAGTGATGTTTTGGGGCTGTCGCTGGGCAACATGGACTTTCAACTCCCTCCACAAATTTTCTATGGGCTTGAGCTCTGGAGACTGGCTAAGCCACTCCAGGATCATGAAATGCTTTTTATGGATCCACTCCTTCGTTGCAGAGCGGTGTGTTTGGGATCATTGTCATGCTGGAAGACCCAGCCACGTTCCATCTTCAATGCTGTCACTGATGGAAGGAGGTTTTGGCTTAGAATCTCATGATACATGGCCCGTTCATTCTTCCGTTAACACGGATCAGTCGTCCTGTCCCCTTTGCAGAAAAACAGCCCCAAAGCATGTTGTTTCCACCCCGATGCTTCACAGTAGGTATTGTGTTTTTGGGATGCATCTCAGCATTCTTCTTCCTCCAAACACGCCATGTTGATTTTTTTCCCAAAAAGTTCTATTTTGGTTTCATCTGACCACATGATATTCTCCCAATCCTCTTCTGGATCATCCATATGCTCTCTGGCAAACTTCAGATGGGCCTGGACATGTACTGGCTTAAGCAGGGGGACACGCCTGGCACTGCAGGATCGGAGTCCCCTCTCGGCGTAGTGTGTTACTGATGGTAGCCTTTGTAACTTTGGTCCCAGCTCTCTGCAGGTCATTCATCAGGTCCCTCCGTGTAGTTCTGGGGATTTTTGCTCACCGTTCTCATGATCATTTTGGACCCCATGGGATGAGATCTTGCTTGGGGCCCCAAATCAAGGGAGATTATTCAATCTTGTAATGTCTTACAATTGCTCCCACAGTCGATTTTTTCACACCAACCTGCTTTTTGTAGATTCACTCTTCCCAGCCTGGCGCAGGCCTACAATTTTCTTCCTGGTGTCCTTCAACAGCTCTTTGGTCTTGGCCATGGTTGAGTTTGGTGTCTGACTGTTTGAGGCTGTGGACAGGTGTCTTTTGTACAGATAACGAGGTCAAACAGGTGCCATTAATACAGGTAATGAGTGGAGGACAGAAGAGCTTTTTAAGTAAGTTGTTACAGGTCTGTGAGAGCCAGAAATCTTGCTTGTTTGTGAGTGACCAAATACTTATTTTCCACCATGAGTTACAATTAAATTCTTTAAAAATACTAATGTGATTTCCTGGATTTATTTTTTTCTCATTTTGTCTCTCATAGTTGGTGTACCTATGATGAACATTACAGACCTCTCTCATCTTTCTAAGTAGGAGAACTTGCACAATCAGTGGCTGACTAAATACTTTTCTGCCCCACTGTATATAAATTAAATAAACGGTAACTGGAGTGTCCCCACAAGGTTCTGTACCAGTTAATAAATTTCATGAATGTTCATTTAAAAAAATATTGTTTAATCACATAAATCTTCATTAGCATATATTTCTGTAATTAAAATTTTATATACATTAAATAAATGTTAACCAGGTGTGTCCCTCAAAACAGTTTTCTTAATAAAAATTAAATAAATGTATACTTAGAACCTTGTGCTGTAACAGTTAATACATTTCATCATAGATTATTTAATTATACATACTATAAACATTATTTAATTGAAGGAAACCTCATTAGCATATATTTATAATTAAGAATCTATATAAATTAAATAAATGTCAACCCTGGGTGCCCCCAAAAAACAGGTTTCTAAATTAAAATTTAATTAAATGTATACTTAGAACCCTGTGCTGTAACAGTTAACACAATTCATAAAATTGAATCAAATAAAACATTGTTTAATCAAAGAGAACCTCATTAGCATATATTTATGTAAAGAAAAATTGATATAAATTAAATAAACATTAACCTGGGTGCCCACACAAAATAGGTTTCTTAATAAAATAACATGTATACTTAATCAAATAAAATTCTTTAATTGAAGGATTGTAATTAAAAATTGAATATAAATTAAATAAACCAGGAGTGCCCCCAAAATACAGGTTTCTTAATAAAATAAAATAAAATAAAAGTACATTAAATTAAATTAAAATAAATGTATTCTTAGAACCCTGTGCTGTAACAGTTAATACATTTCATAAAACTGAATCAAAAAAATATTTAATTTTATGTTTATGGAAACCTTATTAGCAAATATTTATGTAATTAAAATTTTAAATAAATTAAGTAAATGTTAAGAAAAACCTAGACTGCGTTAAGCTGGAGTTTAGATTTCTCTTTCCTACTGAAAGCCTCAAAACAAGCCGTTTTTTTTGTTTCGTTTTTTTTTTTTTTTTTACAGTAAATGACTCCTCATTACATCTTTAGAGGCCTGTATAAATCTTATATGGCCTCACCCTGTGTTAGAGTAGCTGCTTTGTTCAGAAAAGAATTATTTATGTGTTTTTCTTGAGTCTGAGGAGCAGCACATGAATCCTGCACCTCATCCAAGGTTGCAGAGCGTTTGTGCAGCATAAGCAAAAGCATAGAAACCGCCTACACAATGGAGCACGATGAAGAAGATAGGCTTCCCATTTCTACCTGGGTCATGAGCTCGTACTCATTGTGTGCTGATGCCAGTCATTTACCACTTTCATACAGATAACCAGCTCAGCTCGAACAGGAGATTTACCCCTCTCGAGGAGGCATTACAGTCGAGCCAGAGCATCTTTAGGGTATTCAAATTCAACACTAACAAGGCTGAAAAACGAAAACACCCGGTTGAAATCATTTCCAATTATCCTCCTGCATGTCTTTTTTTTTTCTTGCACACTTTAACCCTGCTTTTTCATGAACAGTGTTGTAATGGCCCGCAATTCCTGGAGAACAGTGGCCAGGCCATCTCAGGACTGAATAGAGGAGCCTTTCCAACCAACAGTGTGGGTATGTGGTGCCCCTTTTAGCTAGAAAGGCCCACCAAGAGTCGAACTTTGGTCCCGGAGGTGGTGTTGGAGACCATTGTGACATTATTTGGTCATCAAGGATGTGATACACTTGATACATTTTGGTGTTGTTTGTAAGTTTGTTTGTTTTGTTGTTTTTATGCTTAACCTGGCACTGTTGGGACTCAAATCCAGCTCAGTGCCAGCATGGGCATCTCATATACCATTTTACAAACAGAGTAAATATGCAGGTGAACTGGCTCACTCACTAAAATGTGATTTTCTGTGCATAAAATGTGTATTGGAGCTTTTTTTTTTATTGTTTTGGAATAATTGTATGTAAATTAAAGGTTGTAGAACTCCAGTACAACTCCACTGGCTCGGTGGGTAGCGCCAGCTTCCTTAATGCAGTCCACATTTTGTATTTAACACTTATTAAACTTATATACATTTTTAGTTACATAAATATATGCTAATGAGGTTTCGAACGATATTTTGTTTTTTTGGTGGTTTGATTAAATTTGATGAAATTTCTTAACTGTACAGCACAGGGCTTTTATTACAGCACATTTATTGTATTTTATTTTACTTTATTTTATCCTATTCTATTTTATTTCATTTTATTTTATTATGAAACCTGTGTTGTGGGGGTACCCCGGTTAACGTTTATTTAATTTATATACATTTTTAAATAAATAAGTATTTGATAATGTCACGGGGAGGTTTACGGGAGGAAGGAGACGAGTGCAGGTCTACATAATAATCAGGGTTTATTAGACCACAACACAAACATAACCACACAACACACGTCCGGTAACAAGAGCAGCAGGGAACACGGCACGGCAATAAACAGAACTAAGGAAGACTACAAACGGAAACTAACGACCGATAACAAACATAAGCAGGTGAACCGCAGCTAAACAAGCGGGCTTACCGCGACAAGCGTAACGAGGGCAAAGACGAGTACTCCAAGGCAACCGCGAGCAAACATGAGTAATGGAAGAAGAATTAATGTCAATTCCCCGCGATGTGGCAGAGCTAGGGCCCTGCTTAACTATAGTCAAATACAGCTTTAAACAATTCCCTCTAGGGCCCTAGCTCCTCCTTCGGTTTCCCCCGCAATCCGGCGGAGCACCCAAAGTCAAATGTCATAGTCCGGATTGCCCCTAGCGACAAGGAGGGGCCTAGCGAGCCCAAATCCAAGGCGATCCGTGCCAGCTAATGAGGTTTCCTTCAATTAATCAGTTGTTTTATTTGATTAAATATGTTAACTGTTACAGCACAGGGTTCTAAGTATACATTTTATTTTATTTTGTTTTATTTAGAAACTTGTTTTGTTTATAAAGACAGACTGCACGGCCTTTAGGTGCTGGATTTTATGCATCTGAACTCAACCATTAAGAGGTGTATCCCAATACTTTTGTCCATTTATATAAGGATATTCCCTACAGAAGTGAAATTGGTTAAAAACAATATCTTTCTTCCTATCTACAAGTTAATACGTATATAATAATATACCTGGAAAATGACAACCAGAGCCCCGTCAGATGTTATTATTTGTGAAATTGACTCCCGAAAACAGTTTTTATCTTTGCCATTGGCGACGCAGATTAAACATCGACCTGTTGCGATATAAAAACGTTTTAAAATAACGCGAGCCATTTGAAAACCCGCCATAGGAGAGGAACACTTTCGGAGCATTTATCTCCTGCCGTCGCATCAGATCAATTTTAATTTTAAACCATTCTCTCTCTCTGGGCAAACCATAAAATTAATTTAGGTCCATATGTAAGGCGGGAGGTGAGATCTCCTCAAAGTAGAAGAGCCTTTGCAATCCACTTGCCTGTGCAATCCACTTGTATTTAATGGTATATGAAGAGAAAACATCCTGAAGTTTTTAATTCCAGCGTTCCTTAACGAGCTTGCAAATGAAGGTCAGAGGAACCCCGTAATCCAGACCCGTAAACTCAAACCTCCACACGTGTTAACAACTTCAATCTGCATTCATTAGAAACCCTATAGGCTGTGTCCTCACTATCACTAAGGGCACTTGGAAGGGCATGAAGAGCCTCCGTCTTCATTAATCATCATTACCATTAAGTGAGGTTTTGTCAACATGGCTCTTAGTTCTGGTAAAGACTGGAATTTTAAAGACACACATCTATCAACCAGACAGCGTCTCAGACAGGAGGTAAAATCTGGAAATCTTTGCAGAGATCTTTCTAGAAATGATACACAAATCGGCCACGATGACGAACCTGCAATGGCGAGGCTGTGCCGCTGATGAACCAGGATCCAGACGTGCTGAGAGCTGGTGACAGATTTGAGAAATAACCTCCGTCTCGTGAGGAATGAGGGTCAATAACAGGGTTATCAGGTTTCTGCCAGACTGCCTTTGGTTCAGTCTGAAGGAGCGTGAGAATCTCAGAGGAATTTGTTTAGAGATACGAGGTCATCTGCAGCATCGGTTACGTAACGTTCAGCCTCCGAGAAGAGTTTATTCTGGCTCCTGACGTGTTAATAAAGGCAAGATTGTAAAATAGAGATCACAGTAATTAACTGCGGTTTATTTTAGATTAAGTGTTCCTTACATTTCCGTTTTACTGGTCAAATAAACGTCCATTCCTACATTTCAGGCCTGCAACACATTCCAAAAAAAAAGGTTGGGACAGTACAGCATTTACCACTGTGTAATGTTGCTTCTCACCACACTTCTTTCTTTCTTTCTTTTCATTCTTTTCTTTCTTTCTTTCTTTTTTGATAACAGTCATTTGCTACTTCATTTCTGTCTCTATTTCTTTCTTTCTGTCCTTTTTTCTTTCTTTCTTTTGTTTCTTTTTCATAAATAATTTATTAATTACTCAGTTTCTAAATTTATTTGTTTCTTCATTTCTTTCGTGATAATTGTTATTTGCTAGTTCATTTCTGCATCTCTTTATTTCTCAATTTCTATCTTTCTTTGTTTCTACATAAATCATTTATTTATTACTGATTTTTTCTCTTTTTTTCTTTTTTGATAACTAAAGTATTTTACTTCATCTTTCTTTCTTTCTTTCTTTTCCACCTTTTTCTTTTTTCTTTATTGATAATTATTTTAATTTTATTAGTCAATTTCTATCCATCTTTTCTTTCTTTCTTTCTTTTGTTCATTTTCCCCTTTTTGTTTTTCTTTTTTCTTTTTTGATAATTATTTTAATTGTATTAGTAGATTTTTATCTATCTTTTCTTTCTTTCTTTCTTTCTTTCTTTTATTCCACAAAAAAGATCTGACATACTGAGCACAGTCTCTGTTTCCACTGTGTGATAGTCCATCCCAGATGCCTTCGAGCTCAGAAAAGTCGACGCCGCTTCTAGACATGGTTATAACATAAGGCTTCTTTTTTAGCACAGTAATGTTTTAAGTGGTATTTGTGAATGTAACTCTGTATTGTAGTGCTTGATAAAGGTTTGATAAAGTAATCCCTTGCCCATGTGGTTCTATCAGCTATTGATGAATGACGGTTCTTGATGCAGTGCCGTCTGAGGGATCGGAGATCGCCCCTTTTCAGTTTAGGCTTTTTAGGAGTCCTTGAATTGTTTAATAATATTATGCACTGTAGAGGAAGAAATATGGAAATCCCTTCCACGTATTTCTTTGAGGAGTATTGTTTTTAACAATTCAATCCTTTTCTCACACATTTGGTGATAAACTAGAGATCCTCTGATCATCTTTACTTCTCAAAGACTAATGTGATGTATGGTTCCTAAGCCCAGAACTTTTCCAGCATGCTTTGTTAGACAGTCAGATCAATATCCGAAGCCACAGAGACTATGGATTTACCTGTGAGCCACCTTCTCTGTGTTACCTGGTACTTCACCGGAGGCACAGAAAGTGAAGAGTGGGTTAGGATAATTGTAGTCTGTCCTTAAGTCACATCTAGTGATCAGCTTACATGATCTTGGGTAGATTTTTTGGTTAGACTTACCTCAAATAGTTTAACACAAAATAAGCAGTGATTCGTTATATTCTGTTTTCCTCCGCATTATGAAAACTGTTCAAATTGTTCAGCGTGTGCTTGTGAATTTATAAAAACTCCTTGTGCTGTGCAATGATAAACATTCTACTGAAATTGACACACTTTCCCAGCTGCCTCAGCAACAAGAATGACGTTCAGCAAGAGGATCTCTTCGTGTACCGACATCACATGTTAACAAATCGGTTGTATTTTTTATCTAAGCAGGCTTGTTTTTAGGTTTTTTTTTTTACATTTTCATCGCTAATCAATTTGTCCTCATTTTCTCGGTTCTTGTCATTTGAAACTTGGACGGCACCAAGGGGAAATCCATCTCGTGCAGGAATGAAATGCCATCCAAATGAAAACAGATCGGGAGGCCAGCCACGCGCCACCCTTGGCCTCCATTACCGGGACAACAGGCTGAACGCACAAGACGGATGAGATTATTCATTTCCAGTGCCAAACGGCGATGCTGCGTAACGGCAGAGCGCAGAAAAGACACGATGCAAACGACACTTACGACATCAGCAGGTCTAAGGTCGAGTTTGTAATCAAATAAACGATCACACGGTGTTTAACACTAAAAGGGCTCACGACAGCAAAACATGTACACCTGTCTAGATTAAAGATGTTTTGTGAGGTCTCAGAACTTAACTGACTGTAGACAATATGAGAGGTTAAAACCTTCTGAGCTGAGTGTCATACTTAAATCATAAAAAAGCAGGACAAGCTTTAAAAAGACACAAACATTTTCTGCTGTAACATCCACATTATAGTTTGTGAAACAGGTCACTGACTGAAATGTATGTTGACCAGACATCATCACAGTCACACAGGAGATCTATCTTTGTATAAATATCTTTGTATCTTTTATAAAACTTGAAACACTTACAGAACACAAAAACTAAATAGAATGATACCATGTTTGTTTTCTGCTTTTCAAGACTGTATATATATATGTAATTTTCATCATAGGTACACTAGGTACACTATGAGAGACGCACTATGAGAAAAAAAAAATCCAGGAAATCACATTGTAGGATCTTTAAAGAATTTAATTGTAAGTTATGGTGGAAAATAAGTATTTGGTCAATAAATTTGGTTCAACTCAACACTTTGTAACATAACCTTTGTTGGCAATGACAAAAGTCAAACATTTCCTGTAAGTCTTCACCAGGTTTGCACACACTGTAGCTGGTATTTTGGCCCATTCCTCCATGCAGATCTCCTGTAGAGCTGCATGGAGCTCGAGCTGGTTGGAGCATCGAGCTGCTCCTCGGACTTTCAACTCCCTCCACAAATTTTCTATGGGGTTGAGGTCTGGAGACTGGCTAGGCCACTCCAGAACCTTTTACGGTGTCACTCTTTTGTTGCCCGAGCGGTGTGTTTGGGATCATTGTCATGCTGGAAGACCCAGCCATGTTCCATCTTCAATGCTCTCACTGATGGAAGGAGGTTTGGCTTAAAATCTCACGATACATGGCCCCGTTCATTTGTCCCTTAACACAGATCAGTCGTCCTGTCCCCTCTGCAGAAAAACAGCCCCAAAGTATGATGTTTCCACCCCCAGGCTGAGAGAACGCTGAGAGAACGCTGACCACTGACGCGAGGCTTGCGAGGATCTGGCAACCCAGACTCGTTCTCCCCGATTGCACACAGGATGCACGCCGTTTCGTAGCTGTTAGCAGCTTATTACCTTTGAACTATTTTAATTCCCGGATCGCATCTGTATCATATATAATCGTATTGTATATTATAGTAGGTTTTACAACATCTTAATCATTTTCTGCTCGTACCGGCAGATTTATATTTTTTTGCCGCTAATCGTTATTTAGTAACTTTACAGGGTTATTACCGGCTGTGTTTGTAGCCATTAGCTAATTACCAGAGTTGCGTCTTCTTTGCAGTAGTGTGTGTGTTTTTATAAACTTTTTTACAGTCTTTTCCCACCTTTCTTATGAGACTTATTTTTTTTGTGTGACGTTTTGTATAACTTGCATTAACGCTTTAATCGAGGGCATTGGCATTTGGACCATGCTCTGCAGCTGAACCAGATCTTCACTCGGCACCCCACAACACCCCCGAAGCGAAGTACCTTTAATTCATTAATTGTACTAACATGCCTTTCTGATGCTGTCGCTTGTTCCCTGTGCCGAGTGTGGCATGTTTTTTAGCTATTCTTCCTCCGTCATTAGTGTAAATTTTACTTGTGATAGGTAGAACTTGTAGCTAGTCTGACGGAGAAGATTGAGATTAGAGAAGATTTGTAGTTTAGGGGAGGCGCGCATCCAGACATTTAAAGAAGGCTTTAGCTCAGCTCCTAGCTTTAGCCAGATTCTGGATGCCACAGGGGGAAGTTTAGAGCCCCGGCAGCAGGGGCAAGTGGGTGGACGGTTCGGCGACATAGTCGTCGTCAAGGCTAGTCCACGAGAGCACCACTATTTACCTGTTCACGTGTCCAAAAGGTTTGCCCTAGTCAGTTGTGAAAACACCCGCTGAGCAGCCTGTGAAAGAGCTCTTGGTTATAGGTGACTCTATTGTACGACACGTAAAAACTTGCTACCCTTTAGGGACAACCGAGAAGCTAGAGTTATCTGTATCCCTGGAAGCCAGATTTGTAACGAGTCTTAGTGAATTCGAGAAGCCGCAGATTCTCTAGGACAGTTATTCATGTAGGGGCTAATTGATATACGCCTTTGTCAGTCAGAGGTTATAAGGCTAATTTTGTAGAGGTGGTTAGCGTGGGGCGAAGGCGATGTGTCTGATGCTGTAGTGTGCTCTGGCCACATCCCAATGGCGGCGAGGTGACCAAGCCTACAGCAGGTTATGGTCGCTGAACTGCTGGCTGTCCAAGTGGTGCTCTGGAAAACAACGTCTGGGGCTATATAGACAAACTGGGACAAGCCTTGAGCATAAAGCCTGGCCTTTTAGGATGGGACGGTTGTTCCATCCCACTCGGGAGGGGTGCTGCTCTTCATTTCCTGCAACATTGCCCATAGTCTTATGGCCCGGTTTGTTAGGAGCTGGACTATCCAGAGCAGGGATCAGGCAGCAGACAGACCGGCTTAACCAACTGTCTGCTGGTAGCCATGCGGCCGTCACCCAGAAAACCCACATTATTGAAAACTGTGTCTGTTACCCGCATCTGTCCTTAAACGTAAACGCTCTCAAAAAGTCTGTTTTAATAACCTCATAGTAGTATAAACACAGATAGCTCCCAAAGAAATAAACAGCAATTAGACTAAAGGCTAGGATTACTTAACATTAGATCACTTACAAACAAAGCAGTGATTGTAAATGAAATAATCACTGATTAAACGCTTACACGCTCTCTGTCTCACTGAGACTTGGATTAGACCTGATGAATATTTAGCCTTAAATGAAGCACCTCATCTCCTGGATACAGTCATGTTAATCGCTAAGTGCTACAACTAAGTCCATTACAAGGCTAATTCTTTTTGAACACTTACATGTGATTTTCTGATTACTTAATGTGACTGATCCCATTGTTATGGAAGTCAAAACCACCACTCCTTTTCAGCTTATCACTATTTACCGTCCTCCTGGTCCCTATTCAGAATTTCTTCAGGAATTTGCTAACTTTCTTTCCTGCTTACTACTGTCAAACAGATAAGGCTTTAATGTAGGTGATTTCAATAATCACTTTGACAATGAGCAGGATTCTCCACTTAGAATTGCTTTCGAGTCCATCTTAGAATCCCATTGGGTATCACTCAGAATGTGATGGGACCAACCCCACTGCTGTAATCATACTTTAGATCTAATTTAACATTTTGGTATCAATATAGACAAACATTGATGTTTTCCCGCAAAGTGATGCGATTTTTCAGATCACTATCTTTTAGTATTTGAGCTATCTCTAATAAAATAAAATCCTTCTGCCTCGTTATCACACCAAGCGCACTATCACATTGCTTACTCCAGCTCGCGTTTATTAAAAACCCACCAGACTTGAAATTTTATACAACCTACGGAGATCAATCATCTTGAGTGTGTAAATGACCAATTAGAATGTGTGCTTCGCCTTAACCCTGGACACGACTGCTCCTGCTAGGGGTCCAAACGCATTAGGGAAAAAAGGCTAGCACATCGGTATAATGACCACACCCGTACCTTAAAGCAAAAAACACCACAGCATCTAGAGCACAAGTGGAGAACATAGTAAATTGGAGGTGTTTAAAGATTGCTTGGAGGGGACAGCATGGCAGAGTATAAGCATGCCCTCACTAAAGCTTTAAGGCTGCATACTTCTCTTCAATCATAGAGAAAAAATAAGAATACTAATAATCCAAGAAGATTCTCTTTAATACAGTCTCCAAATTAACAAAAAAATCCCACAGAAAGTGATTCTCCCATACTATGTTAATTTTAACAGTAATGACTTCATGACTTTCTTTAATGATAAGATAGAAAAAGATTAGGCATAAAACTCAATGCTCAATCACCATCACCAAAAAAACTATTCAGCCACCTTCCAGATGCAGCACTAGTGAAGACCATCTGTTTATTTTAATGAGCTGTAAATCAAGATTAGAATCTTTTACCCCAATTACTAATACTGAACTATCTGCCACTGGTCAGCTCGTCTGATAAGCAAGTCCATCAACATGCTTATTAGATCCAATTCCTACACGTTTTTACTCAAACAAGTAATACCTAGTATTATAGAGCCAGTGTTAGTTATTTAAATTCATCCCCTTACCTTAGGTTATGTGCCCAAATCCTTTAAGTCTGCCATTATCAAACCACTGATTAAAAAAAGCCAATCTTGACCCTTGTGTGATATCTAATTATTAGACCAATTTCAAATCTACCGTTTCTGTCCAAAATCTGGTCCAAAGTCGTCTATCAGCAGCTCTGCAGTTACCTCCAAGGAATGAAATTTATGAAACATTTCAGTCTGGCTTCAGGCCCCATCATAGTACTGAAACAGCATTAATTAGGGTACTAAATGACTTGTTAATGTCCTCAGATAAGGGATGTGTTGTGTTTTCTTTCTTGTTCTGTTAGATTTAATTGCAGCATTTGACTATAGGTCATGATGTTTTACTAAACAGACTAGAAAAAGAAAATACTGTAGTATTAAGGGATCGGCACTTTTCTTGGTTTAAATCCTACTTAAACTAACGGTACCAGTTTGTTCATATAAATAATCTAAGGTTCTAAGCTCTCATAAGTGAAGTATGGTGTGCTCAGGGGTCAGTGCTTGGCCCGCTTTTATTCTCTCTGTACATGCTGGCACTAGGTTCAGTTATTCGTAAACATTGGCATTAGTTTCCCACTGCTATGCAGGTGATACACAAGCTGTACATATCAGCCAAACCTAATGACAGCCCTTACAATCAACAAAATTGAGGACTGTGTAAAGGAAATAAAAGATTGGATGGTTATTTAATTTTCTCTTACTATAACTCAGTTAAAACTGAGGTTCTATTAGTGGGACCCAAGGCTGTGTGTGAGAAGGACAGGTTGGCTACATCTATCCTAAATCTAGATGTCTGTCCAGTATATTGCCCAGTCCGTCTGATAAAAAAACTTAGGTGTTCACACATTTGATTCAGATCTTCTCTCTTTGATGCACACATTAGCAGCATCCACTCTAATAATTGCTTCTTTTCAATTACGTAATATCGCTTTAAACTTAGAAAATATCCTCTCTTTTAATGATGAAAAAAGAAGAAAAAACTTGTTCATGCGTTATAACCTCAAGGTTGGATTACTGTAGCGCCTTACTTACTGGATTGCTCTAGTAAATCTATAAATAAACTTCAGTTAGTTCAGAATGCAGCTGCCCGAGTGCTAACTCGAACTAGAAATTTGATCATATCACTTCCTGTTCTATCATCACTACCACTGGTTACCAAGTCAAATTGATTTTACATTGATACAAAATACTTCTTATAACTTATAAAGCTCTACATGGCCCTGGCCCCACATTATCTGAGTGGAATCTTAGAGTTTTACAATCCACTCGTTAACTTCGTTCGCAGGTGGCAGGGGATTCTGGTTAGTTCCTAGAAGAAAAAAAAGTCACAGCAGGGGGAAAGGCTTCTAATACATGGCCCCCCAACTATGGAATAAACTTCCCACTTCATTCGAGATTCAGACACTCTCCAAAGTTTTAAGTCTAGGCTAAGGGGGGGGGGGGGGGGGGGGGGACATACCTATTTACACAGGCTTTTGACTAGATTTAGACAGGGATGCAATGGCTTGGGGTCACTAAGGCCGGAGTCTGGAGTCATGTCTGGGCAGGGCCTGCCTTGTCCGCTAGCCGGGGAGTGTCGAGTGGGGGCGGTCTGGCTGAACTGGGCTTCGGTCCTCGTGATCTTGACTCGTGCATCCTTGCCTTAGAATAAGGCAGAGCTGGGGGGTTCATAGTTCAAAGAGTCTTATGGTAATCAGAGACGTTGGGTTGCTGTCTTCTGCCTCCCGTGGGGGTGCCCACTGTCTCATGTCGATTCACGATTGGCTGTGTTTCCTACCAGTCTCCTCGTTCTAGCTATGCTGCTATAGCTAATTGATGCCGGGTCTCATGTTACATTGGCATCAGTGATGTTATAAATGAACACTGTGTCTTAATCAATAACTAATTGCATGTTCTGTTTTCTGTCAATGCTTATGTGTCACTCTTGGCTGTGTTTCATACCAGTTTCTCGTCTTTAGGTATTGCTGCTTAGTAATGCTAAGCCGGGGGGTCTCTTGTTTACACTTGGCCATCAGTGATGTGTAAGAGACAACTGGTGCTCTTGATCAATAAACTAATTGCCATTTTCTGTTTTATGTTCCGAGGGCGGAGCTGTGTTTCGGCAGAAGTTCCAGCCCCACACATGATGTTCATCCGCTGCAGCTCCACTCAAGCTGCTTCCATCATCAACTCCAGCCCCATTCATACCCGGGCCACTTGATGCCGATGTGCATTACTTAACATTTTATTCGAACTTTGACTCCATGACTTTAGTTTCGCTCTTAGATTTTGTCATCTTACGCCGCCCAAGGACGGTTGGGTCCCTTTTTTAAGTCTTGGTCCTCCCAAAGGTTCTTTCCTATAACACTCAGGGAGTTTTTCCTTGCCTCTGTCGCCCTAGGCTTGCTCAATTGGGAATGGACGTAGTTATTAGGAGATAATCTAAATTTTGTAAAGTTGCTTTGAGGGACAATTGCTCCATTGTAAAAAAGCGCTATATAAAATAGATTTGGATTGACTTGACTTGACCATGCTTCACAGTAGGTATGGTGTTCTTGGGATGCAAACTCCGCATCCTTTTTCCTCCAACACGTTCTATTACGTTTCATTCTGACCACATGATATTCTCCCAGTCCTCTTCTGGATCATCCATTATGCTCTCTGGCAAACTTTCAGAAAGGGGCATGGACATGTACTGGCTTAAGCAGGGGACACGCCTGGCACTTGCAGGGTCTGAGTCCCTCGCGGGCGTAGTATGTTACTGATGGTAGCCTTTGTTACTTTGGTCCCAGCTCTCTGCAGGTCATTCATCAGGCCCTCTCCGGGTAGTTCTGGGATTTTGCTCCACCGGTCTCATGATTCCATTTGAACCCATGAGATGAGATCTTGCATGGAAGCCCCAGATTGAGGGAGATTATCAATGGTCTTGTATGTCTTACAATTGCTCCCACAGTTGATTTATTCACACCAAACCCTGCTTGGCCTATTGTAGATTCAACTCTTCACAGCCTGGTGCAGGTCTACAGTTTTCTTCCTGGTGTCATTCAAGAGCACTTTGCCTGACCGTGGTTGAGTTTGGAGGTCTGGGACTGGTTTGAAGCTGTGTGTGTGGGTGTGTGTGTGTGTGTGTGGTGTGTGTGTGTGTGTGTGTGTGTGTGTGTGTGTGTGTGTGTGTGTGTGTGTGTGTGTGTGTGAAAACTTATCTCGCCCACGTCTGGTTCATGGTTATTTTTGGGATGCAAGTAAGGCAACTTAACGAGATTACAAAAATCATAGACAAAAGTGACATTTATACCTGATGATGACATAATGTGTTTTACTGAGCAGCCCTCGTAATCACATTTACAATCTACATAAACACGTACAGTTTCTATTCGTTGATGCAAAATCGTCTGTGATTGACAATTGTATAATTGTTTGAATTATCTGACAAAATTGATATAACATACTTGCATTATTAGGTGCAAATAACACAGAAAAATACGATTTTTTAAATGTTATTTTGACCACTGCACATGCGCATCCCGCCACTACAATGGGACCGAGACTTAATATCTTCTTTAAGTAATAAAGATGTCCTTTTGGCTCTCACAGAAAAATGCAGATGCCAATATCGTTCATAGGATTTTCAGCATCTCATACAAGAGTGTTACCCCATCATTAGATTTAGGAGATCTATAGTTACACATCAACTATAATTTTTTATTAATCCTTAATAATATTACTACTAATTCTATTAACATCATCCCAAACCTGAACATTTTATAAGCAGTAAAACGTATCTGTGGTTCTGAGCAGGAGAGGGAACAACATGATCTAAAACGTTGTAGTTTTATTCAGTCTTGTTTCGGCTTTAGAACCTTCCACCTCTCCTAATTTTTTTGCTATATATAATATAGATTGTAAATGGAATGCTTTATTAATTATTAGTAATCTGAACAGTCGTTTTTCTATTCATACAATCCTGCATCTGGTCTTCACCGACATTCTGCATTTATGGTATGTAACTTTCTCTATTCCATTATCTGCACCGAACCTTCTCTGACCTATAAATATATTGGTACAGGATGTTTCTTGAGCTCCAGGACAATTCAGATGGACCTTCATGGGCTGTGATTTGTGTCATCATTTCTCAAAAAGCACTTTGCTGTACAGCTGATGAAGGACGTCCTTCTGTAATGTTGTGTAACCATTGAATTCTGTGCAATCTTTTGCTGAAGTTCAGAACAAATGGAACCTCTTACACAACGCTGCACGTTTTTTCCCCATCATTTCGTCTGTCTATTTATACAATTTCAACAAACGTGTGTGGACATCTTCCACTGTTATGGGAAGGTAGACAGATATACATCCAAAGATCCAAAAAAATATACCGTTGGGGCGGTATGGAACATGCTATTTAAAATAAACGCAGTGTTCCTTACATTTGTTTGACTTTATTTCATTGCAGACAGTATGAACCCGTGATATTTCATGTTTTTTTCTGTTCATAAACATCATTTGTGCATTTCAGACCTTCAACACAATCCAAAAAAGTTGGGACGGGGAAAATTTAGGGCTATTAATGAGATAAAAAACTAAATAATTATGTGAGTCTTTGAGGAGGAAAGATGATTGGAGGATTTCCAGTTTATCAACAAAAGTGTAACAAAATGATTAAATGTTTAAAAACAATGTTCCTCAAAGAAAGACTGGAAGGGATTTATATATTTCTGCCTCTACAGTGCATAATATCATTAAAAGATTCAAGGAATCTGGAGGAATTTCCAAAAATGCCTAAACTGAAGAGGGGTGATCTCCGATCCCTCAGACGGTGTTGCATCAAGAACCGTCATTAGCTGATAGAACCACATGGACAAGGGATTACTTTATCAAACCTATATGAAGCACTACAATACAGATTTACATTCAAAATACCACTTAAAACATTACTGTGCTTAAAAAAGAAGCGGTCCAAAAGTGGTGTTGACTTCCCTGGCCTCGTAGGCATCTATGATGGACCATCACACAGTGGAAACAGGGATTGTGCTCAGACCAATCAGTACAACAGATCTTTTATTGGAAGAAATCTTTTAGTTTTAGGGGTAGATATAGATGGATAACAGACAGATGGATGTGTAGTTGATAAATGGATGCACAGAGCGCCTGGCGTACAGACCCGGACAGATTGATAAGGATAATAACAAAGGATGCAGCAAAATATTCTTCCACGTATATTAGACAGTTTTAAGCATCCGTAGTAAATATATCTACTGTATTTATTCACCACTGTGCTATGATTTGAAGTTTTATTGCAGAAGAAGTAATAATAAAGCCTCCGCTTGGTTGAATCTATAATTAAAATGAAATCCATCGGGGATGAATAACAGTTTCGTCCCCGTGAGTTTTAGTAGGAGCATTAATTTCTCGTTAATAATATATATCTCGTCACCTCGAGCATGGGCTCACTCGAAAATACTCAAAGCTCTAATTTGAAGCGATGTGCCTGCAGCCGAACTGTTTCTGCCGTTTTCAGGACCGATTCACACCTGATTTATCGTACGCATGCCGGAAAAAATTCAGATTAGACTTCGGCTTTGGGAAATGGATTATCCTCATAAGTGTCACGGGCGCAGCTGCTGTTAGACGCTGAAGATCCATCTCGGAGGCTCAGGGTTTCGGTTTTTCTTCTCCCCTCCTCACAGGGATCTTTTATAACGCACTTCATTTGGGAGGAAGCAGATTTCACATGACGGGAAAAAAGAAAATAACACTGCAAACACCTGCTTGTTACTCGTCTCATTCTCCATTTAGCCGGCTCCACCTACTACATAGCTGCACGTTTTAGGTTTATAATTAAAGATCAGACCTGCTCGGGGTACGTGATTGGACCTGTCTGGTTTTAGGGAGGTTTGGGATTATTATTAGGAACAGAGGTGAAGTTTGTGTGTTGATCATTGAATAGGTCACAGAATGTAACCTTCACTAGTTGATAATGCATGGTGCATCTTGTGTGTGTGTGTGTGTGTGTGTGTGTATGGTGCGTGCGTGCGTTCGTGCGCTGAGTGATGAACATTGTCTCTCAGACGTTGTCAGGTTCCTGTTTGCTTGATGAGGATCTGTAGCTAATGTCTGAGTGAAGATCTACTCAAAGGTCAGAGCCGTAATTCAGCAGCTCGTTTCTCGTCTAATTAGCACCGCTGCACAGATTTCCAACGTCCACACACACACACACACACGCACACACACACACACACACACACACTGACCTGACTTTCACACACACTCCCACACACTCTCTCGCTCTCTGATTTACTGCTCACTTCAGTCTGGACATATAATGAAGTGAACGAGGTTCCAGTGTAACAAGCAATAGTCGTTTTATTTTAACGTATACACTTCTAGATTAGACAGAGGTCGATCGATATCAAATATGAAGATGGATGGATGGATGATTAGTGGGCAAATAGTTTGATACGGAGAGAAGATGAGTGGAGTGGATTATGGATGGATGCCTTTCATGCTGTGAATTTCCTGCTCTACTAAATTCCAAAGATCTCCTACTTGATTCAGATCCCGTGAATGGGAGAAACACTGGAGATCACTGAACTTCTAGAAGATGGGTCAAGTGAAGCCATGAAGGGGTGCACTTGGTAAGCAACAATACTCAAAAAAGGCTGTGGCATCCAAGCCATTTTTAATTGGTACTAGCAGGCCTTAAATGTGCCAAGAATTCATGCTGTGCCAAGGATTTCTGAGCTGCAGAAATCCGGATTTATGAGAACAGTCTACGTTTTTCCAGTTTTCTGTTTCAGTCCTGACAGAAGTGGAATCCAGTGCATTTAATTCCCTTTCTTTCTCTTTCCTGCAGTAGATCCTGTGATATTAGAAGCAAAGAGAGCTGCATCTCCTCCACCCCTGACCCGTCCTCGTCTCCCAGTGAGAGAGTAAAGCAAAAGAATCATGACAAAGTCAGGGCTTGAAGGCCAAGTGGCTTCCCTGTGGTGAAGATCAATACGGAATAAACCGAAGGAGGAGGGAAAAACTAGCAGAGGTTGATGTTTCAGCCTGTGTGAAGCCCATCACCGCCTGACTCGGGAGGGTTTTAAAACCCATTTCTTCTCCTCCAGTGTCGGATCCGGGGCGGGACGCGACGACGAGTCCTCCGTTCCCTTCTTCGGATAATAAATGCATGAGAGTGATTTCGATTCATCAACTTCATCTCTCGAGCACACGGAACGTCCTGCCCGACCGTAAACAAATCAATCGCTGATCCTCCAGCTGAAGTGTGCTTTAGAGGAGTCCACGGGGATTTCCTGCAGCTCTCCATCATCTCCGAGTGTGCTGCACAGCTCAATAAAACTCATCTCCTCTCCATTAAATACCAATTAGTGCTTTGATTTCTTCCCTTTAAGTAAGCGCAGGGCCGAACCGTCAGGTGGAAGCTGCCTGAGGACCGAGCTCTGCTTTAGGCTACCTGATCTCAGAGTGATTTATATTAATGCAGTTCTAATTAAAGCTATGAATAATAATACAGGCTGCACCTCAAAACGTTAAGAGGTTTATATTTAATTCCGTTCGATTGATTTATAATGCGCTTTTTAGCACTCTTCATAGCAAAGCCACTTTGCAAAAAAGTCTGGTCTAGACGCCAAACGAGCAGCCGAAGGCGACTGGCAAGGACGAGCTCCCAAACCTTGAGAGGCTCAAATAAGGAACTCATCGTCCTCTGGGTGATGAAGAAATGGAGCAGAATTGCAATTAAGGCATGTATAGATTCCCCTGCAGCTTTGGCCGTTGGAATCAAGAGTCCAGACCCTCCCCAACAACCCTGATCAGGATAAGTGGGGGGAAATGGGATGTTTTGGCTTTGCAGTGCTTTCCATGCCCTTCCAGTCCTAACATAACAAATCAAGCATACTGCTTGTGTTAGAAGAAGCCAAGTTTATCAAAAGTCCACTCTCCCAAATCAGTGGTAAGTGCCCTTATCGTGAAGTGGAAGCATTTCGTTGCAACTGAGAAGAATGTAGTTCCAAAATTGCAACATTATTTGTTTTGCAAATGAGTATCTCTAATAATTACTCTTCAGTGTCACTGCTGGAGGGGGATTATCCCACCAGCCACAAATATACAGCCACCCAAGTCCTGTGGGAGGCATTCTGTGACTACTGATGAAGGACCGGAGGATCTAAGGTGCATCGACAAGGTAGTTTATGGTTTATCAGGTATAGTTACAGTGGTGTGAAAAGTGTTTGCCCTTCCTGATTTCCTATTTTTTTGCATGTTTGTCACACTTGTGTTTCAGAACATCAAACCAATTTAAATATTAGTCTAAGACAACAAGTAAACATAACATGCAGTTTTTAAATGAAGGTGTTTATTATTAAGGGAGAAAAAAATCCAAACCTACATGGCCCTGTGTGAAAAAGTGATTGCCCCCTAAACCTAATAACTGGTTGGGCCAACTTTAGCAGCAACAACTGCAACCAATCGTTTTGCCATAACTTTAATGAGTCTTTTACAGCGTTGTGGAGGAATTTTGGCCACTCATCTTTGCAGAATTGTTGTAATTAATGAACGGCCTTTTTAAGGTCATGCCACAGCATCTCAATAGGATTCAGGTCAGGACTTTGACTAGGCCACTCCAAAGTCTTCATTTTGTTTCTCTGCAGCCATTCAGAGGTGGACTTGCTGGTGTGTTTTGGATCATTGTCCTGCTGCAGAACCCAAGTTCGTTTCAGCTTGAGGTCATGAACAGACAGCCGGACATTCTCCTTCAGGATTTTTTGATAGACAGCAGAATTCATAGTTCCACTTATCACAGCAAGTCTTCCAGGTCCTGAAGCAGCAAAACAGCCCCAGACCATCACACTACCAGCACCATATTTTACTCTTGGTATAATGTTCTCTTTTTGAAATGCTGTGTTACTATTACACCAGATGTACTGGGACACACACCTTCCAAAGGGTTCAACTTTTGTCTCGTCAGTCCACAGGATGTTTTCCCAAAAGTCTTGGGGATCATCAAGATGTGTTCTGGAACAATTGAGACGAGTTTAATGTTCTTTTTGCACTGCAGTGGTTTTCGTCTTGGAACTCTGCCATGCAGGCCATTTTTGCGCAGTCTCTTTCTTATGGTAGAGGCCTGAACTCTGACCTTAACTGAGGCAAGTGAGGCCTGCAGTTCTTTGGATGTTGTTGTGGGGTCTTTTGTGACCTCTTGGATGAGCCGTTGCTGAGCTCTTGGGGTAATTTTGGTCGGCCGGCCACTCCTGGGAAGGTTCACTACTGTTCCATGTCTTCAGCATTTGTGGATAATCCCTCTCACTGTGGTTCCCTGGAGTCCCAAAGCTTTAGAAATGGCATTATAACCCTTTCCAGGCTGATAGATCTCAATTACTTCCTTTTTCAATTGTTCCTCAATTTCTTTGGCATGATGTGTTGCTTTTAAGGATCTTTTGCCGTACTTCACTTTGTCAGGCAGGTCCTAATTAAGTGATGTCCTGATTGAGAAAAGGTGTGGCAATAATCAGGCCTGGGTGTGGCTAGAGACAGTGAACTCAGGTGTGATAAACCATATTTAAGTTATGTTTTAGGGGGGCAATCAGTTTTTCACACAGGGCCATGTAGGTATGTTTGGATGTAGGCCATGTTTGGATTTTTTCTCCCTTAATTAATAAACACCTTCAATTAAAAATTGCATTTTGTGTTTACTTGTGTTGTCTTTGACTAATATTTAAATTGGTTTGATGTTCCGAAACACTTAACTGTGACAAACATGCAAAAAAATAGGAAATCAGGAAGGTGTCCATGTTATCAGTTCCACTCTTCAGAGTTTAACAGTGTGTGTTGTGCGGATATGAGCTGATGAATCACGGCAGTGCTTCTGGAGTAGCTCATCTGTTGCTACACAGTTTGTGTTAGTCATCCTTTAATCCTTCGTCAGTCCTCACAGGATGCTGGTGGCTGGACATTTTTGGGTGGTGGGCTACTTTCCGTCCAGCAATGAGACTGAGGTATTTACTGAGGCAGTACTGTTGTACTTGAGCAGTGTGTGTGTGTGTGTGTGTGTGTGTGTGTGAGAGAGAGAGAGAGAGAGAGTTATCTTGACACTTGCCTGTGTATTTCGAGCCACGTATTCTCTCTTTTGTGTTCACCGTTTGTAATTCTGCTGTTCACTTGTTACCTTGGTTTTGGTTTTCATCGACACCGAGCCATTTCCTTTCTTATCCTTGTTATCGCTGCCCAGTGTTCACCTGAATCTCTTTGTTGTACTCCTGCGTTTGAAATCTGGTAGCTTATTGTATTTCACCTTAAGACAAAACGGAAAATGAGAAATAAAACCCCCTTTTGCTGATGGTTTATTCGTCATTACTCCATAAATGGGTTCTGTGAAAGGCGCTATATAAATTAAACATATTATTATTATTATTATTATTATTATTATTGTTATTATTATTATTATTATAATTATTATAAAGACCTGAATTAAGATGTTAGTCCAGCGTGACCTGCTAAACCACTCCTAAATTCACAGATGACATCATTGTGTGGAATTAAAAACATCTTTTAACCTTCTGCTGCCCTTTTTTGCTTCATGCATCCTCTCCATCTAGTTCAGAGTGCTCGGTAAGTTTGCAACACACCTAGCACGGATAAGCCATGTAAAACACAGGAATTATATATGGCGAGTGTATGCACACACCAAACCTGATTCATTCTGATTCAGTGGACTCGTGAAATGATAGAGCAAAACCTCCGGGCTGTAAACAGAGGATTTATTCACCGCATGGTTATTCAGCAGCTGCCAGGAAAAAGAAAAGAGCAAATACGACTGACAACCGTTAGATCAATAAACCCATCAGAGGAATTACTTTAAGATTTCATTACTGTTAATGATAATATTATTTTTATACTACTAATATATCAAGAACAACAACAACTTAAAAAAATAATGATAATATATTTTAATTAATTTAAACATTTACAACCTGTTTTATTCTCTGCTGGAATGTTATTTTTTTTATTTTTTTTACTTACTATTTATTCTTATTGTTGATTCATTATCCATACCTGCTTCATCCGGTTCTGAGTCTCAGCTGGGAGGGGCATAAACCCAGCAGCACAGGGAACATTTACATTTACAGAAGTTAGCAGACCGCGCTTATCCAGAGCAATTGATACAATTTTACAATCCAAGCAACTGTGGGTTAAGGGCCCTTGCTCAAGGGATCCCAACAGGGGCAGCCTGGTAGTTCCCCCACCACAGGCACATGGCGAGAGCCAACCATAGACAGGGTGCAGATATATTGCAGGTCACAAGCACACGCGCCACACACACACACACACACACACACACACACACACACACACACACACACCACACACACACACACACATATTATATTCACACTGTCAGGTCAGGTCACATTTATTTGTAAACACATGCAACACACCCAATAAATCCATCAAATCAAAAGCAGAGTAGAAGCAAAGCAACTAAAGTGATAAAATCCAAAAACAATTGCACTCAAACTAGGGAGACAGTGCAAAAATGTCTGTTTCTAGCCAAGATCTAAAAGAAACAACTGTAAGATGATCTAATGAGGCAGAGGGACACTTTAGAGAAGCCAGTTGACCTGCTGCAAATTCAGATGGACTACATTACGCCATGTTACTGATTTTATTTACTGTTTATTTACTGTTAATAATTAATATTAATATACTACTAATAAGATCAACAACAAGCAAAAATAATGATAATATATTTTAATTAAGGGAAACATTTAAAACATTTTTTATTCTTTTGGCTGGAATGTAGTTTTTATTTTTATACTTACTATTCACTGTTATTGTTGATTCATCTTCCATACCTGCATCATCCAGTTCAAAATCCAGTTTTTCGAGGACAACCAGTTGTGGCCTTGTCTGTCTTTGGAACATGGGCAATAATTTTAGAATCCAGGACGCTAAGAGAAACATGCAAACTCAAGGACTCAAACATTGTGTCTCTGGAGCTGTGGGATGTTAGCACTAACCACTGTACCACCATGCCATCCATTAATATTATTACTGTAATTATTATTATAATGGGTGCTCTGGTTTAATACACTAACCCACCACCACAGGGTCTGGGAAAAGTGGCACTTAGATTAGGTCCAGAATACTGAAGCTCATCTTTTAACTGGTAAACACCAGTGAGAGCACGTTCCCCTCGTACTGGCCTCTCTTCGATGACTCCCTGCTCGTTTTGGGATTGATTTTAAGATTTTATTGTTTGCCTCTAAATCTTTAAATGGGCTCATCTTTCTGAAGTGTTACACCCACAGGTCCCTTCAAGGTCTCCTAGTTCCGCTGACCAGATTCTATTAGTTGTTCTGAAATCAAGGTTGAAGCAGAGGGGAGAACGTGACTTGCACTTAGAGCCCCCAAACTCTGGGATGATTTGCTTCTGCATGTTAGGCCGGCTCCTTCGGTACTTACAATACAAAATTTCAACTTAAAACAGATATATTGCACATAGTTTTTTATTTAATATAATAATATTAATTAAATATGAAAACACAATATGAAAACATTTAGTATATTTCTGTACAATACAGTCATTCTTATCTTTTTCTATCTTTTATAAAACTTGGAACACATCAACAGTTTTTCAAGACTGTAATTCTCTTTTCTGTCAGCAGGTGTTGCAAGGGTTCACTCGTACTAGTTTCCTGTCATTCAGATGTGAATAAGGTATATAAAGGAGATAAATTTATTTAAATAGCACCTTTTGGCCTAAACCGTTTACAAATGAAAATATAACCCTCCCTTACAGGGACTCATACCCCCTGTCTTTATATATATATTTATATATATATATATATATAAAAACACAGGGGGTTTGACATAAATATTTGACACCGTGCATATGTTGTGTTTTGGCCAATATTGGACTTGCAGTGTTTACAGCTTATTTTCATATGAGTAAACCAGCTAAACCAACACCAGACCAGCACTAACCAGCATAACCCAACGTGGTCAGACATGATCTTGCTTTTTGACCAGCATCCAAACCAACGTGGCCAACATGCTGGTTTTTGAGCAGGAAAAGAGATAGAAGATATCTCTTTATCACTAAGTTAACAACACCAAAATGAAGAGTTTACATCAAAAATCACTTTGCAATTTAACATCTGCAACGTCTTCCCATCGTATGATGGGAAATCTGAAGTTGATCCGATGAACCGTCTAGGAGGAGTACAGTAAAACGCAATCCAGCGTAACTCCTCCTGCAATGCATAGTTCATACAATGTACTTGAAAAGGTCTTGATTAGACCCACATGTCCAGTGAAAGCAGGTGTGTATATGTAGGTGTAGGTGTAGGTGTATATGCTGGGCATAAAATTCAGTGACATATGGGGGCGCTATGGAGTCTGCTGGGCACACCCAGATGAAATAAAGATGAAATCATTCTTAAAATTACATTTGAAAAAATCTAACATTTTTAGAAAGGAAAAAATATAAAATATAAACCCTACATCTATGTAGAAGATCAAAAGTCATTTAAGATTTAAAACAAATAAAAGAATACAAAACAAAAGCCATAGATTTAAGAGAGAAAAAAATCATTTCAAAATGAAATGGTAAATGTCAATTTTCAGCCTGGATTGAACTGTGTCTAGAGTTGGGGCTTTTCTAATGTATAAGACAGATTTTTGTTTCCTATAATAATGTTTAAGAACTGATGTTAAAGTGAATGGACATGAAAGAGAGCTTTTTTCTCTGCTGTAGTTTTATTGTTTTGGTTTGTTTTTGTTCTTAAACTGGTGTTTGTGTTTGTTCCTTTCCTTTTCGTTTTTGGTAAGTGTTTTATAAGTTTTATAAAAGATCCAAAGATAGAAATTACTGTATTGTACAGTACAGTACTGTGCTAAATGTTTTCATATTGTGTTTTATTTAACATTATTGTTTGAAATAAAACAAATGCAGATTTTAAATAACTATTTTAGAAGCTGTTCATTGTGTCTACAATGACGGTGGTGAAGAATTTGTCTGATTTAATAAACCTAGACCGTATCAGACATCTGAGAGCATACCTATTCCAACGCCTGTCTGCTATAATGAGCTGCTTCAAGATCGGTTTGGTATTGTCCCAGTTTCTGCCCCATAACGACTTCCAGGGACAGGAGGAGGGCAGAGAGAGAGAGAGAGAGAGAGAGAGAGAGAGAGAGAGAGAGAGAAAGAGAGAGAGAGGGAGAGAGTGCGAGAGGAAAAAAAAGTGGAACTGCTGGCCGTCGGGTTACCTCAAGGCTTCTGAAATTTGACTTCAGGACGTGTTTAAGGATGCTGGAAATGGAAATTCACCATGAAGGGTGATGTGTCACATTTAGTAATTAACGATCTGTTTGTTTGGTTTTTGAAGAAGCAAACATGAGATTAGCATTCCTGATCTTCATGGTGTGTGGTGGTTTCACTCGGGGCAAGATCTCTGGATCTTGAAGACCTTTAGATGTTCCTTCAGTTCTTGAATGATTTTGTGCTTTTCTCTGAGAAAGATTTTTTACTTCTGTTGAAAAGTATTTCAAAACTTGTCAAGTTCAACCTAAAAATGCGATTTATATTAAGACTGTTACACACCGAATGCGACACAAAAAATTTACGTGATAATGCAAAGTTTTTACACACTATTGTGTCAGCTTAAACTATACACACCAGACTTGACATGTTTTTGGAATTTCATTGTCAGGTTCAAAGAGAAGACAAGAAACAAAATGTCTTCTTCAAGTGATGAAGATCTTTTGCTGCTCACAGAAAAATACAAACACTGATATGGGGTACATCCTATTTTGGAAAAAAGAAAGAAAGGAGAACAGAGTTTCAGCATCTCTTTTTTTGTGTGTGTGATCCCATTTTGAGGTTAGGAGGTCTATAATTACACATCAAGTTTATGCTTTCACTCAAATGCACTTAATTACTAATTATTTATAATATTACTATTATTTTTATGAACAATGTCCCGAACCTGAACATTTTATAAGCAGTAAAAAGGCACTGTGTGTTTTCGAGAAGGACAGGGAAGAACAGAAGACAAAATAAAAAGCTGTGTCTTGTTACAAGTATGAAAATACAGGAGCTGCTTCATGAAGGGCAGAAGAGACGCTGATTGGTCAGTCAGTTTTTTGCAAAAAGTTAACAAAGGGCGAATAACATAACGTCCTGTTTGTGCCGCCCTGAAAAATCGCGTTTGGTGTGGAAGATCCCGTCATTATATGCAAGCTTGAATTCATTTACTGTCATCTGAATAAATCGCACTAAAAATAATTTTTGGAACTTAAACCAGTCTCAGTGGATTTGAACCCTTGACCTTTTGGCCCACAGTCCAGGACTTTAACCACTAGACCACCACACAATCCCATGTTACATGACCCGACCGGGGTGCCCCCATATTACAGTTAGCTGCATTACCCTTATAGGGCCAGTGCAAAGTTAAAGACACCAAGCATGCTGAATTAGATAAATAAAGATTCAGAACTCTTGCCCAAAGTTCAGCCCCCTTTACAGTTCCTAAGTCTCTCCTTACATCATTTTTCATTAGACCAAGTTAATATCAGAGTCCAATGCCACCGCAAGAATCCAAACCTCGGACTAAACGGTTAAAGCTCGTACTGAAGATAAATGATTGAGTAAACTTTGAAAACATTTGGATCTTTAATCTCTCAGTAGCCGCTGGACCTCGAGGGCTTTAACATCTCCGTAATTCAGTTTGGTAAATCGAATTAAATTCTGTCCCACTGCGAGCAAACACGCCCCCGAGATTGCTTTATTACATTAGCTACGTAATTTAATGAAATTACCATATACTGTAGTGTGTGCAGAGTTTACATCGTTGGAGCTGCTTTCTTCACAAAACAAAACCATGTCCTTGAACCCGAACCCGAGCGGCTTTTTGTGGAAAACTACTTGATAAATCAATTATAGACTGTAGAACTTTGCAGTAATGACGGTAGTGAAAGCACCAGGAATCAGGGATCGTACCAGAATGATCGAGTTGCAGCTGCTTTTTGACTTCGTGCAAAAAATTGTTTCTGATATTTTGTCCCTTCAATATCTCTCTAAAATGTGTTAAGAAAAGACTCTTATTCTTCATTTAGTGTGTTTTATTAGATCTTGAAGGATGTATTCAGAATCTAAACACCGTCTCTCTCTCATTCTCTCTCTCTGTCCCTTTTCAAACCCCGGGTTTGCATTTCATGAATTGTAATAGGATCAAGCGACGAGGAAACCTGTGTACTGTCATTTACAAGCTATATTTTAAATAGAGCATCTTCTGGAGCCTGAACGGAGCCTCCGAGAACGTGTTTTTATGGCGAATGTATTAACCCGCCGGGAGAAGGAGGCAGATGAATGCAAAGTTCACCTCGTCGAATTTAGGTCACCGAGCTCTCAAGGGGAAAGTAGGCTATAGCTACCAAATAAAAATTCACATCGTCACTCAGAATGAAGGCCTCGCCGCGTTATTGTGACATTTGTCCTTTCCAGAGCGCTCAGAAATGAAGAAGTTTATGAATTCTTGATGGATCTGGCGGTATTCTAATAATAGAAAGCGTCCCCCCCGTCTGTATGAATGATTTAATTCGACCTCACGCCTGATGCGATAACGCCGCCCTTGCGCAAACTTATGACGACTCCAGGGTTGGTCCATCTGTCTTCTCCTGGCTGAACGGTCAACGGGAAGATCAAGCGCTCGATATCGGCAGAAATGACTGGACAGACCTTCAGCTCTTCAGCAATTACCGTGTTATCGTTGGCTGTCCGGAGCAGATAAAGACTTTTAAGTGACTTTTAAATCTGCATTGGCAGCTCCAGCTGTCGGTATTTAACCTTGTGCAGAGTAATGAATTAGATATAATGGGGTGGAACCTTCATATAGAACTTATAGCACTTATAGAAGAACCTGGAGTATTCTGATCCATATCTGTAATGTAGTGAAGAGCTGAGGAACGAAGGAAGAAAAGGTCATCACCAAAAAAAAAGAATTTGGGAGTCAAACTTGTGGCCTTGACTGAAAGAATAAACCATGTAGGAACATTTTGCACTCCTCATATAGATCTGCCACCTTTGCCATCATCTTGACTGGTCTCACCCTCTTTTGTATGCAAACTGGGTCTGACTGGAACCAATGCAAAACTCAAACTTGGGTCTCTGCATTGCTGGCCTCCAGTTTTAGGCTGCTAAGCCACTTGGGCACTCAACAAGAACTCTTAAGAGATTGCATCATTAATATTATTAACTGTAAAAACATTTTATTATTAAGCAAAGTGTCCTGCACAGTGATGCAAGTGCAAGGTATTTCATTTAATGCATTGCTGTGTCTCTCCGTATCCCATCTACAACTTAAATATTTATTTAACAAGAAATCCATAATATTTGACATTACAACACACATTTTAGGCATGTTATTCAGTGCTGTTACCTTAACATATTCCCACTTCTGAAAATTTAGGAACATACTGTACCACAAGTCCTATGTTCAGTAGGAAGCTGGATTGTGTGGATCTTCTGAAGATCATGGGAAGAGTAAAAGTAAGTTCACTCTTATTTTTTCTGTATATTTCATGAAGGTCAATCTCAACCTACCATCCTGTTAAAGAATTTCTCTTTAGACGTTATTTGTTTATTTTGTCAACGAAACAGTAACAGGAGAAACATAAAAATAAAATAAAATGCCTGAGATTGACCAGTACTCATGATGAATAGTTAAGTACATTCATGAAGTTAAATTTTTACGAATTACAACAAGCAGATGATGCTGTTCTGTAGAATGACCCATTGACTGAGCTTTGGACTTGAACATCTAATGTAGTATTTTTGGTGCAGATTTCGTCATCAACTAGTGCCATGGGGATGGAACTGATTACAAACTGTTAAGGGCCAGAACTCTAGAGTTTTGGGTGACTGCTGCTTTTAGTGTAGAGACTACAGTTGAAGAACATAATGTGAACGAACAGAGGACCCGGTGGCCAGAACTGCACTTCAAGGAAGGGGGCATAACAACTAAAGATAGGACTGAACTTGAAAGTAAACCTAATTTTAACCTCTCCAGAGGTGGACAAAAACCAGAGAGGTTTAGGGACTGGCTCCCAATGCTGAAACTCTTTGGTTCGTACCCCGGCTCTACCAAAGATGAGTTCCAATACTGGTTCTGGTTCCGGTTGTCAATCTGAGTCTACATCGCAAACAGCTGATTCCTTTGAAATTGAGCATGAAACGTTTTCAGGTTCTTCTTCACAAACGTTACACTTGAATGCTCTGCTTCAACCTCTCACCCAGGTCGTGTTTATCGCTTTCGCCCGCCAGAGACTTAACGATGAAAGGTTTGTGTTGTGCACGCATCAGTCTCTAACCTCCGAACATGTGGCCTACTTCATCCCGACGACAACAGCTAATTAACTTCCCCTCATTAGTCTCCACAATCTTTACCCGTGACCTTAATGGACACCGTCTCTATGGATACCAGGTTCTTCTTCGTTTGTTTATTTGTTAGCTGTTCTGTACGTAATTAAGGCCAACAAGTGCAAACAGAGGAGGTTCACTTCACGTGGATCCTCTCTGAGGACCTTGTTTTCTAATGTTTGAAGGCAGCTTTGGGTTTGTACGAATTTGCTTAAGAGAAAGACAGAAACTTGAAGAAGGGGCTGAAGCAGGGAAGGACCGAGCTCAAGAGACAACAAGCTTGAGCAAATGACGTCTCATGTCACGATGAGGTACCAATTAGGGGTGTGCGATATTGATAAAAATGATATGATATCTCAGTATTTTCTGGGATTTTATCAATGATGACAATTAGATGACACTTTGGGAGGGTATATCTTGGGTCTAAAGTGTTCAAAAGTCATTTGAACCCGTCTCTCTGACCCGGCTGTCTTTTGTGATGTAATTGGTGACAGTGTTTGCTACGTCTTGCCATATTTTGCTTTTCTTGTCGTTTTTTCAGAATGATTCCTCTAAGGTGTCCTGAGTGTGCTTTTGTGCTGCTACCTTGGCAGGTCCCAAAATTTGTCCTAATCTTCATATTCTACATGGTGGTTTGTTCACAGATGTTGAAATACATTAGTTGAGTTGTCTTTTACAGAAACCGATTTCCGACAGTTTGCAGATCAATGCCTTTTGTGGACAGAGACAGGGTGCCCGTCCATTACAGCCTTCCATAAATGCACCACATGACCTTCCTGTCGCAGGAACTGCTGTTTCTGGAACCACCTTGAGTAAGTTTTGGGCATGATTGGCACCATTGCTGCAACTGTGACCTCGTTGGTAGACCCCAGACCTCCCGAGGTCCTTGCCAGGAAAACCCAGGCCCAAAACGTGAAGAAGCAAATAAAACGTTGCAGTGGTTTACTCCGGCATTCTGTTTGCTTACCCATTTCGTTTAGCGCAGCTCTTCCCCACATCCAATTAATCATTCATTTGCATAAGCCATTATAGCTGTCAGAGCACAAGGAGATCATAAATCCGGGCCGATTCGCACGCATCATTGAGAATATTTAAACCCTAAACAATCGGTGTCGTGTTTCGCCTGCGGCTAATGAGGACCGAGACAATGACGCCGGTCTTCAGGGAAGTTCACTCCAGTTCATCGGAGTTCAGGTTTTAATGAGCTGCGGACTTTCTTTTGTCGAGCTTTCTTTGTGCGCGTTTTACGATGTACGATTTGTTCGTCTCTTTGTTTAACACTAATGAAATTATGCTGGAGATAATGCTACGTATCGCCTGATCCACTGGAGTCTCAGAGCTTAAGGCATGTGTTAATAGCTCTTTAACATTTACTCATTTAGGTTCCTCTGTTCTCTTTAACACCTCCAGAGACCCAGGTTCGAGTTCCAGCCTGGTTGCTGCCTGTGTGTAGTTTGCATGTTCTCCCCGTATCTGCACGGGTTTCCTCCACATACTCTTTTCTTTCTTCTCTTCTCACATCGGTTTGTTTTCCTCTTCATTAATGATGAGATGTCCTCCAGTCTTTTTTTCTATCATTATTTTAATAATTATTAATTAGATTGTGTTTTGGGTTTTCATCTCGAAACTCTTTTTTTTCCAGTAAGCCTCACTCATGTCCCTTTTAAGCAATTCTTAGTTCTGGCTGAATGATTCAAAATTGGATTAACCGCCTTGGATAAACCTTTAAAAGCTGGCATTAAAGCATATAAAATGGATTAACGTGCCTTTTCTTGGTTGTTGTCCCTTTTTGATTTTTCCTCCTGTCATTCTAACATAACACAAAAGATATGGATATATAAACTTTCCTTTTTGTTTTGTACTTGAATCCATTTTTCAATCATTATTACTAATCCTACTTTACTGTTAATATATTTTTTTGTTTTCATGCCTATAGTGTTTTTCATGCAATTCATATGTGTTCTTTCGTTTTGTTCATTTATATTCTTACATGATTTTATTCTTTCATCTTCATCATGGAGGTGAAAGTGAAAAGTCCTGTTTTGACCCCACTGATCCAGCTTTACAAATATTTAGGCCCGAGGCCCTAAGTGAGCAAGCCTAGGGTGGAAGAGATTAGGAAGAAACCTTACTAGGACCAAGACTCAAAAAGATGTGAGAATTAAAGTTACCTAATTAATACGTTTGTAATAATAATAATAAAAAAGTAATTTCAATAAACAGAAGATAAATATAAAAAGAGATCATATTTAAAGAAAATATGATAATCAAAATACATTAAACTAAAATAAAGAGAATGCAATATTATGAACAGAATACTAAAATATGAGAATATGAGTGAGTATCGGTGTTATTTAGTCCAGTAAACAGAGTCACTGTAGGATCTCTTGCCCTACGTTTAGGTGGCATGGAGGGGGTGCTACTGCCCTCTCATGTGGTCTGAGTACCGGTATGAGGACTGGAACTGCAAGAACTTGCATAGTCCTCTTACCGTACGTTGCAAGTCCAGGCTAGGGATCGAACTCAGGACCTCAGGAACTTCTGTTACCAACAGCGGGTATAATTTTTTATTATTTTTTATTTCCTAAGTGTAAAGATATTACACAACCTCTGCAGGAACAAGTTTTAAAGAAACTGTTTATTTGTAAGGATGGAATAAGCATGATTTCAGAGTTCTGAGATTTTGGGTGTAACTATTGTCTTAGGTCCTATAATGTTCTATTTTATTATACTCCATAATATTTTATCATCTTTAATATGTCTAATTTATGTGTTATATTTTTTACTTTTTATATTTAGCTTCTAGGCTGTAAGCAAGTTGGGATTCGTTATGAGTCTGTGTGCCAACGGATCTTCCTTAGAACATGTAGGGATTTTCCTTGCCACTGTTGCCCTAGGTTTGCTCAGTTGGGGCTGTAGGACTAGATATTTGTAAAGGTGCTTTGAGACGTCTATAGAAATACATTTGACTCGGAGTTATCCTGTGCAGGGCTGGGTAGGGAACCCTGATGTAGCATATAAAGAACCGATTCTATGTGCATGTAACCCAGAACGTCCCACGGCAGCTCGAACCAGGGTCCTGTAGTTTTGGGCTGCTGTTTTAGAACGCTCATCGTAAGTAGTAATAGAAGTACTTGTTATCCATGTATAATTACAATTTTTCCTTTTTATATTCACGCTTAATACTTAATGCAAAGAATTCTTGTTTTTATATGAAGTGCATTTCACAAGAATTCTTTGCATTTTTCACCTTCGTTCTTAGCCAGAACAAAATACGAACTTATTAAGTGTTGCATCCTGCTGGGTATGACGGAGCTGCGCTTGCATTTATATCTATAAAAGCTTCGAGGCCGTGACCTTCTGCTTCTCGTGTGTTATATGCCGCTGTCTCGAGTTGCTGTATCTTCACTTTGCGCTTGCTAAAATGTGCAGGGATGATTGAGATCGATGAGAAACAGCTCGACAGCTTGCTGACATCTGGATGTGCTCCTGCGGCCTCACGCCGGCCGAAACACTAAAGTCAGACTTTATATTAAAAGACAAAATCAGATCCTCGGCCTGAGAGTCCCTGCAGGTTTTCATCTCCTCCATTCTCATTATGTGGAAAATCAATTAGTTTCGTACCGAAGGCTTTTTAGTAATTAGTTACACTCGGGCTCACCAGAGACTGATTCTGTTCTCAGGATAATCGAGCTGGGTTTAAAAAACACAGGACTTTTCGCCTCTGCGATGGTTGCACGTGTCTGATCTTCCTGTTTATCAGCTGCTTGTGTAATGATTTATATAACGAATAGTATGACAGGTAATTAAATTTGTCTCTTTCTTGTTTCCAGTTGCTCGAATATGAGTTTGCCAGGCTTATTTACAACATCTGTTCTCAGCATCGACGAATCAGGAGTGTCAGAGCAAAGCCTTCAGTTCGGGGCTGAAATGTCATGAATAAACAAGTCAAGTTTGTGCACATTTAAAATACCAGTGTGTCACACATGGCCAGTGGTTTCGCTTTTTTATTTTTTTATTTTTTTAAATAAACATGATCAGGTTAAGTGAAGACACACAAAACACATTTCTCAGCCCTCGCTATTCCAGCACCAGAACAGAAAAAAGTACGGAATCAAATTGGAACCAGAATAAATCCCTCTTTCACTTAAAAACTTAATAGAAAGCATAAAGCCTACTGACCAGCATCTAAAGGATTAACCGCCTTGTGTCTATCCACTGATCCACTTTCTCTGTGAACTGAAGCAGAAGGTGCATCTAAAAGTTTGTCTTTTAAGGTAAGAGCTAGAAAAGCACTTTTTTATCAATACCAAAGCTTCTGAAGGCCTGGCCTTTACTTCTCTCTAAAAGATTTCACAAGCTTTGTGAATCTGGGACCGGGTTCTTAAGTGTCTTCAAGTAAGAAATCTTGCTGAATGTGTGTTAACCTAAGCAAAATATTACAAACAACTGTTCTTCTTCAAATAACTCATCTCAGAACTCTTCTCAGAACAGTGCTAACAACAAGTGGTATTCTTAAACGTTTATGTTCTTAAATGTTTTCTTTTCTTACGATAACCTCACTTGTCTTAGGCTGTAAGAGTCACACTGAGAAAGTCTGTCAGCATGACACACAAATGTGCCCTCTGGTGTTCAAAAAGTGCAACTGCGTCATATGGCATAGTAAACAAGAACACTCAATCAAACCAGTGTTCAGTATGGAGGACCAAACATGACAAATCAATAAATACATCTAGAACATGAATGAATAAATCACCCAATAAATAAATAAATATGCAATGAATCTACAAAATAAATCTGTAAATAAATAAATGCAGAAAAAATAAGCCATGTATTTATTTACCTATTATTTTATGTAGCATATTTTATTTATTTGTGTATTTTTATGTTGCACAGTAATTAATTAATTAATTAATGTATTTATTTATTTAGTTCTATCCTGTATTATTTATGAGGCAAATGAACAATGCAGACTTTTTGCAGTTTTACATCTTCGTTTTCTCAGTACCTGTTTTTTGTCGCAGGTCTGTAATAAATCCGTCTGGCACAAGATATAAAGTGTAGAATGGAATTCCTCCAAACAGTAGATTCAGCACTCGGTGGAAAAAACTTGATGACTTCATCACCTTTTCTCCAGGCGCTGACCATCAAGGGATGGAGTCAAGCATGAGCCGAGGGACGATTTTTCAAGAAATGGGACCCTTTCTTAATATTCTTTGAAAACCCGGCCAGAGACTTGGCCTGGACTTACCTAACGACCATCATTACCTTCTGCATACATCTTTCTGCTTCATTTACGCCGGCCTGAGCTGTGGAATCGATCATAACGCGCCAGGCTGCAGGGTCGTGGCCTCTCTGATTTATTCAGATTAGCCTTTAGAGTCCTTGCACCTCGGCTCAAAAGGCACCTTGAGCCCTTTTTAATTAAGACACTGTAATTTGGAACTTAATTTATCCTTAACGCAGAGGATCCATTAGCGTGCCCATTTTGGCGCCTCTGTCGATGCCCGAGTGCTGCTTCCTTGGCAAAAATAGGTCACATAAACATGATTTTCACAGGAGCAGCACCAAAAATGGGTCTGAAAACATTCTGCTGTCGCAGTGAAACACGATGGAAAGTCTGAGACGCAAGGTAAGAGCTTTATGATATAAAATGAGAATATAGCTACAGGAAATGGCCAGAGTAAGGGTGCAAGTATAGCGTAAGTTCGATGCTTTCCTTCTGAAATCCAGCCACACAAAAGTCGAACAGCAGCTTGAACTTTGCGTTATGTTGGAAAAATAATATCGTTAATCAAATCCGTGGTGGGAAAGTCACGCAAACGCTGAAATAATTACGACTTTATTCATGTTAATGACCCCATTAGAGCTCAGTGGACATGACTGACACGAGTTCATAAACTACGTAACCTTGGGCTGAGCTGCTTGTTCAGTTGTGATTAATAACTCTCATTAGCCCTTTGACTCGCCGCGCTCGGGAAGTTCGGAGTCATTATTCTGAAGTGTTCATGCTCCGTCAGGGCCTCGGCATCACCGCTAACACATCCACAATACTGCCTGCAATAACAATCCGGCCAAGAGGGGCATGAAATATGGGAGCAACGGGGGGGCCGTGACTAAAACGAAGGACTCTATGCGCTTCCTGAGACCGCTCCTAATCAGGAGATCGTTTCTCACCTTTTATTTTGCACGGAAAGGAAGGTTTGCTCATAAACAGGATTTATTTATTCTGAAGTAATTAAGTTAAATGCTACAGGGGTGATAAAGAAAGCTTAAACTCAATTAAAATCCTTATAAAAACAATATAGATATAGATATAATTGGGCAAATCTTTAAAAAAGAAACTGTGCACATAACCCACATCTCCACACTTCATGCCCATTTGTCCAGAGGGCACAGAGGCATGTCCATGGAGAATCACAACGCACGTGATGTGCAGTACAGGTAGTCCTCGGGTTACGACGATCTCGAGTTACGACACATCTCCCATTTACTGTATAAAGCCTTGTTTCGCACTGAAGTGGTTTTGCGTCGTAAGCGTCATAACGCGAACTTCGTGTTTGGTGTGTGCGGTGGAAGAATACACGGTTACGCGGCTCGTTTTTTGATAATTACTGTGTTAGGATAGGTGTTAGGATAGGATAAGTGCTTACAGTATGTTATTTACGTACAGCATGTACATATGTTCCGACTTGCACCGAAAATCGGTTTACGACGCCACCTAGGAACGGATCTGCGTAGTAAGTCGAGGACTACCTGTATATGCCCGTACATGGTGCCAACCTGGCCCGAAGGCATCACCAGTACTCAAACCCTGGTACATAAAAACTTGAAAATTTGAAATTTAAAAAGTTGAATCAGAAACATCACCATCTGAATGCAAAAATCTCAAAATAATCTAATATTTCACCAAAACCTGGTAGGTATTTTCTTTATTATTATTTTCTGCATCAAAAGGGAACTATAGAGCATTTATTTAAAAATCACAGCAGATAAAATCACCTTAAAAGACAGAAACAGTATCAAAGTGTGCCTATAAAATCTGGGACACAATAAATTCAGGTTAAGGGTTGCGTAAAACAAATAGATCCTGCTCCATTACATATTTATCTTAATTTTGACCAAATCAGACTATAACAATCCAGTTTTAATGCATATAATAAAAGGTTCAGATAAAATCATTAATATTTCAGTCTGTTTTAAAACGATTATAATAGACTAGCAGTATATTGATGATAATGTGTGATAATATTTTAAGCTCTATTATAAATAAAGGCAGTTATCGGCATCTAAAATCAAACTCCTTAAAACAAACCGTGAGGTTGTTTCGTTATCGTTTGCCCTCTTCAGCTCCAGATGTCCTGCAGGTATCGTCTCTCCTCTCTCAGCTTTGCTATTGTCTTCATGGACTCCAATTTGTCCAGCTTCAGCTCGCTCCCGATCAGCTCCACCAGGGCGTCGTTCACGTCTTTGGCCATGTTCTTAGCATCTCTGTGACGAAGCAAAAACAGCCAGAACAGGGATCACAATTTTATCAAATGTTACAATCAAAGTCAAAGTCAGATTTATACAATGGAGCATTGTCTCAAAGCTGCATTTTTTAAATATGCACCCAAACCCTCCTCCAAACCATTTACCATTAAATGGTTAACTAATTCAACATGCTAGATTAAAAAAATATATATACAAGTCTCCGAAAGAAATAACATTCAAACGACTACAACACTGTGAGCAGCAAGATGGAAAAGTTCAACATCCTAATAAATAGGGGTGTAACCATACACTCTGCTCACGATTGAGTTCACAACACTGAGTTCACGTTTCGATTTTCTCACGATTACTGATTTTACATTTAACAAGACACATTCCTTTTTTATTTCTGTATTGTAAATAATGAAAACAATGCATATTTTCATGCATTTTTTTATATTAGAAAATGCATTTAAAATAAATTACTAGAAACGTTAGGTTTAAATAATTGTTTTTATTCCATCAGTGCAACACTACACTTGATGTGAAGTCTGAGTGTTTGACTGATTTAATCCGTCTGTGTGAATCATTCTGTTTGTGTACATTTCCACTGTTCTGAAGCAGCAATCTTAATTTCATTGTATAATTGTACAACATCTATAAAGGCATCATCTTGCTGCATCTTCACCACGTCTTATTTTATATATATAAGACATACAAGACCATTAATAATCTCCCTCGATCTGGGGCCCCACGCAAGATCTCAGCCCGTGGGGTCAAAATGATCATGAGAACGCAAAGAGGGACTGCAGTGCCAGGCGTGTTCCCCTGCTTAAGCCAGTACATGTCCAGGCCCGTCTGAAGTTTGTCAGAAAGCATATGGCTGATCCAGAAGAGGACTGGGAGAATATCATGTGGTCAGATGAAACAAAAAAGAACTTTTTGGTAAAAACTCAACTCGTCGTGTTTGGAGGAAAAAGAATGCAGTGAACACCATACCTACTGTGAAGCATGGGGGTGGAAGCATCATGCTTTGGGGCTGTTTTTCTGCAGAGGGGACAGGACAACTGATCCGTGTTAAGGGAAGAATGAACGGGGCCATGTATCGTGAGATTTTGAGCCAAAACCTCCTTCCATCAGTGAGAGCATTGAAGATGGAATGTGGCTGGGTCTTCCAACAATGACAATGATCCCAAACACACTGCTCAGGCAACGAAGGAGTGGCTCCGTAAAAAGCATTTCAAGGTCCTGGAGTGGCCTAGCCAGTCTCCAGACCTCAGCCTCAGCCCCATAGAAAATTTGTGGAGGGAGTTGAAAGTCCGTGTTGCCCAGCGACAGCCCCAAAACATCACTGCTCTAGAGGAGATCTGCATGGAGGAATGGGCCAAAATACCAGCTACAGTGTGTGCCAACCTGGTGAAGACTTACAGGAAACGTTTGACCTCTGTCATTGCCAACAAAGGTTATGTTACAAAGTATTGAGTTGAACGTTTGTTATTGACCAAATACTTATTTTCCACCATAATTTACTATTAAATTATTAAAAAATCCTGTTCTTTCACATTCTTTAAAAATGTGATTTCCTGGATTTTTTTCTCCTTCTGTCTCTCATAGTTGAAGTGTAGCTATGATGAAAATTACAGACCTCTCTCATCTTTCTAAGAACTTGCACAATCAGTGACTGACGAAATATTTTTTCCCCCAACTGTGCTTACTTATCTATCTATCTATCTATACACACATATATATATGTGTGTGTACACATATACACACACACACACACACACACACACACACACACACACACACACACACACACTTGCATGAGCATGATGTATGATTGCATAACTCTCTCTGGTGTTCAAAATATGCAACTGCATCAGATGGTGTAATAAAAAAAGGACACATCCTCCATCTCCACGATGCACATATTTACACATAGTCACATTTTTAAATCATCTAAATATCTATATTATTGTAAAGTCGATGTAATGAATGCCACTAAACCTTTCTTCTCTTCAGCAGGACGGGTGAATCTTTCCTGATCTATGAAAAATTTTGGAATTTGCTCCACTCACCCGCAGACGTACAGGACACCATTCTCTCGGAGGAGAAGGCGCACCACGTGCTCGGCCTGGAGCTGCAGCTGATGCTGGACGTATCTGGGTCTGGACTTGTTTCCATCCGCCTCGTCTCGGGAGAAGCAGACCTTCAGATGGTTCAGCGTCCCGTTCTCCACAAACCTCTCTAATTCCTCTCTGTAAGCGCACAGAGTCAAGGGTTTGGATAAAGATCACTTCTCCATTTTCATTTTGGACTCAGTTTGTTCATACATAATAAAAAGAAAAAATGTGTAAAGCTTTAAAATAAAAGGCAAACTATAGCATAAACAATACAAACAGCTCCAGAGCTTTAAGGGTTACTTACAGACAGCCCAGGCTGAAAAAAAAAAAAAAAAGAAAAAAGAAAAACTGTGTGAAGAAAGACTGAATGAATAATCAGTGTGTTATTAGTTTAGGCTGAGTGTGTTTGTCTACTGTTATGACTTAGATGAATATCAGGCCACATTTAATGAAGACCCGTAGTGTTCGCAAAATTTGTGGAGCTAATGCGGTTTAATTTGGAGCATCTCAACTACAGAACAAACAAAATCGTCCTCCAGAAGCAAAACACCACAGAATGAGTGCAGCATCGAATACAGAATTCCTAACTACACTGCCTCTGGAAGCAATGGACGATAAACACAAAAGTGGAATAAAGCACGTCTAGAACATTGTTGAATGTAATTTTTGCCACCAAAAAGGTTTGGCTGAACATTATTCCTTAAGAAGACCACAAATCATAAAAAGGTTCAGGTCAGGCCTGGGCACAAAGCAGAGACAAACAGAGGGTGTGATTCAAGAAATGCAAGACCAGTGTTAATTCCGTTAACGAAAACTCTGAGGAAAAATATTCGTTAACGACCTATTTTTCACGACAAAAACAAGTATAGGACATAAGTAACACTTGAAAACAAGAACATTGAGAAAATGCGTTCCGCCAACTAAACGATACCGTCCCAAATCTTTTGTTAGTTATAACTCTGCTTCTCACTTGATGCTCTTCCGATTTTTGTTTTCATCCTCTTTTAGGTTGCTGTAGCCCAGTCCCAATTCGCCCCCTACTCTCTACAGGTTGTAAGTGCAGCTCTAACCAAAATCTGCTCTGTTTTGTGACGTCAACAAGAGGCCTAAAGGGGGAGCATCGCTTTAAGCGCATACGTTTGGGATAGAGCTCGTTTCTCGTGTAACTTTCTGCTTCAGTTCCTGTTTCAGTAACGTGGATGTAAAGGAAATCGCAAAATACTTAAAAAAGAAAAATAAAGTCCGTCCTCAGTATAAGCGGGAGAAAAGAGCTCTGTATGTCACTGATCTTACTTTTATCTTTAGTCTAAGGTTTCATGTTCAGTTTTTATTTGTTTAATGTTGATAAAGCGTTATCGTTAGCTTACGTGCTCTACGGTTGGTCCTGCTGTTCTAAACATTGGAGAATAAACCTGATCTGTACCGGCTTTGTTTTAAAGAAGCAGATTTAACAGTTTAACATTGGAACCTCTTTGTTGAACAGATTGTTGTTCTGGAGTTGCTCTAGTTATAAAAAATCCTTTTAAATCCCAGTTCACACAAAATGTCTAATATTAAATAAATGCAAAACGTATCGGAAGAAAAACGCAGCTGTATCGCCTTATCATATGGATGTTAACGTTATTAAGTGTAACAGCTTTTAAGCTCTTGTTTATCAAAGTTAGCAATAAGTAATACCTCAAAAACAGTAAAACCTTTAAAGACTAAAATGAGGCTAAATATTTTTGAAATATACTAGAGCAAAACAAGACTAATGTTTCACATTGAAACTAAAGCAAAACTAACAATAATTAAATGACTAAAATGTGACTACAATTCAAAAGCCTAAGACTGAAACTAAATCAAAACCAGATGCCAAAACAGTGTGTGACAGGTAAGAGGAATCAATACACCAGAGCTGTGCAGGTGTATGAGGGTCTGGGTTTGACCCCAGAACGCTGATGGAAACAAAAGGTGGCACAGTCACAGTTAAATCTCGAAATCAAGTGCAAAACAGAACAAGGTCATGGATTCCCAGAACATCGGAGGCTTTTAGTTTGATTATTATTTTAATGATTAATGCTGCTCATGCTTTCTAATGAGTTTATATAAGACGCCGAGTGAGAGTTCGGACGCGTCGAGGTCTTTCACGATGACGGAGAGGCAAAGTTACGTACTCTTGCACAAATTATTAATCAGGGCAGCTCATTAATGATGCACCGCACTCACTCCTCCTGATTTAAATGCATTTACTCGCTATCAGTCGATGTTTGTCCTCGTGTCGGCGCTGGTGCCGAGTTAATCGACTTCCCGTGGATTAAGTTAATTGACTGTATACGTCGGCTTTTTTGCTTTTAATAAGCGAAATCTTTTCTATCGAGAAACGTGAGCGAGTTCTTGGAGGTGAACCGACGTGAAAAGCGAGCGATTGTCTGTGAAAAGATAAAGGCGCGAGTCTGGCCTTCCTTTTTCAATCCAGTGTGTGTGTGTGTGTGTGTGTGTGTGCGCGCATCTCGTGAAAGATACTCAACCCAAACACTTGTGGTGAATTGAAGGGAAAAAATTGGAAACCAAAACCTTGAGATTTTATAATACCTTTTAACGTATAGAATTAGTTTTAAGGCTCGTAACGTAATGATCTGTCCTAGGGGTGGGCAATATGGTAAAAAAATTACATCAAGACATTTTCAAGATGAATAATATTTATCACAATACATGTGATCACAGACAAAATGCACCAGTAGTGACAGATTCTTAAAAACGACTATTCAAATATTATTGTATATTTAGTAAAGTGATTTTTATTAAAAATTTGCTGCACTTCATCCAATTAAACAGGAATAATTCCCCTCTTTATAGCGCTCTTCAAGCAAAGACGATATCCTGCATACGCTCAGAAAAATGTCATCTATCATGATAACAAAATTTATCACGATATGATAAAGTAGTTATATTGCCCAGCCCTAATCTGTCCACACGCCTTGCTTTGAGAACATCTGCTTTAAAGATCTTCTGTATTATTATTATTCTTCATGATTAAATGATCGCTGCCTCCTAGACTGGTGATTATCCTGGCACGGCGTCGCCGCTTCTTATCTCGAGTACATTTGTATTGTGCTTCACAGCCGAGCTTTAGATCAATTCTCCATTTCTTCCTCCAGCTGGATTTCATTTCGGTCCCTTCGCACCGTCTGTTTGAGCACCTGGTTGTGAGTGGCGCTCCGTGCCTCATCACCCATGGCATGCCAGTTTCTTCTGGAGCTGGAATCGAGCAGCTTTATTGCTTTGTGCAAGATGAGCCATGGGCATGTGGGCTTTAACCATGGAGGCGTCCTCAGGCCATCAGAAGGACAGCGATACTATATACTGTCCACATACTTTAGTTTTTAGAGCATGCTCACCATCCCAGGTCCCATTAGGGAGAAGGCAGATAGATGGGCAACGATTTTGGGCAAAGCTTGTGCTGCAGAGATAAACTCCTTTCCAATAATCTTAATTCATGCCTCCTTAGCGCCTCGATCCTGCACCCTTCAGCCCATGACCCAGAAATCGATACAAGTCCTCCGCTACTGAGGACGTATCAATTCTTTAAATCCTCTCAGAGGAACCAAGGTGTCCAGAGCGGGGCACTACAGGACCCCTAATAATATACTAACATGCTCAAAGTGCTTATCAGGCACATTTAAGCTGCGATTAATCACCATAAAATGCTTAGTTAGCAAGAAGAAAAAGAAAAAAAACACAATGTAAATGTTAACTTGTTTCTGAGCAGGTCATTTTAACCCGTAAAAATATGACACATTTTGATGCGAAAGTCTGAACCAATCACCAATTACACAAGTCCTAAAAGTAGATAAAGAAAACCCAGTTAAACAAATGAGAAAAAATATTATACTTCATTTATTTATTGAGGAAAATGATCCAATATTACATATTAGTGAGTGGAAAAAGTATGTGAACCTCTATGATTACCAGTTAATCTGAAGATGAAATGAAAGTCAGGTGGTTTTTAATCAAAGGGATGACAATCAGGTGTGAGTGGGCACCCTGTTTTCTTTAAAGAACAAAGATCTACCAAAGTCTGCTCTTCACAACACGTTTGTGGAAGTGTATCATGGCACGAACAAAGGAAATTTGTGAGGACCTCAGAGAAAGAGTTGTTGATGCTCATCAGGATGGAAAAGGTTACAAACCCATCTCTAAAGAGTTTGGACTCCAGTCAGACAGATTGTGAACAAATGGAGGAAATTCAAGACCATTGTTACCCTCCCCAGGAGTGGTCGACCAACAAAGATCACTCCAAGAGCAAGGCGTGTAATAGTTGGCGAGCTCACAAAGGACCCCAGGGTAACTTCTAAGCAACTGAAGGCCTCTCTCACATTGGCTAATGTTAATGTTCATGAGTCCACCATCAGAAGAACACTGAACAACAATGGAGCGCACGGCAGGGTTGCAAGGAGAAAGCCACTGCTCTCCAAAAAGAACATTGCTGCTCGTCTGCTGTTTGCTAAAGATCACATGGACAAGCCAGAAGGCTATTGGAAGAATGTTTGTGGATGGATGAAACCAAAATAGAACTTTTTGGTTTAAAAGAAAAGCATTATGTTTGGAGAAGGGAAAAATCCCATCTGTGAAAGATGGTGGTGGTAGTATCATGGTTTGGGCCCTGTTTTGCCTGCCTCTGGGCCAGGAGGGCTTGCCATCATTGATAGAACAATGAATTTTGAATTATATCAGAGAATTCTAAAGGAAAATGTAGGACATCTGTCCATGAACTGAATCTCAAGAGAAGGTGGGTCATGCAGCAAGACAACGACCCTAAGCACACAAGCCGTTCTACCAAAGAATGGTTAAAGAAGAATAAAGTTAATCATTTGGAAAGTCAAAGTCCTGGTCTTAATCCAATGGAAATGTTGTGGAAGGACCTGAAGTGAGCAGTTACTGTGAGGAAACCCACCAACATCCCAGAGTTGAAGCTGTTCTGTACGGAAGAATGGGATAAAATTCCTCAAATCCGGTGTGCAGGACTGATCAACAGTTACAGGAAACGTTTAGTTACAGTTATTGCTGCACAGGGGGGTCACACCAGATACTGAAAGAAAAGCCAGATGCCAGACACAAACCAGATGAAAGCAAAGGTTCACATACTTTTGCCACTCACTAATATGTAATATTGGATCATTTTCCTCAATAAATAAATGACCAAGTATAATATTTTTGTCTCATTTGTTTAACTGAGTTCTCTTTATCTACTGTTAGGACTTGTGTGAAAATCTGATGATGTTTTAGGTAATATTTATACAAAAACATAGAAAATTCTAAAAGGGTTCACAAACTTTCAAGCACCACTGTACTGCGTTCATTGTCTACAAAAGATTAAAGCAGCTCCTTCTAATGAACCCTAATAAGTCAATCAAGATCTATGACCAAAAAACAAAGCCTTATTGGATTGTTTGGGAAGTGGGCTTAAACTTTTTCACAAGCTACACGTCTTGAGGTACCTGAAGATGAAATCTCTCTCTTTATGCCTGCAGCCAAAGAAGAGCCATGTCTCTCCAAAAGTTGTGCTCTCGTTCTGCTCTCGCTCCTTCTCCCTGTAAAAATCACACAATGACAACAACAACAAGCTGCATTAAAACTTTGTTCCCCCCAAAGTTAAACAAACTTTATGAACACCGATGAACACCGTCAAAAAAAGTATTGCTTTCAGAAGGGTTTGTTTAAATAAAATAAATTACACATTAAACAATTAATTCCAGAAAAAAGTTTTTTAGAAACGGAAGTAGTTTAGTTGGAACCTAAAAAAGAAAAAAAAAAGAAAAAAAACAAAACAGCGTTTATAATTACACCCTCATTTTTATAACAATTAAAATTATTTTGTTGTTACACGATGATGCTTGATTTTACGGCTGTTACAGTGTGGTGCCATTTTAATTGAATCTTTACTCATTTAACTTATAAATGTCTTTATCATTTTTAATTGTATAATTTTATACATTTTATCAATGCAATATACACACACACACACACACACACACACACACACACACACACACAAATAAATACCCACACCACACACACAAAGTTTCATATAAAGATTTTTATTGCTTTTAATGAACTGGATTTTGCAAAAAAGGCACCTCAACATACTAATTAAACGCCTTTTAACACTCACTTTTTGTCATTAAATATTCAATATAAAATAGTTGTATGTATGGTGTGTGTGTATAATATATATATATAATATGATATTAGATTAGATATCTAGATAGAGAGAGGATTATATTGATACCATAGATATAGATTTTATATAGATACCCCACACCATCACACACAAATAAATAAATAAATAAATAAATAAATAAATAAATACACACAAGGTTTAAAATAAAATATTAAGTTTTTAATTCATTTGATTTTGCAAAAAAAGTAAATAAAAAAAATTAAAAAATTACTGGCACTCTGGGGATTTGTACACTTCAATTAATTAAATCAAGAAGACTTTATATTCTATGAAACTAATACCTCTACAGGGCTATGTTTAAGCATAGACTAAATAATAATGGCTATTTTAAGCCTTTGTTATTTTAAAGAAACGGTACATTAAAAGGTTAATTTTAAGACCAAAGTGGGGGTTTTTAATTTTTTTTTCCCTCCTAACTTACTAATATCCAATCCTCGTTTATACTGCCATCGGATGCATAAACACTCCGGCGGCGGCAAACAGGCATGGAGGCGCGTGTAGGGGCACTGAACAAGCAGGGGGCGCTGCGGCAGTGGCACAAAGATGTACTCTCATCCATCACGTTTTCAATGTTTAACATTCAATGTAGAAAAGCATATAAACCCATTCTGATTGAGGCCGTTGGGGTAAATAATGGAGTTACGATCTGCCCCCTGCTGTCGCTGGCTTAATGCCTGCTGAAAACCATTAGGCCCTGGCATATGGTGGCTCACTCCCCTCCCTCAGCTCAGCGTTCATAGCCGTCTAAGAACAAAACAGAACAGGAAATGAAGGAACACTGGAAGGCATCTTTCAGACCGATTCATCCCGAAGCTCTGGCTCACTTCCCAGAATGCTTTTCAGCAAGGTGGCAGTGACACTATCTGCTAACACACCTGCTCCTGCCTGACAGCTTTGTGCAGATAAGGGTGCCAACACGGGGTCGGTCCATCCATACACAACACAAAACGTACACAAAATGTACACAAAACACATAAAACAGAGCGGCGGTCGGATTCAGTGATCATTCAGAATGATGGAGGGGATCTGCTGTATGTTCATGGCTGTGTCTCAAATCACACACTACACAGCCAACACTACACACTACGTAGGGATCTTAAAGCAACAGAACTTTTGTAGGGTGGTAACGTCAATAAACACAAACATGTAATTGGAAAATAACAAAGGCTGAAAACATTTACTAAAATCAATACAATTCAGTATAATAATGGCTAATTTTCTATGAACCATTTGACATCAAATTTGAAAAAGCAATGTTGAGAATTTGAAGTAAACTGAAGTTTAAGTACAATTTATTTGTTTTAGTGAAATTCTGTAGTTTATTCTTTAAACGTCACAATTTAAATGAAAAATTCTCAATTTTTATTCAATTAAACTGGTCATAATCTTAAATTAGTTCATTTTTGGAAAAGACAGTTTTAAATGATCAATAAAACAGTAACTATCAGTAAATATATCAATTAATTCAAATACTAATTGAGAGTTTTAATGAAATTATGTAAATACTTATGCTTAATTTAAAGGCAGAAATTAAGTTTCAAACAGTTCAGACTGCTTTTCCTAAAAACTTTTAAATGAGTCAATTCAAGGAGATTATAATTAACAGTATTTAAATGTAAAGAATATTTGAATTAAAACTGATGTTTGTACTGAAGATTAATTTGAAATCAAAGTCTTTTTAATTAAAACTTACAGAACCTAATTAAGTTTGTAATGATTAATGATTAGTTTACTTTAAAACTTATTTAGCTCAAACATATTTATGCAACTGATTACGTTTAAAATACTCGTTAATCTGAGGATAATTTGAGACCCTTTCATGGACTGCTTTTTCTACTTAGAAGAATGATTATTTTAAATTATACTATTAATTTGAGGAATAATACATTAATACAATGAATATTAGTATTTCAATAAAGACAATTACATTTGACAATGTTTATGATAAAATTATGAATTATGATATTCTGAACGTTAAACTGGACAATATTTATACTTTTTATACATTTATTATATTTAAAGAAACTGTGAATTAACACATTTTTACTGTAAACAGCTATTACTTCATTTTAAATCTTTAAATTAAATAGATTTTTATGAGACACAATTAAAAAAAGATGCAGAAGGTCCAGATGCACAACTAGACAATATGTTTGAGGTACAGAAGTCTTAGAGATTCAGCTTCATTAAATGGAACAAACCGAATCCTGTGATGATCTGATAAAGTCTGATTTGACTCAAATGGATAAAAGTACACAGACATTGGACGATGGAAATCCCATGAAGCCCTTTGGGGATGAGCGTAAAAGTCAGACAGAAGCCTGAAACACCTCTGGGACGATCTAAGGGAAGGTTTGACATTTATCCCAAACACAGCTGCACAGCTGGAGCTGCTGCGGCACACGGCGGAGGATCGGCTAATGAACACAAACGTATGGAAGTGGACATATCACGCATTAACAGCGCAGATCGATTTAATCCAGCGTTATGATCCGAGCGTCATCTGCACAGCCGGTCGAGCCTAATTACAATTAGAGCTTTAATGAGGCGGCACTGACCGGCGGTAAAAACAGGATTACAGTCACGTAATGACAATCTGTGCTTCTTCATTTCACATGCAGCCTTCAGTGACCCGTCACATCCAATCAGAGCCTCGAGACGAGAGCCAGACCAGGATTCGGCTAAAAACCAACCAGGGCGTCTTTACGGAGCAAACAACAAAAGTTCCTGATCTGAAAATAGAGGAACTTGAAAGGACTAAGAAAGAAGGATTTCGAATTCAGTCTGGTTCTACTTTGGTTCTTCTAAACTGCAAATTCTACATAGTTAGAGGATTTCTATGATTTTATCCACCAACCTCAAGCCACCATAATATTATCACAATTAGTTTTCATGCTGGATTTTAAGACTAATTTGTAACTCAACACTATTAATCTTTAAAATAACCTCAAAACTTCACAAACAAACCTTTTTCAAACTGTAAACAGTGCTATCTGGCTTTCTCTGTACTTTTTGCATCACTTCCTTTTCAGGTCGTTGAACAGACTCATGTCCGTTGCAGTTGTTGAAATTGTATCTTCGCATATTTTGCAGTCATTTGTTGGAATTCTAGAGATAAGTGGTTTATTATTGGTTTATAATCTGTTTTTGTGTCTGACATGAAAAATGCAAGCTAAACGCTAAGTATTAAATAATCAGTCGAACCTCAAATGCAAGGACCTGGAGTTCCAATTCTGCAGTGAGTTTGGCGTAAAACAAAAAAGCTGGTTCTACATAAAATAACCTAAAATCCCAACTGTTAAGTATGTTGGATGATCTGTGACAGTACTGTGCAAAAATCTTAGGCCACCATTAGATTTGTTGTTTTAGCAATGGTACGACCATATATCACCATTTCTCAGTTTCTTGATGAAGATAAACAGAATATACAGGAAATATACACTTAACTTTTTTTTTTTTTTAAAAACACATTTTTGGAAGAAAAGGTCATTTAAGGGCAAAAGCCAGTACGTAGTGTGACCTCTGTTGGCACCAAGCACATCTAGAGCTCTTTTGGGGGAGTCTGTCCTGTCTTCTTTTCTTCTCTAAATTTAGGCTCTCATTTATTTCTTTCTCTCTCCAGGTGGTCCCGTACTGCCTCTATAACATTCAGGTCTCAATTTTAAACGTTTGCATGGAGTACCAAACGCAGGCATCCTCAATTAGAGCCCTCTAATATTGTCAGTGTGAGATTAAGCTAATTACCCACAGACATTTTTCCCTACCCTTTTTCACCCGTCTTTACCAAGGGTGCCAATTACCAGCACACATCCAATTAAGGGAATCATGCAACGGCAATCATTTTGTCCTTAACAAAGGCGATTTCGTAGCTTAACGCTGGCACGGGTATAATTTAGGTAGACACGGTCCAAAAGCGTGCCTTTTTTTATTTTTTATTTTTTGCTAGGATTCAAACCACACCGAGCCTTGGCGTTAGCATTCAGTCTGAGAAAACGTTCTGCAATAACCCGGCGTTACCACGGCTTAATGGTGCCCACAGGAATCAATACCACCTGAAAACATCACAAAAGCCATGTAGACCTGAGCGGCTCCATCCTGAATGCAAATGGAGCGTTCAGAGAGAGAGAGGGGACACCGGAGGCACGGCTCTCACAGAGGAAAATCAGACGGACCAATGCTCGAGGTCAGGGTCGGAGCTGAAGCATCACACCCACATATTAGCTTTTTTTTAGCCGGATAATGTGACTATGTGTGATCATCCTCCGTACCCCGTACCTCTTAAGACAGGCGACGGATCCTGCATGCTAACGCTCTTACCTGAACTGAATGGACTCGTTTCCTAACCTGGAAGGTTCCAGAACCAGAGAAGATCTGACACTAATCATACTACTAGAGCATCTGCCATTTCCTCTGCTGGAGAGCCATGTTTACAACAAACAACGTCATCAGGAGTCCAGTGTGATGATGTCCCCTAACACACAACCTACTCACAATAGAGGCCGAATAAACACTGGAACACCAACAATCAAGCATCAGTGTTAGTGACCGGCATCCAGGTACTTCGTAACAGCCAGTCGTCAGGTCAACAGTGCCAAACATCCACATACAGGTACACATTGTTTAACGTCAACATTATGTTCTGTCAAACAGTTTGTTGACCAAAATGGACGTTGACTGGACATTTCCAGTCATGTAGTCTGTTTACGCTACTGTAAATACAAAGGATATTTCCACAAGAAAACTGTGGCCGAGTTGAGCGACTGAAGCGACTGATACTTTTGTTTCTGATGGAAAACCGATAACTACAGTGGAACCCCAGAATTCAAGCTTAATTGGTTCCAGAAGGCCGTAAGAATTCGGATTTGTTCAAAGCTGGAATCATATTCATTTAGGGGCAAAAAAAATAAAATAAAATAAAATAAAATAAATAAAATTTATGGTGTTTGTAGTGAATGTGTACTTATTAGAATTGAGGAGCTGATCCCCTAGAGGGCAATGTTACCTGTGTAATGTGCAGCGGAACCTCGGAATTTGAACTTCTTTATTCAACAAATTTTGGACAAATCACAGCAGAGACTGACAGATCAAACCAAGCATCAGAATGAAGGGAGAAAGGTGATTCAAGAAGAGGTGACTTTGAAGGAGGCATTGCTGTTGGAGCTGATCTACCGGGATTTTCACCCACAGCGCCATCTCTAGGGTTTACAGAGAATGGTCTGAAAAAAAAACGAAAATATCCAGTGAGGGCAGTTCTCTGGGTGAAAATGCCAAGTTGGAGAATAGCCAGACTAGTTTGAGCTGATAGAAAGAGAACAGTAACTCAAATTTTAAAAAAAAGAGCATCACTGAACAAACAACACACCCAACACGCCCAGCACCCCAAGCAGATGGGCTACAGAAGCAGATAAGAACAGGCCTGAACAGGCAACTGAGGCTCCAATTCGCACGGGCTCACCAAAACTGAACAATAGAAGATTGGAAAACCACTGGCTGGTCTTATGAGTCTCGATTTCTGCTGAGACATTCAGAGGGCGCTGTCCGAATCTGAATGATGGATCCATCCTTCATCCAACCATGTACCAACGGCTCATGCTGCTCATGCATGATTCTTTGGGGTGTGGTGGACCAAAATCTCTGAGGACATTTCCAGCACCTCGTTGAATCTACGCCATGAGCGATGAAGGTAATTCTGCAGGAAATAAGGTGTACCCAATATGCTGGCCAGCAGGACAATTACAACCAAGAGTCATAGTACTCTTACACTTGAGCGTCCATATAATTTAGTTTAATTAATGCTCCAGTCAACAAGCCAAACCTCCAGGTTCATACCATATTATAATATTTGACAGGCTTTTAGGTTTGCCAAGTTTCTAACAGTTCATGTCTTTGTAGATCTGCACTCATCTCTCTCCAGTTCGTTGTACTTTGACCTTTTCCTTTCTCTCTCTCCATTTCTGAGCAGCACAATGACTCTCAGCACCAGCCATCGATTCACCCCGGGACAGTCGAACCTCCTCACGCTGCTCGGCTGCTAAAGAGGAAGCTCTGAACCTGCTTCTGTCCCGCTGACTAAATGTTATCTTCCATCGACGCGCCCCATCGGTGGTGGCCGTGTTTTCGTGGGGGTTCTTCTCACAATTCACAGTTTGGTGCAAGAATGCAATGGACTGACAGCAGGGGGTTCGGGATAAATCGGCTCACCCCTGGTTCCTCTTTATGCTTCGGGATCTGATGTATTTGGAGGACGTTTGAGAATGTGAGGTGGAACCTAAACCAGGTTTTCTGCACAGCTCTGCATCAGAATTCATCCAGCAGGGTTTGAGGTGTAGTGACCCCAAAAAGTACAGATTACTGCTTTTATTTGTAATGAAAATTAACATCAGCACCAAAACTGGTTGCCCCGGGAGCTTTATGCTGCACAGGATTAATCAATCAGCAAGAGTTACATCGTCAGTAACAATGGAGTGGTGTAAAGTTTGGCAATGCTGGACTCTGGAGAAGGAAGAAAGAAAGAGAAGGAAAGGAAGAAAAAGAAAGAAAGAAAGCCACTTAAATCCCCTTCCCCCGCCCCATTTGGATGCTCGGTTTGAACTGCTTGATCATGCCTAAACATATACCTTATAATGTGGCCAGTGAGTATATGTGCATACATAACGTTAACAAACGAAATAAAAATAAATTAATTTACCAAATATGAACATTCTAATAAAGAGTGTGAGCTGAATTCACTCGAATACTGTACGTTCCCAAAAGACAAAGGAAATCTCCCGTGGGTTAAACACAAATCAATCTACATAACGTTACACTTACACACACACACACACACACACACACACCATATCAGCCTGCAGCTTTTCTGCAGAGCTGGTATCATCAGCCATCAATCACACACACTTACACACACCTGCAGGTCTAAGCCATCATCTTATTACTGCACACGCACACACACACACACACACACACACACACACACACACACACACACACACACACCACACACACACTTTCAAATATATATACACCGTGTATATGTGGTTTGAATTTGTTCCACGATTATAGGTTTGCTTCATTCATAAAACGGGGAAAACATCGCTGCTGGAGCGCTAAACATAAATCATCCTCACAACGGACCGACGTTACACAACCTACATGCAGCACGCGACATACCATGCAACCTACGAAGAGCACACAATGAACCACACAATCTACATACAGCACACAACAAACCACAAAACCTATGAAGAGCACACAACGTACGTACAGCACGCAACAAACCACACAACCTACGTGCTGCTTGAAAGTTTGTGAACCCTTTAGAATTTTCTATATTTCTGCATAAATATGACCTAAAACATCATCAGATTTTCATACAAGTCCTAAAAGTAGATAAGAGAACCCAGTTAAACAAATATAATATACTTGGTCATTTATTTATTGAGGAAAATTATCCAATATTACATATTCATGAGTGGCAAAAGTATGTGAACCTCTAGGATTAGCAGTTAATTTGAAGGTGAAATGAGAGTCAGGTGTTTTCAATCAATTGGATGACAATCAGGTGCGAGTGGGCACCCTGTTTTATTAAAGAACAGGGATCTATCAAAGTCTGCTCTTTACAACACATGTTTGTGGAAGTGTATCATGGCACGGACAAAGCAGATTTCTGAGGATCTCATAAAAAAGAGTTGTTGATGCTCATCAGGCTGGAAAAGGTTACAAAACCATCTCTCAAGAGTTTGGACTCCACCAATCCACAGTCAGACAGATTGTGTACAAATGGAGGAAATTCAAGACCATTATTACCCTCCCCAGGAGTGGTCGACCAACAAAGATCACTCCAAGAGTAAGCCATGTAACAGTTGGTGAGCTCAGAAACAACCCCAGGGTAACTTCTAAGCAACTGAAGGCCTTTCTCACATTAACATTAGTCAATGTCCATGAGTCCACCATCAGAAGAACACTGAACAACAATGGTGTGCATGGCAGGGTTGCAAGGAGAAAGCCACTGCTCTCCAAAAAGAACATTGCTGCTCCTCTGCAGTTTGCTAAAGATCACGTGGACAAGCCAGAAGGCTATTGGAAGAATGTTTTGTGGATGGATGAGACCACAATAGAAATTTTTTATATAAAACAATAGTGTTATGTTTGGAGAATGGAAAACACTGCATTCCAGCATAAGAACCTCATCCCATTTGTGAAACATGATGGTGGTAGTACCATGGTTTAGGCCTGTTTTACTGCATCTGGGCCAGGACGGCTTGCCATCACTGATGAACAACGAACTCTGAATTATATCAGAGAATTCTAAAGGAAAATGACAGGACATCTGTCCATGAACTGAATCTCAAGAGTAGGTGGGTCATGCAGCAAGACAATGACCCTAAGCACACAAGCCGTTCTACCAAAGAATGGTTAAAGAAGAATTAAGTTAATGTTTTGGAATGGCCAAGTCAAAGTCCTGACCTTAATCCAATCGTCCAACTCCAACTCCACATTTTGTCAAGCTGTATCGTTACACCCTTGACAATAATTTTTCATATGAAACAGCTCATCATGAGCGCGCACACACACACACCACACTTCACACACACACACGCACACACGATCTTATTGGTCTTCAGACACACACACGCACGCACCCCTGTAACTGAAGCACTTGAACAGAGCACACAAACTCACACACGACCTGGTTAAACTCGGGTTGATATTTACTGTTCTAAATTACAAACCATGTTTGTCCTCATGTTTATTTTCCTTCTGTAGAAAAGGGTCACGTTCATTTTTATCAGCTACCTGTCCAAGTGCACTCCCTGGTTTGGCCTGTAGGGCCAAAAGCTGAGCAACATTACCTCGCAAAATGTCACGTTTAATAGATATACAACAAACTTTCAAGCTCAACAAACGTTCAGAAATAACAACGCAAAAAAGGATTGGAATTTTTGACTGAAATGAGAAAATTTCCCCTCAGACTTGATCAGAGAGCGCAGACAAACAAAGATAATAATAATAAATGGCATAAACAGAGCTTAAATACAGTAACAGAGGATTGAACGATGCTTTCTGCAATAGCATTTTTTGAACATAGGTCATATTCCCAGACACATACTCTCGAATGTCTATTATTAAATTTGGTGACTCTGTTAAAGTAGCACACTTTGTGAGAAAAAATAAAATAAAAATTTCACTTGATTACAGCCTTTATTTTAAAGTCTACAATTTCTAGATTTATCCAAGTCTTCGTTTGCTCTTTGAATCACTGTAATAGAATCAAACCCAAATCAACTGATTCAGTCCTGAAAGAGTTGATTCAGTGATTTGATGATCTAATATCTAGGAGTCGATTCCTCACAGAAACTGAACACAGTCAGGGAGTTAGCAGCGTTAGCTCTAAAAACCACCTGTTATTGAAGGTGAACGTATAACTGACCTTAAAACAGCACAATAATTAAACATTTAACAATTATGGCATTCATTTCAGACTCATTATCATTTAAGCAACAGGAGCCCAAAAACAATTATTCTGAAAAGCGAGCTTTTTTTGTTATTTTGACCGACGCTTTTAAGACATTTCATGAAGATCCCAAAGAGCAGAGTTAGCCATACCTTTGCTGGAGGAAGCCTATGAAGGGTGCCACGCCCGTCCCTGGCCCCACCATCACCATGGGAACCGTAGGGTCAGAAGGTAAGCGAAAGGTGTTGCTAAGGCGAGGACTCACGTGAATCTGGAGAACAAAAAATTCACAAACAATTAAATATTTATAAGGACCCACACTTTATATGAGTCCTACTGAATGTGAGCATTACTTAGCCACACGTGAGATGAATAACGACTAACGGATATTGAAGTTTTTGCAAAAGTTTTGGCACCCTGACCAAACGCAGGCAGGACTGGCTGTCTGAGGGAGGGGAGCACGTTCAGGGACGATCCCTGGTTGCTGCATTTCAAAAGTAGTTCTTTTATAAGGTTTAGGACAGTTTACTGTCACACTGAGTTTATTAACTTACATTAAAGCATAAAGGACATCCGTGGGGGGCCAAAAGGGTCATGCCGACCAATCACAGCTGCCTTCTAGTTACAACGCGTTTCATGTCATGTTACGAGACGAGGCACTAAAAGTCTAAAATTGGGTTTGATTGGGGATCGGTAGGCACATGTACACATTTTTATGGTTGCCCTAAATTTCACTGTTCCCAATTCCCTGGCATGTGCCAATCCTACGCCATGGGAGGAGGTCCGATGGCTGGCAAGTTCGCCACACAACTTGTGGTAGCCGATTTCTTTTGGAAGAGCAAATCCACAAGAGGAACGATCCAAATTGTGCCATCTTTGCCAGCGCCTCGGTTGGCACTTGGGTCTGCTGTTGCAGCGGATGTCAAATGACCCCCTTTTTCTTTCCAAATCGGAATTTAAACCGACTGGGAAATTCAACGGAGGACCACATCACAGAAAGTTTAACTGTTTTATGTCAATACTTATTTAGCCATTATTTAATTTATGTATTTTTATTTCATGCTATCCTGGAACATGTGTGACGAAATTGGGGGAAAAAATGTATTAATTATTTAAAATGTTCCTACATTTTATTATTTCTTTTCATTTATTTCACATCACTACTATGCCCACATGCCATCTCTGGCAGTACCACGAACAGTCCAGTTTTTATTGATGTACTAACCTTGGGTAAGTCTATACGACCCACAGCACCCTGTTTCGTCCCGAAGTGCTGTAGGATGGCGGAAACGTGACCCATCAGCCACCCCGTACACAGTCCAGACCTCTCAGGATGCTCATCACAGGCGGGAAACCTGACCAGGCTGAAGACCAGGTGGACTCTTCCCGGAAGGCACAGAGCGGAGCTGGACGATAATGAACAGCGTTATAGATCAGGGGAGGGGACGAGTCCTGAGGAAGCATGCTGGCCAGATATTAATATTTCAGCGGCCTAATGCGGGCGCCGGAATAAAGAAGCGGTGGCGGCATCATTACACTCCATCATGAGCATTAGCGCCGACATGGAGGCTGTCGGAAAACAAATGAGGGCGTCGGGCCGCTCTGAACGCAGCATCCTCGTCCTCTGCTTTGATAAGAACGGATGGCTGCGACGCCCGCCGAGCGCTTCGACATTAACGAGGCACGTGGCCATAAATAAAAACCCTCAGCCTCACATCTTTCATCCTTCATATCGAGCACCTAGCGTAAAAAAAGAGCTTCGTAACCAAACATCTTAAAGGAACAGCGATGAGTCGTGCAGCTGGTACGAGCTGATTTGGGTCGGTACAGCTACCCATATTTCAAACGGACACGTTTATGGTTCATGAATGGTTCAACACTAAAGCACCCGTCTTACAACGGTGCCTCAAAGTTTGGGAATCCTTTAGAATTTTCTAGATTTTCTATCAAGTTCATCACACAAGTCCTACCAGTAGACAAAGAGGACCCAGAACTGCTCACTTCAAGTCCTCACAATATGTCTACTGGATTAAGGTTCAGACTTTGACTTGGCTGCCCTAAAACATAAACTTTATTCTTCTTTAACCGCCGTCGATTCTGCACGCTTCTCACTCCATAAAAATAACAGAAGAACAGAATATTTAAGTTGAATTTCACTTTAAACTTTATTTTGTTATTATTAAAACTTAATTACTTATGATTTTAGGCTACCCTGAAAAATCTGTGGCAAAGTCTAGTAACTAATAAACAATTAGTTGAAAGCATAAATAATTAACATAAATTATTTAAATTAAAGAGTACAGAAAATGTAACTGTTTAATGTAAATATTTATTTAGCCATTATTAAAGGCAATTAATTACTTGTGGCAAAATTAAATAAATTCATTTATCACAATAAATTAAATGAAATCATTTAGTAAAAGAAATTCAATGTGGGAAATAATTTATCATTTATTTATTTAAACATTTCTTCATTTAATATCACCATTTATTTTACATTTATTTTAATTAACTAATTTAAATAAAATACCTTTTAAAAAATAATGCTGTCAATTAAAAAAAAACAGGGGAAATATGTGTTGTCACATAAAAGAGAAAATCAGGCCAATGCCGATATAAATCAACGTAACCCTTAAAAATAAAAAACAAACACACACACACACAAAACCCTTTCAGAGTTAATACTGTATGAAACTGACAAGACTGTGTGTGTCCGTACTGAAGTTGTGTTACCTGGCGGCGGAATACGCTCGTGTCTGCAGCTTTGGTAGATGTTCTGTAACGAAGCAGAAGCACCAGGTCACACACACTGATACAGAAACTTTACGTTCAGCTACTGCTGGAGTTTAGAGAGGACATGACCTTGTTTGGGTTTTTTCTTTTTTTCAGCTCTCGAGTCTCGCTATTCGCTCTGCACAGCACAGAGGAATGAGAACAAAAAAAACGAAGCAAAAGGAAACGCTATGCAAGGATAACTACGAGAAAAACGTAAACCTCCATGGTAACATGGTCTCCCCGTCTGAGGGAGCGCAGGCTGGTAAGGGGATCATGCTGCAACAGCATGTTAAATAAAACAAAATGAATCAACAAAAAGGAGTAAAATTACTCTATTGTTTAAACTACACAACAAACAGACATGATTTGCTGTCTCTGAGGGAGAGGAGGCTGGTCACTAGATCATGTTGCAACAGCGACCCCTACTAAGCCCCGAGATCAACTGACATCACAAGCAGTTCAGATGATTAGCACCAGACGCTCAACTCGAAAGGCTCAGTAAAAAAGTGAAAAAAGTAAATAAAACTATATAAAGTGTTTAAAAACACATAATTAACTAGAAAAAGAGTGTAAAAATTATTAAAATATTTTTAAATACTATAAAACAAACTAGAACACATTTATTAGTACTATTTAAACATTCAATTAAATACTCAAATTTAAAATATTCATTTGAATAAGTGTTGCTAATGGTGCACGTGTGCCCCTAGTGGTCATTGGCAGTACTACATTCAGTTCAAACTGCATGAAAGAAAAATAATAGCAACAAAATATAAAAATAAATACAAATAACGTAATGTAAAATTTTAATAAAGGCTTAACACAATTATAATAAGGTCTATAAGTATTGGCACCCTTCCTGTTAACCAAACACGTCAATTAGCAGCATATTTAAAATAATCCAACTAAAACTATTTTAATATATTATTTTAAGGGTTTAGGAATTCTTAAGCGACTTTTCTTGACTGGGGTATAAATACGACACACCTCAAATTCTCTTAGAAATTTAAGAATTAAATTAGTTAATTTTCTTATAAATGAAAGAAATGAGTGTGCTGACCGTACATCAGAAATTATATATAAAAACATAATTTCTCTATGGTCGGTGATTTGCAAACAAACAAATACGCATGACAATTATTGGCACCTGCAACCAGAATCCAAGTCTAGGATTAAACCTGGTTCTGCTGCGAGCTTCAGTGTCACGGATGAAGGACTGGGAAATTGTCGAGGGATTTTAAACGCTCTTGCGTTCCGGCCTTCAGGATTATTAAATAAGCTTGCTCACAGTCTGTCACCGCTGATGTAGGAACAGCACCGACCCGAGTGTTTACACGCATTAACAAACAGGGAGCATCCATCAGAGAGAGGTACAAACCGCTCCCCTCCTGAGCCGAATGCAGGAACCTTATTACTGCACAAGAACCATGATTTAATTAGGAGTTCTGTACGTAACAGCAAAATCTACTGAAACATGAACCTGAGACTTTGTTTAATAACAAGCTTCAAATCTTCTGTCCTCTCCTGCCTCCAACAGAGAAACATTATTATTATTATTAATAATTATTATTAAAACTATCATTATACCAAATAAATACACGTTTATTGCGTGTATACACCAGATTTGTCACATAAAGCCTCTTCACACAGTTATGAACGATCACAGAATTCATGTAACTCCAGTGCCGTTTAGTGGCGACTTATCAAAACTACCTCCAAAATGCCATCGCAGCCTCCGTGTACTGTAAGGCCAAACTTAAATAAGTAAATAATTTTTAAAAACGTGAAATCACTTACTCACACAACACCTGGATATTTAAGCTGTTTTTAAAATTTATTTTAGATTATTTACTTATTATTTTACACTACCCTGGAATATTTGTGGTAAGTTTTACTACAAAATAAATAAAACAATTAATTGTAAACGTAATGAATACCTAAATACATGAATAATTAAAATAATTAATTATCAAGGAGACCAAAAGAAACTTTTATTTAAAGTATTATTTAATAATTATAATTTTTTTTATTTATTACAATCCTGGAACATTTGTGGCAAAATTAAATAATTAATTAATTGGATTATTTTAAATGTATTCAAAATTATTTAAATATATTCTTTTCATTTCTTTCCGTTTATTTATTGCCGAGCCCTGAAAGTTCCAAGCTGTAATATTCATAAAAAAAATATAAAAAAAATAAGATGAAATATTAAATTAAATGCATAAAAATGGCCATTTGATTTCATATCGCCGAGGAAACATTTGTGAAAATATTTAGCAAGTAAATCAAATCAATAAAACCTCAATGAAATGAATCAAACAATAAAGGTAACAGAATTCATTATAAAAATGCAAAATATATTAAAATGCCAAATAAGCTGTAATAATTAACCTGAATATTCCTATTTTATACAGCCAGATTTTTATTTTCAGCTAAATCTGGAAGTAAAATTTAAATAAACAAAGAAAGAACTGTAAAACTAAATTAAACACAATTGTTGAAAATATTTAGACACTTAAAACTATTTAAAATAAATTTTTACATTAAATTATTTATTGATTCATTCTGAAAGCACACGCTGGAACATTTGTGCCATAAATAAATAAATGGAATAATTTAATTAAATATTTAAATATTTTTATTTGAGAACTTGTATCCACATGTAATTAATTACTTTGTCACATTTCTGCCGATATTGAATCAATAAAACATTAAATATCCTAACACTTAAAATACGAAATAATGACTAACATTATAATTTATTTAAATGCTAAAAAAAATTAATTATTTCATGTCACAAATCAAAAGAACTCTGAAATACCTAAATAATTACATTAATGTATTTTTTAATTATAAATTCCCTTAAAATGATTTTAAATTAACTGGGAATGTAATTTAAATATTCTTTCTTTACTTGTTAATTAAATTAAATAAATAAAGTGCTTATTAACTTAGCATAACCACGCGATGAGTACTTATTACACACAGAATTTGCATAATATAATGGATTAATTATTAAATGTAATAAACAATGAACAGTGATGTAAATTCAGACTGACCAATCAGGAGGCTAAGAGGAGGACAGCAGGACAAAAAAGCATTCATCAGATCCAGCAGGCACACGCCAGGGCTCCTCACAAATCTCTCATAATCTGATGAACCTTCTCGACTGCAGAGCTCCTGAATGCGCCTCTTCTGCTCCGGGTCCCGGGTCCAGTCCACCAGAGCACGTAAAAACCCCTGCAGCACAGAAACACGGCCTTAACACGGGCAGAGCGCGGTACGAATCCCTCCGTTTAAATCTGCATTACCTTTTTGGGAACGCTCCGTATCTCTAAGCACCAGGTCAGAAGGTGGCGCAGTGTGCACTCCTGAGGGATGTAGGGAGGAAGTCGTGCCCCTGTCAAGGTAAACAAATAAACACACTGTAATACTCTACTAATCCTATTTTTCTCCACCCTCCTCCTGTCACGTTCAGCACCTTTCTTTTTGGTGTTCGGGATCAGCTGCAGGTGAACAGGATGATTCTTTTTGTCCTGGAGCTTCAGCCTCTGTAGCAGCTCCTCCACTTCACTCTCTCTGTTTGGACACAGAACATCGAAGGAGTCGCCCGGCTCGTACGAAAAGTCCTTATCCTGAAAGGACGAGAAAGAGGAGACGCCTTTAATATGAAATCTAATCTACATTCAATTGCATTTCCATTGCAGCCCTCCCCGATCCACCACCAGATATTCACACCATATTCATATTGGGGCCAAACGTACTTCTTTTCTACCGGCATCTGCTGGTAGAAAAGTGGAACTGCACCCATTAGTCTTTTTAAACCTCTAGAAAGGTTCCAGTTTACAAATTTACTTTTAAAAACGTAACACAATATTATTCTTTTTTATTTAACATTACAGGAATATATAGAATAAAATGTAATAAAAGTCATTTATTGTGAACAAATGGGAAGAACATGCAAACTCCACACAGTTTAAAAACAATCAATTAAATAATTAATTAATAAAAGCTGGCGCTTTGCCGTGGGCGATTACGATTACGCAAACATGCCGAGAGGTCGAGCTCCAGCAGGACACAAGGTTTCAGGGAGTCTTCTCGAGTTAAACACCGAGCTTGTGAAATAGAGACCTCATGAAAACTGTCCTCCGGCACGCCGGAATCCGCCTGCAGAACACAGAGTCATTTTATTTATTATTATTTCATTTAAGTATTTATTTAATCAATATTTATTTCATGCCATCCTTGAACATTTGTTGTAAAAAATAAATAAGAAAAAGAAAATAAAAATAAATTAAACTATAATACATTTTTTATAACAAAAGATAAATCCAAAGGGGGAAAAGATTTACAAATATTTATTTATTTAAATATTTTTATTTCCTTATTTCTATATCTAAATTATTTATTTCACCATTTTCTATGTATTTCTTGCCAAGCCCTTAAAACTCAACCCTGTAGTATTCATGCCAACATAAATAAATAAGATTAAATACTAAATTTATACAATCCAGACTTTGTTTACGTACTGCTCAGGACATATTTGTGAAAATGAATAAGTAAGTAAACAAATCAATAAAATCTGAATTTAAAGGTGAAAATGAATCGTTATTGTATAAATGAAAAAAAACATATTCAACTGCCAAAAACAAGCTTAAATAATTCTAGATTTTTATTTTTAGCTCTTAATTGTTAGATACAAGAATCATAAATAAATGGACAAACAAATGCAAAACTAATGAATGAATGAAAGAAAATGTTTAGACTTCTAAAGTTCTTCAAAATTATTTATAATTTATTTTTACATTTAATTTAATTTTATTGATTTCATTCTGAAAATTACATCCTAAACTTCTCTGCTATAAAATAAATAAATATAATAATTGTATTAAATATTTTGAATGTGTTCTTACAATGTATTTATTCATTTATATAAATGTAATTATTTACTTAATGTCAATTTTTTGTTAATATTAAAACAATAAAATATTAAACTACACAACATATTACATAATTAAAATTTAAATAATTATTTATATGCTAAAAAAGCCAAAACAATTAAATTAATTTAAATGTTTGGTAACCAACCTCACACACCATTTCTGACATGTTTAATAAATAAGATAGAAAAAGGATAAAATAATTTTAAAAAGTCAAATAATAAAGCATTACATAGTTATTTTACTCCAAGAATTATTTCTTATTTTAACTGTACTATTTATTTTATTTATTTATTTACCCCGAGTTTAAAGTGAGTTTATTAACTCACATTTTTTTTAAAAAAGCAAACAAGAAGTCAGTAGCTACTTTTCATTTTGAGGTTTTTGTTATGGAACTAATTATGCCAATCAAACAGACACCTCCTTTATTTACTAAAATAGCACCCTCTGCTCCACTTTGATTTCCATACTTGTAGAGCAGGGGCGTCTCCCAAACGCACGTCCAGGTAGGCTGGAGGAAGCGCCGGAACGCTCAGGGCGGATCGCAAGAGAGGAGGAACAGATCGAATCAAAGTTGCCACTTCAGGATCTGGACCTTCTGCATTCCCAGCCCCCGAAATCTCAGATTTGGTGTTAGGATCTTCCCCGTCATCAAGCTTCAGATCCTTCAGATCCAGACTGAGTGTGGAAGATGACTCTGGTATGTCTGGGACAGGCGCCGGGTGTTCAGGGGGGCTCTGAGCAGGATCACTTAAATCCAAGGAGGACATGGTGGCAAGTGTTTTAGTTAAAGCGTCCCAAAGTCCGTCAATCCAGGGGTCCACCACTACCTCCAACCTGCAGAGGAACCAGAGACAAGATGTATTTTACAGACGAAAAACGCACGTCAAGTTTTGAAAAAAAACACACACGTACATTAACACCGTCCTTCACACAGAGTCTGAAACTGACGGACCTTGACGCTCCGTGAAATGTTTAATGGGAGCCTGTTCTAATTTCTGCATTGCTAAAATCAGGCTGACCAATCAGAGCTCGGTTGTCGGGCAGAACAGCTCATCAAGAGCTTATAAGACAAGCAACACGCTGACTCTTAAAAACATGGATATTAAAGAAAAGATCTGGTGGAATATAGCTGCAAGGCTGGAGAATGATGGAGATAAACCTCACAGTGACCGGATGGAACCGTTTTATTATTTATCTAAGCGTCTGTTCGTGATCACAGAAAAACACAAACTATAAAAAGCTTCCTGCACTAATTTTTGTTTCTTTTTAGTGGTCGATGTGAAAAAGGCATGGCGAAATCTCCAACACATTAAGAGAAGGGAAATTAAAGAAAGAAAAAGCAGAGAGTTTTGAGTGTTTAGACAAAAAAAATAAATCACGCTTGGTAATTTGAAGCTTTATTCACGTTTTAACATTATATAATATTGTACTAGTTAATCTTTGTTGTTATCAGAGCAGCTTTATAACACTTTAATTCCCTAACCCTCTTTTAATATATGATAAAATCGAGAAAATAACAGACGTAGATGATTCGCCTTCGTTTTTAGCAACAATTAACTATGAGGTACCGGTGGTTCAGCCGCTGAATAAGGGTGATTTACAGACACAATTGGCTGTGTCTGAGGGAGGGATTCTGGACGAGGATCGCCTCTCGAAATGTGGTCCCATAAGGACGGGCATATCCAAAATAAAGACACAATAATGAGGTCATAATTTTGTAGTTTGAAAACGTGATGAACAAAACCATGCCTCGCAAAGGTTTTGAACAAAACCTGATTTTTGGCTATTCCCCTACCCTGTGCCATCATCAGCGTGACCTGTTGGGTAGAAACGTGTAGCCCCAAGCTCCTGCAGGCGTCTGTCGATGGTTTTTCCACAATTGCAAAAATCTGCGTAGTTTGTGTCTCCTAAAGCTGGAGAAATCAAAAAGATTGGCGTTTAGTCTCAGGTTTAGAAACGTCACCCTCGTTTGGTATGACCTGGCTTACCCAGAAGGGCATAGTGCAGGTGTGAGAAGTGATCAGGCTGCAGATTTTTATTCCTGATCCTCCTCACGAACTTCGTTGCCGTATCCGGAGGTTCGCCGTCGCCCGTCGTGGAGACGACGAAAACCACGGGGCTGCGCTCTTGCTCCAAGTTATACTACAGAATGGAAAAACTAAAGCTTTTGCACAAAGCAAAATAATTACAAGTATATTCAGAGCTCCACTTTTTTCCTACCTGGTCCGCTTTGCTCAGGCAGCTGATGTCTGTCTCGAACCCACATTCGCCGGCCTGTTCGCAGATCTGCTCGGCTATAGACTGGGCCTGACCCTTCTGTGACCCGTACAGCACCAGAAACCGAGAAGAAGGAACGCCACAAGGCATGATCACACCGTCACTGTGGATGCAAACAACATCACTGTCCCCCCCAAAGACGTAATACTCCAAACAAATCCATCCAGTTTTAGGATCTGAAATCATTTGAGTACTATAAATGAGGTCTGCATTGGCTGGACTCCTGTCTAGAGCGTCCAGGGTCAAGTCCAAGCAGAAGCCCTTAACTTACAATTGCTTGGATTGTATCAGTAGAAGGTCAATGTACGAGACCACCGTCAAGAAGGTTTTCACTATAAAAGTCTTATATTTGCTATCAATGCATTAAAGCTTTCTTTTATGATCTAAAACACAGTACAACAGGAGATATATCCACCTTCTCTACAGATGTTGACAAATGAACTAAGTAATGTGTAGAATAAACATACTTCTAATACAAATGCAATCTCCAATGTTTGAAATAACAGACCATAACGTTGTGAAACGTCCACTTATACCCTAACAAACAAAGACTAAGATGGATTAGTAAAGTTAATAACAACCAAAACTGTAGTTTCCCCAGTGGTGCAACAGTTTAACCTCGAATCTGAGCCGTAAACACCAACAACTACACAAATCATCTCTAAACTAGGATTTTAGCATCAGAAACGAAGCACAATGTTAAATCTTACCTTTATTGACCCAAAACCGGCCACAACCGAGCCTGGGCTCGACATAAACAGCGTTTCATCATGCAAAGCGGTTTAATATGCCGTATAAAAACACGTGTATTCACATCATTGATCTATAAATCAGGCAATGCTTGAACACACGGCATTTCCGTTAATCCCTATGCTTTATTAATTAACGCGAGAGAGTGGACGTTCTCGCGACATTAGAACAAACCATTTGAATGATCAAAATCGCTAAAAGTATAAAGTATTATTCTATTCAGCAGAATGAGAATGCGCATTTAAAGTTACTTGCATATTAATTGCTGTTGTAATGTCTATAAATACTATGCTTGTGCTGTAAGCTGTATCAAATAGACAACAATTATTAAAGTTGTTCGGGGTGTGATAACTTGGTTTGGTCCGCACCGCCCCGAGATCCTTCCAGAAAGCGCCGGTGAGGTGCACACAGCTCGGGTTGGAGAAACTCTCAAATATTAACAAATTCTCTCTGACTGTGTGTTCCGCCGTTCAAAATGTCCACTTTGGGAACTTTGGCCTTCGATGAATACGGGAGGCCGTTCATTATTATCAAGGACCAGGACAAGAAATCCCGTTTGTCAGGCCTCGATGCACTTAAGGTAGCTAAAATTGTGGGCCGTATCTTAAATCGCGGTGTGCGCCCTTTTTAGGTACTCTCTGTACACTGTGAAGGGATGGCGTATGCAGCCTAAGTAGTGTGTGTGATGTCTCAGAGAACGCGATTTGCAATACAGCCACCGCTTTATGCGGCCAAATTATTATTTGCTTTGTCTTTCTGTTCGTTATGGTTGCTTTTTGGTTTTTGCAGACGTTGTAGTTTTTAGTGTTTGACTTTTGAACTAGGTCTAAATCTCAAGTTTGACACATCTGTGCTGTTAATGATTGTCTTTTGTGTCAGCTTTAGCTTAGCTATGGGAGGCTAGCAGCGTGCCCATGTGCTTGCTTTTGGACTTCCAGTTTGACGCTTGATGTTAGAAACGAGCAACCAAAGTGTTAATGATAATCAATGGACGTTTTATTTACCTTGTATATTCTGTGTGTCTTGCTTCATTTTGCATTTTGTTATGCGCCTTACTAGGGAAATACTGTGTTTAATGTGACTTTATGGCATTATTTGTCAGCCAAGTGATGTACTCGAGCAGGGCGAAATTGAGAGCAATAGTATGAATCAGACGCTGTACGAATCTGTATACAGTAAACTCAGTATCTTAACTGATGTTTGTATTGATTTAAATGGATTAGTAATGACGCTACAACTTGTCCATGGTACTAAATGTGTGTATGTATAATATGTATGTGTATATACATATACACACATATCTATATGTGTGTGTGTGTATGTATATACACATACACACGTGTATGTATATCATGTAGATACGGTTTAATTGTGATAAAATGCTTGTTTTACAACTTTCAGTCACACATCATGGCAGCAAAGGCGGTCGCCAACACCCTGAAGACTTCACTTGGCCCAAATGGTAAGATTGAGTTCGCTGAGGTTCTATCACAAATGTCCTACATGTAAGATTTCCACGTTTAAGCCGGCTGGACAATCCCTGCAGGACTTGATAAGATGATGGTGGATAAGGACGGCGAGGTGACAGTCACCAACGACGGCGCCACCATTCTGAGCATGATGGACGTGGACCACCAGATCGCCAAACTGATGGTCGAGCTCTCCAAATCTCAGGATGATGAAATCGGAGACGGAACCACCGGCGTTGTTGGTAAGAACCCTCATACTGTGATAATACCAGGGACTGGGGAGATGAACTGAAGGTGAAATAATATCTAATATTACTTCTGGACACACACAGAGCTTTATCTCCTCAGTTATGCTTTAAAAGCTCAGGAGAAATGAGTTTATTGTTGTGGTTTTATCACAGTAAGGTGTGTTTAGGTCTCAAATAGATGATTGCAACATAGTAATACATCATTGTTTAACAAATAATTGAACTATTAATAATAATGTTAGTAACCATTATTCTTTGCTACCTATTCCTTTGCTGTTATGCTTTGCTTTTTTCCATTCTTCAGCCTGTGGCGTACAGTTTATGATGAATCTGCTTTTGCTCTGTTTGAAGTCAGCAGATAGGTTTTGTGAATCTTACAGCCCCTAAATCCTTAACGTTAAATATAATGTTAGCAGTACCTTCATATTCTGTGCTTTGTAAGACAATTAGAAAGATTAAATGTGTTTAGAGCTGTTTATTCTATTTGCTATTTTATTGTATTTTTTGTTCTGTTTTATTGTTGTTTTTAAAAAAAATTCAGGTTTTAGTGTTAATGTTCTTCATATATATTTTCTATATTATGTTATTCATTATATTCTTTCATGTCATATTATGTTCTATTGGTCTCGTTATTTCTTGAATATTCTTATTTCTTTATATTTTGTTCTTGTTTAAATATTTTTACCTTATTGTATTTTATTGTATTATATTCAATTTATTTGCTTGTATTATATTTTGTTCTATTTTATGTTTTGTTTACTGTATTTGCTATTTTATTGTATTTATTTCATTTTATTTTTATCTTTGGATTTATTTTATTTTGTATGTTCTACTTTTATCAATGCTCTTTGTTCCATTTTGCACTCTTTATTTTTATTCCTTGTGTATTCTATACTTTATCTTTCTCTTGCTTCATTCTTGTTTTTTTATATTTTACTTTTGTTTACCTTTGTTTATTTTCTCTTATTTTTTTACTCTTGTTCTGTTTTAAATTTTTTGTATTTTATCATACTCTGATTTTCATTATCCAAGTTTTATTATTTTCTAATTTGTTCTCTTATTTTTCCCTTATTGAATTATTTTTTATATTCTTTATTGTATTTTATTCATTGTATGTTATTAATTTCTCTTTTTGTTGTTTTATTTATTATCAGTATTTTGCAATCCCTTGATCATTATCTGAATTTTGAATCGTTCATTCTGACGTCTCTCTACTCGAGTTGTTCTGTTAAATCTCAGAGTTAAACAAAACTAACCTCATAAGTAACTAATATCAGCTCTTGGGGAAACATTTTGATTTGTGTGTGGAGTCAAAACTGATCTGTAACATCTGTGATGACGAGTTGCTCATTAGTCTTAACAGTCTGATCTGTTGCATTTGCGTTAGTTCTGGCTGGAGCGCTTCTGGAGCAGGCCGAGCAGCTCCTGGACCGAGGGATCCACCCGATCCGAATCGCTGACGGTTACGACCAAGCCGCTCGCATCGCCATCCAGCACCTGGATAAAATTGGCGACAGCTTCCTGGTAGATCCCAATAACAAAGAACCTCTCGTTCAGACCGCCATGACCACGCTCGGCTCCAAAGTGTAAGCTCCGCCTTCATTCTCTACTTGGTTATGAATTCATATTTATTCAGACCTTACCCTTACCTGCTGGGTCTGTGCCTCAGAATCAACCGATGCCACAGGCAGATGGCAGAGATCGCCGTCGACGCCATCCTGACCGTGGCTGACATGGAGAGGAAGGACGTGGACTTTGAGCTCATCAAGATGGAGGGGAAGGTCGGAGGGAAACTGGAGGACACGCAGCTCATCAAAGGGGTCATCGTGGATAAAGAGTTCAGCCACCCTCAAATGCCCAAGGTACCACTTCATCTGGGTATGGTTAGAGTCCGGCGGTGTGACGCTGAACCGGGATCAGTTAGTTATAGTAATGAAAAACAAATCTAAAATAATGATGTAGATAAATACGGTAATCATGGCGTACCAGTGTAAAATAAACCCGTACCAATAAAACACTTAACAGTAATATTTATTTATTTATTTATTTATTTATTTATTTATTTTGTACAGTAATGGATAATATATATCTTAATGGATATATCAGTAACACAGTGTATATCTTAGTATTAAAACAAAATGAAGTAAACTCATTTTAGAGAGATCTCTGAATTTATTTTGCATTTTTTTATACTGTTCTACGTTTTTGTTTTATTTGCTCTATTTTACTACATTCTCTATTGTTTTCCTATTTTATTTATTAGATTTTGCATTGTCTTTCTCCGTCATATTTTTTACTTTATATATTTTATTTGTTCTATACTTTTTTATTTTATTTTTATTTTTTTAATATTCTGAGTTTTTTGTTTTATTTATATTCTATTTTGTTTATGTTCTGTATTTATTGTATTCTGTTTGATATTACATTATTACATTTTATTCTGTTTTATTGTATGCTTTGTTTATTGTATTTCAGTATTTGGTGTTATAATATATTCTCATTTATATTTTTGCTTTATTATATTTTTCCATAAACTCTGCTTATTTTCTATGAAATCTTTTTTTAGTTTTATTTTATTTTATTCAATATTTTCTTTATTCAATATTCTGTTAATTTACCTTCCGTTTGTGGTTTTTTTATATTCTCTATTTTATTTTTACATACTGCTTTACTATTTTATTCTGTTTTTGTTTGATTGCTTTATTCATTATATTCTCTTTTTTGTTATTCATATTCTGTTAATTTATTTTTTGTTATTTTTTTTATGCATTTTAATTTATCATAGTTTTTTCTCTAGTATAATGTAGTTTATTCATTAGTTACTCTAAGTTTTATTTTTTATTTTTTTTTATTATTATTTAGCCTTTGTGTTTCTGAAGTATTATAAATGTATTATTTATTTAATTTAGTTTTTATATAAACATTTAACATCCAGGCTGTAAGCAAGTCAGGTTTCTTTGAGTCCTGGCCTTTCTAAGGTTTCTTCCTTAAAACGTTTAGACATTTTCCCTGCCGCTGTCGGCCTTGGTTTGCTCAGTTAGAGCTGTGGATCTAGATATTTATAAAGCTGCTCTGTGACAATGCTCCGTTATAAACAGAGATGTAGAAATAAATCTGCCGTTGATCCTCAGGTGTTAAAGGACACAAAAATCGCCATCCTGACCTGCCCATTTGAGCCGCCCAAGCCTAAGACCAAGCACAAGCTGGACGTGACCTCGGTGGAGGATTACAAAGCTCTGCAGAAGTACGAGAAGGAGAAGTTCCAGGAGATGATCCAGCAGGTCAGTGAGGAGGGGTTAATAAATCTGGCGATCGTCTTAGAGCTGAGAAAGGCGAGATCTTTATGGATTCGCGTCTCCCTTGATAGGTGAAGGAGAACGGTGCCAACCTGGCCATTTGCCAGTGGGGTTTCGACGACGAGGCCAATCACCTGCTGCTGCAGAACGAGCTGCCAGCCGTGCGCTGGGTTGGAGGGCCGGAGATTGAGGTCAGGAAAAAACTTTCCCAATCTCTGAAACTTCTGTGTGTAAAGTTTAAAAATTTTATTTATTTATTTTTTTTAAACTTGTACTGTCTGTTTAGCTGATTGCCATCGCCACCGGGGGGCGCATCGTGCCCAGATTCTGCGAGCTGACCCCTGAGAAGCTGGGCACCGCCGGCTTGGTGAGGGAGCTCTGCTTCGGCACCACCAAAGACCACATGCTCATCATCGAGGAGTGCAAGAACTCCAGGGCCGTCACCATCTTCATCCGCGGCGGCAACAAAATGGTAAAACGCTTCTGGAAATCAAAACAAAAAACGCTGTGTTTTCCTGGTTTATCATTCTCTGACTTTATTATTATTATTTGTTCAGATCATCGAGGAGGCCAAGCGGGCGCTCCACGACGCCCTGTGCGTGATCCGTAACCTGGTCAGAGATAACCGGATCGTATACGGAGGCGGGGCGTCCGAGATCTCCTGCGCTCTCGCTGTGAACGAAGCTGCCGATAAGGTACAACTTCACCCTGTGCAAGTCGAAGTGTTTATTTCCTATAGATTGTAACTCTAACATCTCTGTGCTCGTCAGTGCCCCTCTCTGGAGCAGTACGCCATGCGGGCGTTTGCCGACGCCCTGGAGGTCATTCCCATGGCGCTGGCGGAGAACAGTGGACTGAACCCCATCCAGACCATGACCGAGGTCCGAGCTCGACAAGTCAAAGAGAGCAACTCGGCACTGGGCATCGACTGCCTGCGTCTATCCACTAACAGTACGTCACCGACGCTTAATCAGAGACAGGGAAAAGTTCTGCCATGTTTGGCTCTGTAACATGTTTAATGTTTTATTATTGGCAGTTCTTCTTCTTCCACACATTGCTGTGATTAATCCAGCTCGAACCGTTTAACATACAGACACGGTTCGAACACTGTTACGTAGATAATCACGCTGTGTGTTGTGCTGTGTGTTTTGGAGTCGATCTGATTTATTGTTTTTAATAGATTTAAGTTTAAAAATGTAAAAATATCCCATAGAAATGCAATGAAGTGATGTTTAGGTTCAAATCCTAACTGTCAGAATTCAAACTGTAACTGAAATCAGTGATGTCATCTCACAGCACTGTGAGTGTGAGTGTGAGTGTGAGAGAGACTCGGTGGAACATTGGTACAACTTCTGCTACATAAACACACACTCCACACGACACAAACACAAGAAACACTACACACTCACTCCAGTAGCAGCTGCTGGTCTTTCAAAGAGGGGAGGCTCATTGTCGGCTGTCAATCAAAACAGGATTCAGCCTTTCAAATGATCCTCCAATCCTCATGCGGAAGCTTAGTGTCCAGACCAGCCGAGGTCAGCCCACAGCTCCATTCACCCCCATTGGCTGAGCGTCCGGGGACGGGACCAAATCATGGCATTTATCCAATGACTGTCGAGTTTCAAGGCAATGAAAAAAAACTGTTATATGCTGTCCCATTGAAGGGAATGGAAGCTCAGCTTCTACAGGCAAATGCATTGACCATAGATCGTATAAGAAAACGATTACTTAATGTATGGCACCGGCGCTATGGGAATGTATGAGAGGTTAACAAAATCGAGTCAGTCCATTTGTGATAGGTAGCTGATTCTGAACTAACTCGTCTTCGAGATCAATGTGTTCTAACGCATCTGTAGTGAATGAAGGGTTAACATACCTGTACATATTAGACCTTTTAATTTTTGACATGTAAGGGGAAGCTGAGCTTTCGTTGCAGTGTTGCATCTGATTCACACACAAACCCACATGTTGCCGTTAGTATGGGGACGCATACCCGCACGTGGCCAAAAGTATTAGGACGCAAACCCACTCGGAAATGCAGATCTTATAGTGTTGTTGGTTTTTTTTCTTTTTTACAGATATGAAGCAGCAGCACGTGATTGAGACTCTGATCGGAAAGAAGCAGCAGATTTCTCTGGCCACCCAGGTGGTGAAGATGATCCTGAAGATCGACGACGTCAGAAACCCCGGTGAATCTGAAGACTAGTCCCGCTCTCTGTATTAAGGGTTCGAGCCCTCGGATGGGAACGTTCTCCTTTAGTCTTATTTATCATTTCATACTTTGCTGTGTAGCTCGGAAACTACAATTAAAACGTTGTTCCAAACTGGAGTGTGTCTTCGTGGTTACTGCAGGGGTGACGAGTGCCATTTATCCTTCTTCCCAAAACGATATTACAGTATTGTGCAAAAGTCTTGAGCCACCATTAGATTACTTGTTTTATCAGTGCTGTAATAGCCATATTGTCCACTGTAGCCTATAGATTTTCACTGCTTTTCTGGGGGTTTCCCCCCAGTTTTATTGCTGCGTATCAATGTTCTGTATTAGAGAGAAATGATTATAGATGGTCGTTTTACCACCTGTTAGAGAATGCTGTATGTAATCTAATGGTGGCCTAAGACTTTTGAAGACAACTGTATATAAAACTCACTTTTTCAGTTCTGGTGTGCCCCTTGTTTGGGTGCATGGAGAACCTACCAGCCTACAAACTGGATTTAAGACTGATGATGATGATGATGATATTTAGGTTGAGATTGTTGTGGGGGTTTTTTTGTTGGTTTTTTTTTTTTAATAAGTAAAACATGCATCAAGGATTTTCCCCAACTATTGCTGTGTAGTTACTTATAAGGATCCTCTTTGAGACAGGATGACATTGAGCAATTTAAAAATAAGCTTGTTTTATTGCCTAGATAAGTAGTGCTTTGAGCAAAAGTAATAAATATATTCATGAAAGGTTTGAAAAAGAAGTTAAATGAATAAAAATACACAAGGAATCAGTCATAATAAACTAAGTACTACTTGTACTTCTAATGAACTGAGTACTAATGAATGAATAAAAGAAACATGGTGGTGGAATGGGAGATTTGCATCATGGATTTACAGCCGACAAATCTGCAGCTACACCAGACTGCCTGTTGGACCCTTGAGCAAGGATAAAGGTGTCTTATCCTAAATATAGTTGTGATCTTAAGGATCTGAGGTTCTTTACTGCAAGTTTATGTATATGTGACGAAAGAAGGAGGACACCCATCGTTTGAGCTCCACCTTGTTTCAATACATACTTTTTAAAATGCACATTCCTCTTAATCTATAGGCAATTTCAATACATACTTTTTAAAATGCACTTCCTCTGAATCTATAGCATTTTATTCAGATTTACAGAGTGGCACTGACTGCATTTCACCCAAATCTGGGTGAATGAACAGGTCATGGTGAACTCGGCAGAATATGATCACACCTACGCTCAGATAACAGACTATTAAACTGCAAAATAAAAATGACTAATCAAACTGGCACAGCCTGTCCCAAAGTCACTTTGCTTAGGCGAACTTGTTCCAGGTGCCAGTTCATCACAGGACTCACCAGAGGTTGCTGTTGCTGGTTAAAAAAAACAAAAACATTTTTAATCCAGTTTTGTTTTCTCATATAAATTATAAATTCATTTGAATCAGATTTAAACATTGTCTTTTTATTAAAATCATCAATTATGGTAAAGTTATAGTGGGGAAAAAAAGTATTTAGTCAGCCACTGATTGTGCAAGTCAAGTCAAGTCACGTCAGATCTATTTTAATAAATAGCGGCGCCTTTTATACAGTGGAGCAATTGTCTCAAAGCAACTTACAAGTTTAGATTATCTCCTAATAACTACGTCCAATCCCAAATTGAGCAAGCCTAGGGCGACAGAGGCAAGGAAAAACTCCCTGAGTGTTATAGGAAGAAACCTTGGGAGGACCAAGACTCAAAAAGGGACCCAACCTCCTTGGGCGGCGTAGATGATAAATCTAAGAGCAAAGAGTCAAAGTTCGAATAAAATGTGAAGTATGCACATCGGCATTAAGTGGCCCGGGTATGGTGGGGCTGGAGCTGATGACGGAAGCAGCTTGGGTGGAGCTGCAGCGGATGAACATCATGTGGGGCTGGAACTGGTACCGGAACACAGCTCAGAGAGAAAACCAGAAAATGTAATTAATTTATTGATTAGAGGACCATGGGTCTATTAACAATCACTGATGCCATGTCCAATCACTGATGCCATGTGTAGCATGTAGCCCCTGGCAGCATTAGCTTATCGCAGCATAGCTAGAAAAGAGGAGAACTGGTAGGAAACGCCAAGAGGATCACATGAGACAGTCGGCAACCCCACGGGAAGCAGATCTCTGATCACCATAAGACTCTTTGACCATGAACCTCCAGCTCTGCCCTTATTCTAAGGCAAGGATGCACAAGGATGCAAGTTCTCCTACTTAGAAAGATGAGATAGGTCTGTAATTTTCATCATAGGTACACTTCAACTATGAGAGACAAAATGAGAAAAAAAATCCAGGAAATCAGTGTAGGACTTTTAAAGAATTTAATTGTAAATCATGGTGGAAAATAAGTATTTGGTCACCCACAAACAAGCAAGATTTCTGGCTCTCACAGACCTGTAACAACTACTTTAAGAAGCTCTTCTGTCCTTCACTCGTTACCTGTATTAATGGCACCTGTTTGACCTCGTTATCTGTATAAAAGACACCTGTCCACAGCCTCAAACAGTCAGACTCCAAACTCAACCATGGCCAAGACCAAAGAGCTGTTGAAGGATACAAGGAAGAAAATTGTAAACTTGCAGCAGGCTGGGAAGAGTGAATCTACAAAAGGCAAGCAGGGTTGTGTGAATATATCAACTGTGGGAGCAATTGTAATAATTATAATTATTACATTTATTATTACGATTATTATTCTACTTATTATCATTATTGTTGCACTAATTATTATTACTTTATTTGTAGAAGGTCACTGTTATTATTATTATTACTACTATTATAGTTTAATTATAATAATGAGATTATAATTATTTCATTTACTATTATGATTATTGTTAGTGCATTCATTATTATTATTACAATATTTCAAGAGGTCATTGTGTCACGTCCTACTCTTCCTGTTGGTATAACAAGAAGTGACATTAAATAAGTAAATAAACAAGCACAAGTAAATGAACATCTCAGTCGTAGGTTTGTCCCGTCTTTGTCACCTTTATTCAGAGATAAAATCTTAAACCAAAAACCAGAACAGAAACAAATCAACAACAGAAGAGAAAAGGCAAAATCAACATGGCATTTTGTTAAGACTTGCATAACAGAGAACCTATGAAGGTCAGTGCTGGGGGAGTTCACTCACAGATTCAAACTTTCTAAACCGTAACAAATTCATCCTTAACAGAATATGATGATTTAACTCCTCATGATTTCATAAACTTGATCGCTGAGTTAATTGGGACAGACAGGTATCTGGTTCAGTTTAGACGTATTTATTTAACCAGTCAATCAAATCGTTCCTGGCCTCCAGGATGTATGGCCTGTCCTTCTCGTTAATGTCTTCTCTCTTGCGATGCACGAAGCCGTGAACCTGATCGGGGAAGATCTTCACTCTGAAGTCCACGCGGCATTTCCGCTTCAGTTTCTCCTCCAGCGACGTTACCTGGGGTGATACGTGAGACAGAATCAGTTCTGGTTTGAGCTTTTGTTTGAGATGTGGAGCGTATCAGCTGCAGGGTTTTTACCTGCTCCAGCGGTATCACCGAGTCCTTTTCACCAAAGATGAACAGAGTGGGACTTTTGAGATCGTACCGGTCGTCACCGTCTCGAACGATCCCTAGAAACAAGACGCAAACGTTAAAATATCTGTCCTGTAATTTTGAAACTGAAAACCAAAAGGACGTGCTTCTGATGGCACATGGACGGCACTCTTCTATAACACGAACCCATGCTCTGGTTGCCCCGCAGAGCACTTCATACTTGGTCTCAAAGTGGCAATGTTGGACCCTTGAGCAAGGACAAAGGCATCTCTAAACATAACCTTAATAAGGATCTACAGGTTACTCACCATAGACCGAAACTCCAGCCTTGATGTCAGGGTACTGTAGAGATACATAATGCGTGGCGACTCCGCCCCAGCAGAACCCGACCACGCCGATCCGTTTGGCTCCGCACTGTTCCTTCAGATATTTCAACACGACGTCCACCTCCCTGCACCAACACTTCTGATTAATGTGCATGATAGCGTGCTTAGTCTGAATCTTTTTATTCATGATTAAGTTACTTGTTGATGTTGGTGGGTTTTTTGTCCTCCAGCCACTTGGGAAAAGCATCGGTTAAAATGGCGTTGGCAGGATTCCAGGGCTCCTTTCCAACAAAGAAGTCAGGGCATACAGCTCTGTAATAAGGACAACGAAAAGATGAGATAAGAACCCGCTGTTCACTGTAACACACCTATGCTGAAATCTTGCAGGGCGCGCACACACACTCACACACACACACACACATGGTCACTTAACATATGTCTATGGAACACAAGCACGGGGAGAACATGCAAACTCCACACATAATTACATGTATCCATTGGAAGAGATCAGATCTGCCATGTGTCTGGTATTTGGGAGCTGCCATCCAAAAATGTCCTGAATGACGATGATGGCCTTATCGGTCGCTGCTGTAGGTTTGACCCTGTAAGCTTTAATGTGCTCGATCTGAACCTCCTCCCCCAGGCAGCTGTACTCCATCTTGTCCCCGAGATTACAGGGGCACGGCTTCGCCTCGTTCGCCATCTGCAAAAGCAACGACAAAAATCCTAGATAGATACGACCAAAGTTTGAAAGCATCTTTAGTGTTTACTTGATGAAATTAACACTTTAAAATGGCATTATTTTAAATGATTAAACAATATTGGTATACTGTAATATTACTGGAATAAATTAGTATTACTGAATTTAATTATTTTTGTAATATAACTATAATATTGGAATACCTATTTCATTTTTACCTATTTTCTTATTGTATAAATTAATAGTATTTCAATTGATTATCAATGTAATATTATTGTACACATTTAAATTACTTTTGAAAGTTATTTTTAAATAATTACAAAATATATAAATATTAACACTACTGACAATTTTTTATATATTTTTACAAACTACACACAGGCAGAGCCCGAGGTCTGGAATGAACCAGGGATGTCTGGAGTCTCTGAAGCCAATGGGTAGGGTTGCCAACCGTCCCGTATTGTCCGGGACATCACGATTTATTGGGCAAATTTGATTTGTCCCGGCCAGTTCCGTATTCCAGTCACAGCCCCATTGGCCAATTACGCGCCAAAACTGATACAAACTCCCGGTTGCAGTAGCTACGTTAGTGACAGAGCAGTGTGTGTGTGTGTGTGTATGTGTGTGTGTGTGTGTGTGTGTGCGCGTGCGCTGTGAGCTGAGCCTTATGCTGTCAGAATGAGCAGTGAACCTGTAAATAAAGAAGACTTTGCAACTATAAAAAAGAGTGGGAAGTCAAAAGGCCAACCGCAGTAAAGTCGGCTTGCGGTTAGCGATTCGGAGCTTTTTTCGTCTTGCATTCCGTGATAAAGTCTACATGTGATTAACGCTACATTTGGCTCGTCCTGATTTGTGAATTCAGGTGACGCCATCATCTAAAGTGAAATCATTCGGCATTACATTTTAGGGCTTTATTTTCAAAAGCTTATAACTTTTAAAGGTGAGCACTTAGAATACTGACACCTGCAGTAAAGTGACCAGGCTGATTTGTGAAACTTTTCAGTCTTAATTCTGTCTGTACGTGGCTCGTATAAAAAAATGATAAATGATAACACGCGAAATAATTAAGCCTTTAATTTAACTCGCCATAAAACCGTCCAAGCAGGCCATAGAACTTCAGAAACTGATCATATAGAGAGTCAACACGGGTTAAAGTTAACCTCCATCAGTTCTGAAAGCTATCACAGATATAATTTTGTCTAATAGGCAGTTATTTGCATACTGTGTATTATGTGTAGGCATTTTCTGATTTGTGAAAGCTAGATATAAATTTGTCTTATAAATTGTTGTAATTATATTATTTATTACTTTTAGGCATAATCTGAATTCACATATATAATTTTGTGTAATAAATATTTATTATGAAGTTATTTATTTTTTTATATTTAATCTGATTTATGAAAGCTTTCACAGATAAAATTTAGTATAAAAAGCATTTATTTATATAATATTTATTACTTTTAGGCATTTTCAGATTTGTGAAAGCTTTGACAGATACAATTCTGTATAAAACACATTTGTTTATACAATTTTTATGACTTTTAGGCATTTTCAGATTTGTGAAAGTTTTCACAATTCATTTTCTGAAAATGCCTAAAATTAATAATGATAACGTTATTCAGATTTTAAATATATTTCCATCAATTATGTAATGACTGGCTATTGTTTTAAATTTGAGAAACTTACTTTATTTAATCTACGAGCTTGTAAGCAAGTGAGCAAGTGCACTTGGGAAACAAATTGAAACACAACCCGATCAGACTGTAATTCAGTACTGGGCTTGTGCTCGCTTATTTGAAATATTTCTGTTATTTATATGTGATATGTGTTCACTTAATATCAAACCCTTCATAAAAAATCCTAAATTATTCTAGAACAGGTCCCTGACAGCTCAGTCTCATGTTACTGCAGAGATTTTTTTTCCTTCTCTTGCAAGTTGGCTAAATCTGCAATAAAAGTCTTATTTATTCTTGAAAGTTCTGCCCTGGTTCTGTTTTACTCACCGCGGTGTTCAGGCAGTTTAACTCAGGACACGAAAAAACCGAAGTGTCCAAACCGAGCAGGAAGAGAAAAACTGCAGAATGTTTTTTATAGACGCATTTTATTTACTGAAGTTATGTGGCGTGACGTCACGTAGTTTCGTCATGATCCTGCCCCCATTTTGGTATAAAAGATCAAAGTGCATTCTAATGAAAAATAGGTTTAAAAATGAATGTTTTAAAATGATAACACCAAATCTTAAATAATTCATGTTAGGTATAGTATTATTAATTTAAATTTATATTATTGGAATAAATTATTGACCTAATTATTAGTATGTTGTAATATTATCCTTATATAATATTAGTATCACATAATATTATTGGTATGAATCAATGGAATAAAAAATATTGTTATACTGTAATATAATTGGAATGAATGTTATAGTGTTATAATTGTAAATTAAATTTTTAGAATACATTATCACATAATATTGGGATAATTGAGCAATATCGGTATACCGTAATATTGTTGGAATAAATTAATATTACTGAATGATTTTTTTTTTATTACTAATATAGTTACTAATTAACATACAATGTTGGAATCAATTATTTTATTATTGCATGAATTCATAATATTTAAATATTAATGTTTAAATTTTTATTTAAATGTAATATTTAATATTTTTAAATTCATTTTAGATGTTCTTTTTAGAATATTTGTATTTATTCATGTAAATTAATGAATTCGTTAGTTTATTTTATCTATGTTTCAGATTTAAACCTCGACGTTGAATACAGGCTGCAGGTTTATGTGCCCTGGCTGGAGATGGCATTGCATCCCGTATATTTTTATTATAAATACTATTATTAGACTTAATTAAAAATATGGGCACTTGGGTGACACAGCCATAATTTAGGTTTATTTGGTTCAGCTGAAAAATTCCTGTAGTATAACTAACACAAATTCACCTAGGAAGCTACTCAAATGGAAATCTACCACTGCAGCCCATTTAGTGAGGGAGGGAAACAAAAGGCACCGCTGGGATTCGAACCCAGGATCTCCTGTTTACTAGACAGGCGCTTTAACCAACTAAGCCACGGCGCCGCGTGCACAGCTCACTGACAACATCATTTTAGACATCCGTTTGAACATTAACGTTAAATTGACGGTTGTTTGAGCTTAGTCTTTTATCAAGTGCACCTTGATTTAAGCAGATTTCTGAGGAAAAGGTAATGAAGCTGAAGTAAATAATGAAAATAATTAACGTTAAGATCACTTTAAGTTTAATTAACGTTAAATTTGGCGTGTATCGTCGAATTTCTTGCAATGACACAAGCAAACACCGTTAGGAATACATTTCTTAAGGTAATGTTGAGTACGGTTTACGCGAAACAGATAGCATGCCCTTTAGTTCTAACTGGTGTACGGATTACTGTGAAAGCGTCAGGGGCTTGAAATACGTCAGTGAATGCTTTCGTTTACTTTAAAGACTTTAGAGTCGTTATTCTGTGTTGGATATAACGACAAGTCACTAAAAAATAAACGTATAGCTATTTGAACTGTATCTGTGTGTATATAAACAGATTAGTTGCATTTCAAATGAAGAATGTGACTTCCCTGTGTAAAATAACCTATTCGGTATGATTTGTCTGATTACGCACGCTTTATTGCATCTACACATCAGTGTGATAAACAGCATGTGATTTTACACGCCTCATTTGTCCAATTTTGATCGGTAAAATGTAAAACAAAGACACATATTTGCCAAATATATTTACTTAGTCTGTGTAATGTAATATACAGTCATAAAAGTCTACAGTATTTTATTATTTCAGTCCTTTTTCAGGTCGGATTGAGCCATTAAGACATTACATTTCTTATTACCAGGACTGAGGAACATCAGAAACACAAAGATGTCAGCCTACAAATTAAGCAGTTGTCCATAGTAACATGGTTACTTTACACTGTGACTACAATTATCTACAAGTATACGTTATATAGTACATAATACTTCAAAATGACATCTAAAAACATGTGTATTCGTTTGGACGTTGTCCTCCTTTCCTGATATTAGAACCTTCACTGTTCTGAGAAACTTTCTGAGTTTGAACAATTAGCCTCAGATCATTGTTGGCATTCCAAATGATCTCAAAGGTGTGTGATAGAGTTAGATCAGGGCTCTGTCCAAGCCAACAAAGTTTTCCATCCTTTGTTTCCTCACTCTTGAAGTACACAGCGAAGTCCCTCAGCACAGACGCCATTGTTTAAAGACTAAACAAAAAACCTGGCTTCTACCACAATTTGATAAAAATGCAGCAACGAAATGTTTATCACAGTGTACTATTGATTCATGTTTCTGGAATTCCTTTGAATTGGACTCCATGTCGTGATGATGTACTTGCTTAAAGTACAGGACTAGCACTAGCTTCAAAGATGTTTTGCAAAGAAGAACCCTTAATCATCTGTCACTCAGTAACTGTGGAATCAGGAACACAGACTGACTCTCAGAATAAATCCGCATCTGTAAAGACTTACAATTTATTTACAATATTTACTACAGTAAAATAACTAACGTGGTATAATGTAAAACAGCTATGTTTATGTAAAAAAAAGTTAAATAAAGCTGAAAAGCAAAAGCAAAGTGATGTTAAATGGTCATGTGGTGCATTGGTAGAGCCCCTCTCCTCATACCCAACTAAGTGTGGTTCCGTACTTACAGTAGAAGTGCATACCTCCTTTATGTTGTGTACTATCAAGACTTCATATAGATATAACCATAACTAATAACAGTACTGGTGACAAAGTGGTTAAGGTACTGGACTGTAGCACTGAAGCTGCAGAGTTCAAATCCCACCTCCACCAAGCTACCACCATTGGGTCCATTCTAAATTTAACACCTGATAGGAAATCGTAACAAACTCCATAACCTCTATAGCACGTTAACAGCACAAAAGCGTTAGTAAAGCTCTGAAACTCCATTTTGTAGGTTTTACCATGGCTTATCTCCTCCATCAGTGATTCGTACATGAAAAGACAACTGAGAAAGTGAACAATAGGAACATTTATTTCAGGAAAGGAATTACAAAGTCTCTCAAATAGCATTAAACCATCAGATCACTGTAAATACGCTAGCAACCTGATAAACGCTCAAGTACAGCTAAAGATACAGGGCTATGGTTTATTAAACTGGATTAGTCAGATCAGATTATTCTGCGGAGGGATAAAGGTGACGAGGTTAATCATCTAAACCGGACACACCTGTGCATTTTATACCTTACAGCTGCACTGATGAAACTCACAAAACCCATTCAGACTGTAGTTTGGTGCCTCTATGTACATGACATCCACAGTGGCCCATGAGACAGAAACACGAGGAGATGAGCCAGCATTTGAGGAAGTTAAAACCTAATCTTGTGAACGATGCATTAAAGTAGGCATGTGCCAACAGAAACTTAAGATAAGGATCAGGTCGGCGCTCCAGCGGCACAATTCGCAGTTTATGAGGGAGGAGAAGGCCTTCATCCGTCCGATAATAGGCTCTGAAGCCCTCTGCCATACTGCCCAGGATAGCCAGGGTTAAAAACCGTGGAAAAATATCCAGTTAACAATAAAATCATGCTGGTCAGGGTGGCTGCATGGGAGGACAGGGCTCCAGCTCCTATCCAGGACAACCTGGGCTACAAAGAAGTTTATCAACTGGCTTCCCCTCCCTCAGACACAGCCAAATAGTCTAGGCACCACCACTATGGTGGGCTAAAGAACTGCTGCTGAGCCAACTTAGCATATCGGAGACAAGAGACGCTGACCAAACAAACAAACAAACAAAAGCAGTGCTTACATATTCACCAATGAGCAAATACCAGCACATGCCCCACAAGAATAGCAACAAAAATGGGAATTGAGTGTGACTATTGTATTTTACTGAGCAAAAAAATGCTTAAAACACATTTATAGAGCATTCAGTACAAATATATGTTGAGCTATTGGAGGAATTTGTTGAACGTTTCCCAGAAATGAAGTGTAACTAAAACTGGTTTAATTGGTTTTAGGTTTTGTCCTCAAGCTTCGATGCCATCTGGAAGTTGGCAGATCTCACTCACCTGCCTCTTTTAATTTAATTGAACTGAATTAGTGTTAAATCACATTACTTCTTAAGCTCTGTGCCAGTAAGCAGCAAGTCCACAGCCTTAAACCCGGAGCCTATGGGGTAAATGTTAAATCCAATCTCAATAAATACAATACAGCATCTGAGAACATTCGAACTGGACTAACGACTGTTCATAAGAGAGCTTGAATTAAATTTTAAACTCCATAAATATTCAGTATTATCAATAATGAGTAATCATGTTTACTTCAAGGTCAGGTGAGCAGTACATGCAGCTTATCTTAACTTGAGAAATGTTCGTGAATTTCCTCCAAAAGTTTCACACGTTGAGCCATGAACAGAGTCTGCATGGAAATACACGTAGAAGATCAGACATTTTTTGGCATGAGTGTGCCCCGCAATAAAGAACGATGCATATGTGCTTTAGCCCTTTTGCACGTGAAATGAAACAGGAACAAAACTATGAGAACAGCAGCCGGTTTGTCCACCAGTTAATAAATTAAACAGCAATCGCATAAATAAAGGTGGCAGATCTGGAAAGACGCAGACTGTCGCCTTTCCTACAGTGAATTACCAGTGTTATTGCAGAGCAGTATTTAACGCCCTCTAGAGTGCAACTTTTAATCACCTTTAGTGTCACCGTCATTAATTCATCAGCTCGCGCCTCTCGTAACGTTACACGAAACACACACGGTTATGAATGCTGACACTGGGTTAAAATAAGCTGTGTTTTTCTTCATGATTAACAGCTTCTTTATTTGCAGCAGGTTACATCAGGCATCGTGCACAAGGACATTTTCAGTATCCGTCAAAAACACTTAACAACGATATAAATTACGCATAAATTAAATTGGAGACAGGGCTCTTTTTTCATGTGTTGTGCCACTGAGCACGCTTACATGCACTCAATGCAGAAAATCAGATTTTTCTCAGTAATCAGATCTAGCTTACATGCACTCTGGGAATTAGATCATGTTAAACCTACAGATTTAGCCTCCAGACCTCCAGAAACCTCCTGACCATTCGGGCAATGAAAACGGATTTCTACTTCGCACCCAGCCAACAATCTCACAGCAGGATGTGATGTAAACTTCTAATTTTATTATTTATCTATTTTATTATCATTATGTTATTCAAATTCTTCATTTCCTCAAGCATATACTTTTGCATCTCTCCAAAATGGTGCGGGTGCTGCTTTTATTTTCAGGGTTGCCAGATCCTGCAGATGCTCCATATCCCAGTATTTTTCATTTTCAGTTTCAATGCTTTATACAATAAATTACATACGATATTGAACACTTTATTATAAAATAGACTTTGATTTAATGATTTCGCCCTTTTGTAGGACAACATAAGTGTTTGAAGCATGTTTAAGGTAGACCACGCTATAATATATACTGTATACTAAAACTCGATTTACCATGCATTAGGGGTGGGCAATACGGTGACATTTTACTGTATTGTACTATAAATTGGTATCGTGATAGACAGTATGCTTTGAGGACATCGTCAGAACGCTGAAAAGCTGCATGTTTCACCATGAAGACTGTAATTAGTCATGTTTAATTACATGAAGTGCAGCATATGTTGAAAATAAATCACGAAAAATTAAGTACAGGATAGTAGTTTTTAAAAATCTGTCACCACTCCTGCATCTTGTCTGCGATCACATGCATCATGATAAACATTGTGTATCGTGAAAGGTCTTTAAATACCGTGATATATCTGAAAAATCTGAATTTCCACATTTTGAACTTGAAATATATGGGGCTTAAAACCTGACAAATATTTAAAACTGAAATTGTGTATTTAAGTTATATTTATGTTTTCCATTTACATTTAATAAACTTGGAATATCTAATGGCGAAATTCATAAATGTGAATTTTAACAATGCTTGTTTTGTGTTTTGAATTTGACTTGGTGAAATTTGCTGTTGAAAGCTCCATATATTTTAAGTTATTAGAAGGTTTACTTTATAAGGACTTTGTTATTAATAGTAATATATTTAAAAGAGAAAATTAACATATTTCTAACAGATGCCGTGAATGTCCTTGTGCACGTCCCCTTATGCTGTGGAAGCGTGTGTGTGTGTGTGTGTGTGTGTGGGGGATCATACAAAACTTCCTCAAACACTGTTAAACAGGATGGGGGGTGGATAGGATGCCTTTACAAACGACACGATGAAATCTGGGGCGCTGTGATGGTACAGGACGTTACAAATACAGAACAGAACCATTTTTTCTGTTTTTCTGTACGTGATATCGAATGAAAAATGTTCCATCATGACGACCCCCTCCCGCCCCTCGCCTCTTCTAGCTAAAAAGTACAGAGTTCTTAAATAAGCACTGGCCTACAGTTTAAAATCAGTATATTAGGACTATTTTCACATCTGAAACGCTGTTTTCTTTAAATCCTTTGTCAGATAGGCGACGGTCTGGGGACAGACCCTCAGCTGCAGCGCTTCATGTGTTCCAGGACGTATTCGGGGAAGTGCAGGCTGCAGACCTGCAAGCCGTCCAGTTTGCAAGGCATCCTGGGATACTCGTCCTCCTTCCACTTGTTCTCCTCAGGGTCGAAAGTGAGTATGGAGTCGCTGTAGTGCCCATTGTAACAGAGTCCCCCGAGCACCATGATCTGTTTGTCCAGCACCGCCACGCCGTGCCCGCTCCGCCCTATGGGCATGGACGCCAGGATGGTCCACTCGTCCGTTTCCGGATTGTAGACCTCCGTGGAGGGGCACCCTTGCGACTCGAAGGACGCCCTCAGGATGACGCAGACCCCGCCGAACACGTAGAGCTTCCCGTTGTGCGAGATCATCTTGTGGAAGCAGCGGGCGTAGTTCATCTTGGACTTGTTCTCCCAGCAGTTGGCGAGGATGGGGTTGCGCCGGGTGCGGTGCTCGGACGCCCCCTCCCGCTCGGGGTCGAAAACGCAGACCTGCTTGGACGTCGATGAGGACGTGATCCCTCCCGTGATGTAGAGTTTGCCGTTCAACACGGTGCCCTCGTGCCCATATTTGTTCACAGGGTACGGATCCACGAACTCCCACTTGTCCTCGGCGATGTCGTAGCGCTCTGTCGAGTAAAACGTCTCGTCCCGCGTCCGCCCCGCCACCGCGTAGATAAACTTCCCGATCACACCCACGGCGAACTCCGACCTCGGCACAGACATGTCGGCCATCCTGAGCCAGGAGTTCTGCCTCGGGTCGTAGCGGTAAACCTTGGACGACGCGTGAAACTCTCCATCCGGCCCGAGCTCCTCGCCCCCCAGGAGGAACGCGAAATTGTTCACGATGGCCAAGCAGTCCGGCCTGAGCGGCACCTGCGGACCCTCCAGTTCCCACCAAACCTTGGGCCGGTGCAGCAGCAGGATCTTGCTGTTCACCATGCTGTGTCCGATCATCCCCCTGAACACGGCCGTCTGCGGACGGACGGACCGGATCCGGTTGGATTTGCTTTCGGCTAACGGCTGCTCGTTGACCGAGTGAAAGTAGTTCAGAGCCTGGTCCACCTCCTGCCTCAGCTGCCGAGAGTAACGGTAAAACTCAGACGTCTTCACCTGCCGTGTGAAAATAAATCAGAGAGAGAATCACCAAACAGTACTTCTGAAAAACTTCAAACCTCGCCCTTGATATGCCTTTACGAAACTCTTATGCAACATGAAATCAGAGCCCCGAGTCCTGCTGTTTGTTCCACTTTTACCCAGACGGTGTCCTTCCCTCCCCTCCCTTTGTGCCTGATCTGTTCAGAAAGTGTGCATAGTTGTCCTTGAAAGACGACTCCTTCAGGTGTACGCAACCAACTCATTAGGACTGAATCCTCTTAGAGGCATCAGGATCTAAAAATAAACTTTCCAATCTGCAGCATTTTCCAGTATTTCATAAACACCATGGAATATTTTACCAGATCATTTCATTTCCAGAAGGATCAGAGTTCAGATTCTGATATCTAAAAGAAGAAAAAACTAAGTACCAATCTGATAGCAGCGCTCTTTAATAAATATACTTAAAATTCCTTACACCTTACTGGATCTAACACGAGACATCTATGAAAATAAGTTTATAACAATATTTTACAGTAAAGCTAAGGTTAAGAACTTCTGCATGTTTATACCAGCTACTAATAAACACATTGTTTTTGTACCAGGCAGCAGGTCAGACCTGACATTTGTTAAATAATCGGCAGAAAGAAAAGGACAACACATTACAAATAATTCCAATATTAGAAGCTATCAAAGATGATACTGATATAGATGAACACGGAAAATAACGTTCCCTTTAACCTCCTTAAGAATTATAGTCCGTCTTGTAGAAATCTTATTGATGTCTGAATGACAGAAACATAGTACTAGCGACCTCTGGCGACACCTGCTGACAGAAAGAGAATTGCAGTCTTGAAACAGAAAACACTACAGTATCATTTTAGGTTTTTGGTAAGTGTTGCAAGTTTTATAAAAGGTCCAATGATAAGAATGACTGTATTGTACAGTGCAGAACTGTACTAAATGTTTTCATACATTATGTTCAAAGTATCAAAACCTCGGTCAACAACTTGTTTCATGGAATGTAATGCGGACGTTAAATTGGCAAGTGCTGACTGAGATTACTTGTTAAAGGCCAGGAAAAAAAACTGCAATATCGTAGCAAAATGAAGAGAGAGAGAGAAAATGTATTAATTCTGTAATTAGTCACCACAAATCTGCAGATGATAATCGTTAACGTAAGTTTCGTCATCAGCCCAACTTGGCACCGATGGGTATAGAAGCCGTTTTGCACAGTCGTGCTCCTTACCTTTTCGAACACTTGCGTGGGCGTCATGAGGCCGAAGCGCAGGTTCTGCACCACAGCGTCCGTGTGCCTCCACCGGCGCCGGTCGTGCCTGAGCCAGGCCTGCACGGCCTCGTACAGCTCGATCTCCGGAAACCGACTGAGCCTCTCGCTGGCCAGGCACGCCACCAGCTTGTCTAGGCTCAGGTACGACAGGAAGTCGGGCCTGGCCATGAGTGGTACGAAGTGCTCCAGCAGGAACGAGTCCAGCCGTTCCTGCACGCCCTCCACGGCCACACTGAAGTCATCCAGCAGCCTCATGACCTCGGCGCAGTTCTCCAGGCAGATCTTGGCCAGCAGGAAGGAGCAGCAGAACTCCACGGCCTCGGTCAACTGCACGTACATGGCCGCCTGCAGGATCTCCTGCACCGTGGGCATGCTGAGCTCCAGCGAGCCATAGTACATGAAGCGCAGGACGTGACCGAAGCCGGCCGCCGTCAGCCCCTTCATGTGGATCTTGTCCTGGTCTCGCTCGCGCATGTCCGCCGTGAACATGACCCGAAAGTAGTCGCTCTGCGTAGCCAGCAAGGCCTTGTGGGCCTGGAAGTGATGCTCCTCGATCAGGAGGGTCACGTCCAGCAGCAGGCGTTCCTCGTACAGGGCTCGGAAGCCCGAGGACACGCTCCCATCGTGCACCTGGGACAGGTACACCTCCACGTCCCCAGCCATCAGGCACCTACAGAGAGGAAACAGAAAACACGATGATTTTTAGAGTCACCACAACCCTGAACGAATAAAAAAAACTGTAAACAAGGACACAAGCTCTGTATAATCCCAAATCAGAAAAAGTTGGGACGGGTATGGAAAATGCAAATAAAAAAAATTTATGCAGCATTCCTTACATTTCCTTTGACTTTTACTTCACTGCAGACAATATGAACCCGAACTATGTTATGTTTTTTTTCCTAGGTGACTTCAGTTAATTTTTAATAAACAAAGCCTAAACTCAAGAGGGGTGATCTCCAATCCCTCAGACAGAACTGCATCAAGAACCGTCATTCATCAATAGCTGATAGAACGACATGGGCAAGGGATTACTTTATCAAACACTACAATAGAGTTACATTCACAAATACCACTTAAAATGTTCCTGTGTTACTAAATATAACCATGTCCAGAAGCGGCGTCGACTTCTCTGGGCTTGGAGGCATCGGAGGCTTGGACCATCACACAGTGGAAACGGGTGGATTGTGCTCAGACCAATCAGTACAACAGATCTCTTTACACTTCAGTGATGCAGCATTAATGCAGAAAAGAACACAGATTTTAGAGCAATCTAAGCTGCCTTCAAGATGATATCTTTATCGGAGACATCCATGCACGTTTCGAGAAGTTAGGACTTTGAGGAACATTGTTCTTAAGCATTTCAATCATTTTCTTACACATTTGGTGATAAACTGGAGATCCTCTTTACTCCTCAAAGACTCAGCCTTTGCTGTTGTGAATACTACTTTTGTACCAAATCATGATTATAATCACCTGTTTGAATCACATCATTATTTCGTTTTTTTGTCATTACCAGTCCTAAATTGCGCCTGACTCCACTTTTTTTGGAATGTGCTGCAGGCCTAAAATGCAGGAATAGAGGTCTTTCCAGAAAGAAACATGAAATATACTCAGGCTCATACTGTCTGCAATGAAATAAAAATCCAATGTAATCTCAATTTTTTCTGATTTGGGTTATACTTTTAACACTAAGCAACTCTAACTTTAGTTAAAAACAAGTATGGAACTTAGATATTTACAGTATTACTCTGGAACATGCTAAATGACTCGATGTGACCAAGTTCAAAGCCAAAAAAATTGCCAGATGCTAAAGAAGCTTCTGGAAGGACTTCAAGAACATTCACACTTCAGCAATTTGGGGGATGCTGAGAGCCAACTTTGCTGTTCCATGTATTCATTCTCTCTCTCTCTCTCACACACACAAACACACACACACACATATGTATGTATATACACACACACACTGCACACGCACAGACGTACACATATATACATAATTTTTACAAACACAGACACACACACACACACACACACACACACACGTATGTATATACACACACCGCACACACACTGCACACTCACCTCTGATTGGCCACGGGCATGTCACAGGAGGGTGTCCGAGCCAATCAGAGGACAGTGGCCCTTTGTCTCCGCTGAGAAAATAAGTGCTTTTCTGAAGGGGTTCACCTAAATGACAAGTCAACACATATTCATCTACATGACATCAAAACCCGATCAGTAAATATATCCCCAAATACAGGACAGAACGGACTCACCAAATATGCAGTAAGAAAAATAAGTAAGATTAAACAAAAAAGCAATACATGACACTTACATATGCACAATCCATTTTTATAAACTGTAAAACTACAGCTGTGTTCCAAATCCTGGATCTGCTATGATGCTGCTTAATAGAATCTGCCACACTAAGTAACACTAATTAAGAAAAACTCAATCCAAATTAAAATTTATATTTTGTACACAGACTGTGGGGTCAAGAGTAAAGAAAACGCTATAATTCAGTGGAACATATAAAGACATATAAAGATATTTTTCCTGATAATGGTCTCATTTAAAATTTAACACAGCACTTAACTATTTATACGTCTGTTTATTAAAATGATTTTAATTGCAGGAGACTAAATTATTTTTGTTTAAAAACTGGATATAAACAAACGTTCACTGTTTTACATTGTTTACATTTCAGAAATAATAACGAATACCTTTAAGGGACTGGAGGGTGGACCAGAAGGTTCCAGGTTCAAATCCCACTTCCACCAAGCTCCCAGTTTTGAGTCCTCGAGCTTTTAACCCAAAAAAGTGCAGTTTTTGGCCATAAGGAAAAATAGGCCAAAAAAAACCCCACACACCTTTTATTTCGCTTTTTCCATTTTCTCTATTAGTTTAGGCCAAGATTTTTATTATAGGACTTCAGAATAACACGATTTATACATCTTAGCACTTTGGATGTCAAGTAGATCTGAATCCTGGTGTTTGGGACACAGCAATCTGGATCCATCCTAAATACAGTTCATGTACACTCCTCAAAAAAATAAAGGGAACACTCAAATAACACATCCTAGATCTGAATGAATGAAATATTCTCATTGAATACTTTGTTCTGTAAAAAGTTGAATGTGCTGACAACAAAATCACACAAAAATCATCAATGGAAATCAAATTTATTAACCAATGGAGGCACACACAAAATTAAAGTGGAAAAACACACTACAGGCTGATCCAACTTTGATGTAATGTCCTTAAAACAAGTCAAAATTGGGCTCAGTATTGTGTGTGGCCACCACGTGCCTGTATGACCTCCGTACAACGTCTGGGCATGCTCCTGATGAGGTGCCGGATGGTCTCCTGAGGGATCTCCTCCCAGACCTGGACTAAAGCATCCGCCAACTCCTGGACAGTCTGTGGTGCAACGTGACGTTGGTGGATGGAGCGAGACATGATGTCCCAGATGTGCTCAATCGGATTCAGGTCTGGGGAACGGGCGGGCCAGTTCATAGCTTCAATGCCTTCATCTTGCAGGAACTGCTGACACCACTCCAGCCACATGAGGTCTAGCATTGTCCTGCATTAGGAGGGGACAAACCGCACCAGCATATGGTCTCACAAGGGGTCTGAGGATCTCATCTCAGTACCTAATGGCTGTCAAGCTACCTCTGGCGAGCACATGGAGGGGCTGTGCGGCCCTCCAAAGAAATGCCACCCCACACCATTACTGACCCCACTGCCAAAACGGTCATGCTGAAGGATGTTGCAGGCAGCAGATCGCTCTCCACAGCGTCTCCAGACTCTGTCACGTCTGTCACATGTGCTCAGTGTGAACCTGCTTTCATCTGTGAAGGAGCACAGGGCGCCAGTGGTGAATTTGCCAATCCTGGTGTTCTCTGGCAAATGCTAAGCGTCCTGCACCGTGTTGGGCTGTGAGCACAACCCCCATCTATGGACGTTGGGCCCTCATTACCATCCTCATGGAGTCGGTTTCTAACCGTTTGTGCAGAGACCACATGCACATTTGTGGCCTGCCTGGAGGTCACTTGCAGGGCTCTGGCAGTGCTCCTCCTGTTCCTACTTGCACAAAGGCGGAGGTAGCGGTCCTCCTATGGCCTCCTCCACAGCTCCTGGTGTACTGGCCTGTCTCCTGGTAGCGCCTCCCAGCCTCTGGACACTACGCTGATAGACACAGGGAAACTTCTTGCCACAGCTCGCATTGATGTGTCATCATGGATGAGCTGCACTGCCTGAGCCACTTGTGTGGGTTGTAGAGTCCGTCTCATGCTACCACGAGTGTGAAAGCACCACCAACATTCAAAAGTGACCAAAACATCAGCCAGAAAGCATAGGTACTGAGAAGTGGTCTGTGGTCCCCACCTGCAGAACCACTCCTTTATTGAGTGTGTCTTGCTAATTGCCAATAATTTCCACCTGTTGTCTATTCCATTTGCACAACAACATGTGAAATTGATTGTCAATCAGTGCTGCTTCCTAAGTGGACAGTTTGATTTCACAGAAGTTTGATTTACTTGGAGTTATATCGTGCTGTTTAAGTCTTCCCTTTATTTTTTTGAGCAGTGTATGTTACCCATTAGATATTAAACATTACAAAGTCAATCAGTTGTGTAAGTATGCGCTTAAAAGATACAGCTTAAAAACATCAGATAAATAAGCAAGGTGTATAAAGTGTCACCCGTGAGCAGTTTGATGATTTTTGGGTCACCGTGTCTCTGTGTGGTACCTTTTGGTGGCGTCCTGGCCGGTCGGCAGCTTCGCTGTCAGTGTGCCGAGGGGACGCTCACATTTCCTTTGCTTGTGTTTCCCCTGTTCTAATGTGTAAAAAAACACAGGGATTTCACTGTAGTGTACGGTAGTAACACACACACACACACACACACACACACACACACAACTACGCACTACTACACGAGGAAAAACACTGACACCAAGAGTGTATCCTAAGAAAAGGGTCATAATCAGATTAGACCAGAAAGTTAAACGTACGAGAAGGCTTGTAACCTTATGCTTTTTTCCGTTTGACGCCTGTATTTATGACGCACGTTCCTACAGGTGAAGGATTTACATTTACACACAAACAGTTACAAATTCATTATTCCTCACAGGAACATAAATCAGCTGTCCCACACAGACACACTACATCCAATCAAAAACAACAACAAGATTTAAAGGCGCATGGGTAATGCACTAAAAATTCACTAACCCACCACCAAGGTGACCCAGGTTCAAGTCCATGAAGTCCATTCAAGTTCAGGCATAATTTATTTGAACTTAATTACAATCTTGATCTACAAGTTATTCATTTTTTCTGTGGCATACCAGATACACTATCTAGACAAAGCTTTTTCGACACTCCTAAGGACTGAGCACTGCTATTTCAACATGTTCATAATACAGAGCGTACAAAAGATTCTCCATACACAAAGAGTGGCAGTAAAATGTATTAGAATTAGTACTGATACCCCGTTACTCTTAAGATCACACATTTATAGGTCTCCTATGGGTCAGTTATTCAACTTTCTGTCCTTAAAAAAGTTTATAGAGGATTAGTTTGTTGACTTTGATTGAGAATTTGGCTGACTTCCACAGAACCTTGAACTCCACTCCAGACGCCTTCAAAATGCACTGGAATGCCAAAACACCTCACAGTCATGTTCCAAGAAGGGCAAACTCCATACTAACACCAATGTTTTGGATCTAATTTTGTGAGTGTCCACAAACTTTTGTCTATATATCGTACATCAAGAGTTGTTGTAGTAACAGATATTCATCCCAATTAAAACAGTGCTGCCACCTGATTCCACTTTAGTCTACTGAAGACCCTAGTGATACATTATTGACTTTCTCTGTGTTTTAAAGCCCTGACCTGCTGTGAGTGTCTGCAAAACACCAATCACTAAATACAAGGGGTGTCCCCATACATTCGCACATATAGTGCATATGTGAGAACTAACACTGAGGATAATGACGGTCCTTTAAGAAGGAAAGGTAAAGCAGAGTCCTGCAACGTCCAATAAGATTATTTTGGAACTGTGATTAAGTTTTGACCGAAAAACACTATTTTATTTTATGCATGTCTAATTATAATAATATATCCTAATAACTTTGAGAAAGAGAGAGATTGTGCTGCAAGTCAGGAATGACCTGTACCAGGACCTCCAAAAACAAGAATGAGTGACGATGGCTCTGGTCATGAGAAAATAGAGCAGCAAAGGACAATATGGATAGACTTGGACACTTTTGAAGGATGTTTAATATAAATTTTAAGCCTTATTTATGAAAAGGTAATAAAGTAATATTTAAATTATGCTCTCACTTAAAACAATGTTTGACAGAAATTAAAACTACAATACAAACTGATTTTAATTCAGCGGAAAAAGTTAACTTTAATAATTATAACAAGAACAAATTTTGTTCATTTTTATCAGGACTGGTCCTGTCGTCATTTACAGAATTAATGCTACTAGTAATATGATCTTCCTTACAGTGGTAACTCCACACAGCTTTGATTAACACTCCTAAAACCTGATTATGATTATAAGTACAACCCCAAGTTGTCTGACCACTGTGTGATGGTCCATCCCAGATGATTTTTATCTCTTTACTCTCCCTAAATTACCCTGTCCCAACTTTTTTGGAATGTGTCGCAGGCCTGAAATGCAGGAATAGATGTTCATCCAGACATAAAACATGAAACATCTTGAGTTCACACTTTCTGCAATGAAATAAAAGTTTTTCTTGTTTGCATTTTCCTACACCGTCCCTACGCCCCATACTTTTTCTGATATGGGGTTGTAAAATTATGACTGATTGTATTTCTACCTGTAATAATAGTGCTTATTAGATGAGTGGGTCAGCGGTGAGACTCTGATCATTAACATGTATGCAGGTACAGATCCTTTACTATCAGCAGTACGATTGTGTGCAGTATTAATGTTAATAATGATGGTTTTTGCTGTGTTTAGTACCTCGGCGGTGAGACTCCACACAGCCGCGTTTGGACCACGGAGTCCGGGATCCTTCAGACATGGAGAGGCGCTGATACACGGTACCGATCACACGCACCGCTCATCGTAATCCCTCAGCTCCCGTATCGCACCGTCCATCTTCCTCTCTGTCTGCTCACGAAACCAACCTCGGGCTCATCAAATCACTACATTTTGTTTATCCACAGCCTCCTCTGCCATCCGAGAGGCCATATTATTGTCTGCACTGACGTCATTTCCTGCAGGACAGCCGGCCGAACGGAAGTGGATGTGTTGGAGTGCAGAACAGAACCGTAGGAGGATCAGTACTAATCACGGATCGTGAATATTAATGAGCAAAGGGCAACGGCTGCACGTGATTGGCTGAGCACAGAGTGCGGGGTAATACAGCAGGGTTAGAGGTACTCAGGTAGACCACGTTTTAAATACAGAAATCAGCATCCGCATAAAAATGTGGCACATTGCCCTGATTTATTAGCTTATTATCTCCTAATACTTATAGGATCCCCCATAAATCCAGCATTAAAGTTAATATATGGTATTGAACCCCACTATGCTTCTGATACTTAGTCTTAACGTTTCTATGTAATCCTTTAGCAGACAAACAGCCGCCCCTGAAGGACAGGTGGTGCAGTTACAAAGCCCTACAATGGACCGGCGTACCGTCCAGGTAGCAATTTCAGCTCCACCTGGTGAATTCTGGTAGGTCAGAACCCCCAAAGACCCAAAACAAAAAGAAGTAGGGGTGAAGCAAAGGTTTTCATGCCATACTCAAAGGCCGAAAAGTGGGAGCCTGGCAGTGCCTCAATCTTCTGGTTATCAGTCTAGTGTATTAAAACAGTTAGCTGGAGCACGAGAATATTTCAGTTGTTTTTCCTCTGACAATCCTTACCCAATTTGGGCATGTCAGCTTCATATTCTGCTTGGCCTTCCTGCATGTTGTGTGTTTTTAACAGCACTTTATTTGATTTATTTCATAACTAAGCACTGAATAACACAAGACTTGTATGGTGTGGAAATAGTGGCGAATAATTTCCATTTATAGTTAGTTGTTTGGCAGAAGGTGTTATTCAGAATGAATAAAACCGTGTGAACAGTTAAAGGAGGAATGATGCAAGTACTGGAAGATCTATAAATATTTATTAGCAGTTAGATCAGAGACCAGTGCTACTCGGAGACTAAGTCAAAATAATAACCTGTTGTATGAGCTTTAGGATCAAATACATACAAGGAACAGATACAGCAAAATCATACAACAACAACAAGAAAGAGAAGATTAGAAGGTTGGCTGTGTCTGAGGGAGGTGCAGTTAGCTGAGGGATGATCACCCGGCTCTGCAACAGCAACTCCTGCTGGGCCATGCCATGGCTTGCCATTGTGTCCTGGCAATGCTTAATGGAACCTGACCAGGTACAGAATTATAATGTGTAACTATTTACAACAGTTCCACAAATCTACCCCTAGATTAGATAATATTTAGTATTGACTGATAAAAATTCATAACTCATTCTAATAAGGAAACTAGAGGAGCCAATCTGATCATCACATGTTCAAAATGGATCCAAAGTCGCAGTTTTTATAGCCTTCTTTTCCTAAATATCCTCTCTTAGGATCTGCTGGCCAATTCTGGTTTTCAGTGATCTTAGAAAATAATAACATTTTTGTACTGATAAAATAGTCTCACAGACCAGCAGCTCCTGGTGGCAGTAAGCACTCTGTTGTGTTTTAAAAACGATTCTGCTACATCAGTTTTTCAAATTGGCTGTTTGCACAGGTACACTATGCTTAGAAGAAAGAAAACATGAAAAAAAAACAAGTATTATTATTATTATTATTAGCATGCAAAACTGGAGTCGTTTAGCTAATTTGACGTAAGCCAGATTTTAGACCGGTTCAGACTGGCTCTGTCCAGTTTAAACTCACTTACGCTGTGTTATAGTTTAATTGGCATTAGTTTATACATGTTTTAAGTAATATTACAATATTTGTACATTTTCATTACAATTTCTTCCAGGCCTTCTGGACCATGAAGAACGTTTTAAAACATAAACAACTTAAACGACTGAGACCATTTACAATAAAACTTCAATTATAAGCAAAACAAAACAGAGTCAGTATACTGATTAGCTTTACATACTATAAATTAATATCTATATCACGATTAGTACATAATTTAAAGTTATTTAAAAAAGAAAGCGTTAAACATGTAGAACGTGCGGATCGTTTAAAACTACAAAACTGATGACGTGGGTTTCAAGCGACGGACCTCATGTTCTGTAGGTTTCAGCTTCGGCGCGTTTAAAATATTGTACAGGTAATGGAGTTTATAAGGATTTTAATGCAGCAATTCTGGGATTTGATAAGTCATATTGGTTGTTTGTTGCGATTTACTTTTCCGTCCAGTCGGAATCGAAGTAATGTTGGTGTTTTTTAACAGAACACATGTTTCGTGTGGAGATTTTCTCCTCCATGTTGCATCATCCGCGCCTGTGTGCCGGGTTTAATCGTGCTGTTATGAACCGCGTGTTGGTGTTTGTACTCCAATAAATACATATGTACACATGTCCACTCGGATGTAATTATAATAAGTAACCCGTGTGGTTTAGGGTGTGTTAGCATTTTAGAGAGTGTTTTTGTGTCAGATCTGTGGTGATCAGGCGCTGTGTGGTGAGCTTTGGTTCTCTTTTCCTGTAAGATGGCGGGTGATGAGAGTGGAGTAACACTGGGGCAGCCGCACCTGGCCAAACAAGACCTCAACACACTAGTAAGTCATTCTTTATTTCATCTGACAGTGTGTTTAAAGCTCGTTTTAGTCTATAGTTAGTGTCCAGGCTGAGATACGGGAGGTTTATAGGCTCAGGCTGAAGCCTGGCTGCTCCTCCTGTTACACAGCAGCACATGATGGACTGAAGAGCAGAACAAAAGCTCGGTTTGGACTGAAATAGTAACAGAGGCATGGGGTTAAAGCTTAATATAGAGTGTAGACCATTTTGTGACCCCTTTTTGTTAAATAAAGATGTCTGGGACGTTAAGGTCAAGCCATATGTGTGCTTTCCACTTATTTAACCATTAGGAAGTCTAGAGTTTTGCCTTAACTTCACATTTATCCTGAACATTTGTCTTTTAACCAATCGCACAAGCTAAAATTAAACGTAAACAGCTCATAAGTAAGCGATTTGTGTAGTAAAATGGAAACTACATGGGTTCAGTCTCATTTATAGACTGTAGAATGTCGTCATGTTTCTGTTATTGTATATAATATGTCTGTAATGGGATTTCTGTACACATTTCCTTTAAAAAAATAATTGTCCTTTATATTAAGATTTCTAAATGTAAACCAAAAATAAAATCCAGTTTTGTGCCTAACCAAACAAACAAGCTGTCGAACAGGGGTGTTCAAACAAAGTTTGGCCTACAGACCGATGTTAATAGGCCCTATCTTAAGAATTCATTATTAGTAAGTAAATTAGTAATTATATTAGTAACTCGATAATAAAATACAGTCTGTATGAGAAATGCTGACAGACAAATGTTAAATGTTTTAAAGAAAATGTTCATTGGCCTAAAAGAATCTGCCGCAAGTGAAAAATACCACAACTATTTTGATATCTTGCTGTAGTAAAAAAAAAAATCTGTAAATTTGTATTTGTTCATATTTTGAATACAATGTTTTGAATAATGTATGATAGTGTTGGGCTAGATGAAGCTTAAGTCGACAGCATGTCCACGGTGTGGTATTACTTCTCACTTGTGGCGATCAGTAGCAAAATGCCTGCTGCAAAAAATGTAAATATAACCAACAATTACCTACTTGTGCTTGTTACTGCGTTATGATAATTTATATTTTCATGGCTCTAAAACCTTTCAAACTCAACCACTAAATACTATTATTTCAAGCTTTTTACATCTTATTTGGGTTACAGAACACTGCTTTTACCAAAATAAAGGCACGGCAATCTATAAAAAGTTGATGAGGATTTATAAGCACCTATCACGTGGTTAGATGAGATGGGGTCAGTATTGGTACTTGGTATCGGCAGATGCTTGAACATCCGGTATCGGTGCAGTTCTAATTTATTAATAATGTTTTTTGAAAGGGAACACCATGCTTTGTTTTTGCTGAATAGTCTGTGTCTGTTAGTGTATGTATTGTACGTATTTCTTGTTCCTCCTCTGGCATCGTTGCTCAGATTTCTTCGTTTGGTTCGCTCCTTCTGTTTAACCTGGCTTTTTCGCTTTCTCAAAGACTCATACTGTTTCATTTAAAACGTTTGCAGTGCAGCACCTTGTATACGGTGTTATTTAAATCCAACAACACTCGGCTGGAACTGCATTTCTGTGACAGTGTTAAGGACTTTTCACACTGAGTCAGATTTTTACAGCCGAAAAAATACGGACATCGAGTTTTGAAAAATAACACACGTATAGTAACAGCTTCCTTCACACAGAGTCTGAAAAATGTGTGACATGTTTTATCAGAGCCTGCTGTAATTTCTACTTTCTGTTCTAAATTAATTTTAATCGTTAAAATCAGGCTGACCAATCAGAGCTTGGTTGTTGGGCAGAACAGCTCATCAAGAGCTTATAGGACAAGCGACACACTGACACTAAAATCATGGATATTAAATAAAAGATCTGGTGGAACATAGCTGAATGGCTGGAGAATGATGGTGTTAAATCTCACAGTGACTGGATGGAACCGTTTTATTATGTAAGTTCAAGATCACAGGAAAAACAAAAACTAGAGCTTCCTGCACTAATCTTCACTCGTATCTTTTTTTTTTTAAGTTATGAAAAAGACACGGCGAAATCTCTAGGATACATTAAGAGAAGGGAAATTAAAGAAAGAAAGCAGGGAGTTTTCAGAGGATTTAGACAAAAAAATGCATTGGACTTGGTGTGTAGCTCTCACTACATTTAAAAATGCATAAAAATCGCTCTCGGTATGAAAAGGCCTTTAGAGTGACCTAATCACACCACCCAGGTATTAAAGAGATCAGATGGTAGCGTAGTGAATTAAAGCCTGTCTGTGTTTGCAGGATGTGAGCACACTGACTACACTCTCGCCAGAGATCATCAGCCGACAAGCCACAATCAACATAGGTGTGTATACAGAAATACACACACACAGCATGCTCAGTACCTACATTATTTTATTTTACTTTCTTTCTAATGTCTGCGTTTGTTTAACAAATCCTGTTTTTCCACGTAGCTGTTTTATCTGTCAGAACTAAACACACTAAAGCCCTTCCTTCTGGATCATCTTTTTTGGAAGCACAAGTGCATTAGTGAGGTTTGGTCCGATTTGTGCTCGTCTTAACCTTGCGTTCATCCGCAGGAACGATCGGTCATGTAGCTCATGGGAAGTCGACGGTGGTGAAGGCCATTTCCGGAGTGCATACGGTCCGATTCAAAAATGAGCTGGAGAGGAACATTACGATCAAGCTGGGTTATGCCAACGCTAAGGTCAGAAAACTGATCGTTTATAAATAAAGCATGTTTAATCAAAAACTGATCTGTAAAGTGCTTGTTCATTTTTACCTTTATTTCATTCCTGCCATGAAATGGATTCGGATTGTTTTGGATCATGTTTTGTTTGTTTACATCCTCTGTAAATGATAGGGTTTACATGCACTTAATAATCTGATCATAATCAGATTTCTGCAGTATCCGATTTTTTTTTTAATGTAAACAGTGTACAAATCTGATAGAGCTGGATTTTATCTCAGTAATCTAATTTCTTAAAGCAAGTACTCCCATATTTCTATTTCTGCCAGGAATCTCAGTTTGCTACCTTTATGATTCTTTCCATTAGGGGTGGGTAATGTATTCTTTTCATTTTTTTCGTGATATACCACAACAGTTTTCATTTCAAAATACTTTTTGGAATGAAGAAAAGACATTTTAAATGGGGTATAAACTACAACCTCTGCTCCTGTAGATGGCGCAGTCTAGAGTTTTGACTCAATTTGTCTGCTGAATTATCAGTGTGATGTGACGACTCACATTGTACATCATAACTTGTATTTCAGCTGTTTTTAGATTTTCAGTGAACTATGGAATATCACAATTTATCGTGATGTAATCGTATCGTGGCCCATGTACTGGGATGCATATCCTTTCTGATATAAATATGGTGGTATAAGAAGTTTTCCTGTGGTAGGTGTATAAACTGGACGACCCGAGCTGCCCGAGGCCCGAGTGTTACAGGTCGTGTGGCAGCAGCACTCCTGATGAGTTCCCTACAGACATTTCTGGCACAAAAGGCAACTTCAAACTAGTCAGGTGACCCATCAGCTTATAACGAATCGGTGTAGGTTTAATGGTTTAATGATTAGTGCTGATTTAAGAATTCCCCTCTCCTCCTCAGACACGTGTCGTTTGTGGACTGCCCGGGTCACGACATTTTGATGGCCACCATGCTGAACGGTGCCGCGGTCATGGACGCCGCACTCCTCCTGATCGGTGAGTTTTCCCCCCAGCAGCACGTTCTCTTAAATGTAAATCTTGATCTGTATGCCGAGCGGACGCCCGTCTCCTTTCTCCTCCAGCCGGTAATGAGTCGTGCCCTCAGCCTCAGACATCGGAGCATCTGGCTGCCATCGAGATCATGAAGCTGAAGCACATCCTGATCCTGCAGAATAAGATCGACCTGGTCAAGGAGAGTCAGGCTAAAGAGCAGTACGAACAAATCCTGGCTTTTGTGCAGGGTGAGGTTTTTTTTTTATTTATTTAAACTCCAATAGTATGTTTAACTGTCATAATGTTATTGTTTATATTGTGTTGTATGTGCATGAGAAAACAAATAATTTGACTGTTTAATATTACATTTAAATCCAGTTTTGCCCTGATATCAGAGCTGACATTTATATTTTGTAGGTAATAAATGCAGCTTTACAGTTCACTCTTTAAGCACTTTAAATAGAATACAATAAAAACTGCAGTACTTGAATGTTTTGCCCAGATTTATTTTTGTTCCAAACTATTCCTTTATTTTTGCCTAAAAAGTCTTTTTTTGTATCTCTTGACCTACTTATTTCTTCTTTTATATGGGATGGGAAGGTCCCGAGATTGAGAAAATCACTTTCACAAAGCTTTAGGTCCGATGGTGGGCTGTCTCTCCCTAATTTTTTGTTTTATTATTGGTCAGCTCATAATCATAAGGAACTTTATCAGCTTCAATCACCAGGGTTGTTATGGAGCAGGTTGGAGAGTCATTCGTGTTCTTCATGTTCTTCGTCCTCCTTGCCTGCGCTTCTTACTTCTTCTTTACCACTCAAACGTTTTCTAGCAATCCATTGGTGGTTTCCACCCTTCGTATTTGGTTTCAGTTTAGGCGTCATTTTAATTTCATGTCGTCCTCTGTGATGATGCCTATATTAGGTAATCTCTTCTTTCCCCCAGCTCTGTGTGACACAGCTTTCAACAAATGGCAAGAGATGGGTATTAGATCTTTTCGTGACATTTATAAAGATGGTGCCTTTTGCAGTTTCACTCAACTATCTATCGATTTTAATCTGCCTTATTCACATTTATTTTGATACTTCCAGATTAGGCATGTTGTTTATTCCCATTTTCCAAATATTACTTGTCTTCCCACGGTACAGCCTTGGGAGAACCTTTTGACTCTGGATCTTCTCCAAAAATCACTTGTATCTAGGATATATTTGTGTCTTTTGGCTTTGGATGTGTATTCCCATAGTAAAGTTAAAGGTGCTTGGGAAAATGAGTTGGGAACTGTTTTTACTCCACAGTGGGGGGACAGGGCAGTAACTGGGATTCGTTCAGGTGCACCTTGTGCGAGACTGCAGTTGATACAATTTAAGGTTTTGCATACAGTTCGCTGGTCCAAGTCTCGGTTATCTCAATTTTACCCTCATGTTATTGATCAGTGTGATAAATGCTCTGCCTCACCATGTCATTTAAGCCACATGTTATTTCTGTCCTGTGTTGAGTAAATTCTGGCCTGATCATTCCAAGATAATGTCAAAGATTTTAGGCGTCAGTATTTGGTGCATGTCCCATTGTGGCAATATTTGGTCTCCCTGCTGTGTCGTCTCTGTTGACTCAGATATCTTAGCTTTCACTTCTTTATTAGCAAGGCGCTGTATTCTGTTATTGTGGAAGTCCGTAAAACCTCCTTCAGTTTCATTGTGGCTCCAAGATGTCATGTATTTTCTTAGATTTTCTTAGAAATTTGTTTTACTTGGAAATGGAATAGTGCTGCATTTTATTCCAAGTGGAATGCTTTTCTTACATTTTTTAAATTTGCTTCAAATCATGCCGGCTGACTAGATTTTTTTAATCTCTTTTTTTCCTTTTTCTTTTCTTTCTTTTTATAATTTTTATTTATTTGTTATTTTCGTCCCCCCTTGTTTTTGTTTTTTTCCCCCTCCTTCACTCTCTCACTCTTTATTTTCCTCTTGAGTGTGTGTGAGTTATTTAGGGTGTAAGTAAACTGAAGGCGTTTGTAATTTAGAGGATTTGGCTTTCGTCATTATGTTTATTGCTTGTTTTTGTTCATTATTTGTCCTGTGGTTATTTGTTGTAATGTCTTTGCTATAGTCCTCAATAAAAAACCTGCAGTAGCCGTATGATCCTACTGAACATCTTTTGAAATTTTGGCTGCTGAAATGTTTCAGACAAAAGACAAAAACTGGCTGAAATGTTTGACAGTAAAAAAGTTACGGTCATGCTGGGGCTGAAAGTTAACAGTACAGTGAAGTCACGGTTCAGTTTGTTGAGTTCCTTCCGAACTAGACGTTGTGAACGTTATTTGTGCAGGTACGGTAGCGGAAGGCGCCCCCATCATCCCGATCTCGGCCCAGCTTAAGTATAACATCGAGGTGGTGTGTGAGTATATCGTAAACAAGATCCCCATACCTGTTCGAGACTTCATCTCTGAACCCAGGCTCATCGGTACGACTCAGGATCCACTCTAAGCATTATGACATGTTTGTTATTGGCATTACACTCATTGTGTGTGTGTGTGTGTAGTGATCAGATCGTTTGACGTTAATAAACCTGGGTGTGAGGTGGACGATCTGAAAGGAGGTGTAGCTGGAGGCAGTATTCTCAAAGGAGTGCTGAAGGTGAGATGAGTAGATTTTAAAGCGCTTACTGTCGGTGTGTAACGCTGACGTTTTGTTCTCAGGTGGGACAGGAGATCGAGGTCAGGCCCGGGATCGTTTCGAAGGATCATGAAGGGAAGCTCATGTGCAAACCCATCTTCAGCAAGATCGTATCTTTGTTCGCAGAGCACAACGACCTGCAGTACGCTGCACCAGGCGGCCTTATCGGTACGTACACGTTAAAAAATACAATACGGGACTGTGGTGGCCTAGCGGGTAAGGTACTAGACTATGGACCAAAAGGTCCAGGGTTTAAATCTCACCTCTGCCGAGCTGCCACTGTTGGGTCCTTGAGCAAAGCCCTTAACCCACAATTGCTTGGGATGTAAGACTGTATCGATTGTAAGTCGCTCTGGATAAGGGAATATGCTAAAAAAAAAAATGACATGCAATCAATTCACAGTAAAGTGTCGTGGTTATTTTTTTTGTCAATAATGATAAGTAAACCAAGTATTCAGTAGTTGTTTGAAACCATCTTTCTTACCTAATTCAACTGGCACCATGTCTTATGAGGTGTAATCAATAACAGCGTTTTTTTATCTGCAGGATGGTTACGCTCCGGTTTGCTGAGTGTGTTTTTGGTTTTCAGATTCTGTACGGTGTGTCGTTTGTAGACAGCGAAACCTTTAACAAAAAAAAATTTATGATAGAATTTATGATACAGTTTCTATATTTTCAAAGCCATACCACCTCCATGCGAGCGACAAGGACTCGCATCTAACGCTCAAAGCCAAAGCGGAAAGCCAAAGCGGAAATCCAAAGGAAAAGTTCTAGAATAGGAAGCAGAATCCGACACTTATGACAGTTATTTACTCTCAGGGAAATCAGAACGCAGAGAAAAAGATACAGTTCGGATGAAAATCTAAAAGACTAATGTCATCCTGTTGCACCTGTAGATATTTTAAAATTCTTACAGCTGATAGGAATAAGACATGTTATAAACCAAAAATAGTTTGTGTTTATGTAACTATAACATGCCTGCACTATATAGTGAGAGAGCAATAAACTATAATCCTCTCCTTCCTGACACTTAATCTAACGATGTAGATTGCGAGTCTGGTGACGTCTGTATCATTCCTTCTTTTTATGGACTCAACTTTAAGTCCTTTTCACACCCAATACGATTTGTTCACATCTGACACTCTTTCGACTCCTTGCTTTTTCTTTCTTTAATTTTCTTCTTTTAATATGTTGGAGATTTTGCCGTGTCTTTTTCACATCATCAACTTAAAAAAAAAAACACACAAGTGAAAATTAGTGCAGGAAGCTTTTTATAGTTTGTTTTTTGTGATCATGAACAGACACTTGGATGAATAATAAAACGGTTCCATCCAGTCACTGTGAGGTTTATCAACATCATTCTCCAGCCTTTCAGCTATATTCCACCAGATCCAATCAGACCAACCGAGCTCTGATTGGTCAGCCTGATTTTTAACACAGAAATTAGAACAGGCTCTGAGTAAATTAAATATTTTACGCAGCGTCACGATCCGTCAGTTTCAGACTCCGTATGAAGGACGGCGATAATATACGCGAGTTCTTTTTCAAAACTTGACATGCAGAGATTTTTTTTCATTTTTAAAAGTCAGCCTTAAGAGTGCATGCTCCTGTAAGTAAATTTGAGGTTTTCGGTTAACGACGGTTGAGAGAGGGATGGAGCTTGACGGATTTGTAAGAGATGCAATAAATATTGGGACGTAAATATTTCCTAAAAGCTGACATTTTGTATGGGTACAGCTAGGAGCAGCAATACAATGCAGCACCAGTGATTAAGATGTGAGAAAAAGACAAAAATGGCATATGTAATGTTTTCAGTGGGTTTATATGAATATTTGCAGAAGTCTAACTGAAGATGAACAAATGATTTTAGCTGTACTTTTTTCGTCTGATGTACTTAGGTAGCATCAGTTGTCTTGCTGGTCTTAATTTTGTGTGCGTGTGCGTGTGCGTGTGCGTTTCGTTGCAGGCGTGGGCACTAAGATCGACCCGACCCTATGCAGAGCGGACCGTATGGTCGGGCAGGTTCTGGGAGCAGTCGGCGCCCTGCCTGAGATCTTCACCGAGCTCGAGATCTCCTATTTTCTGTTGAGGAGGCTGCTGGGGGTCCGTACTGAGGGGGACAAGAAAGCAGCAAAGGTACGAGCCCACGCCCAAACGTGTTTAAGTCGTGTAAATGAAGTGTGGCGTACAGTGCTGACGCTTGGATTCACTCTTTGCAGGTTCAGAAACTGTCAAAGAACGAGGTGCTGATGGTGAACATCGGGTCGCTGTCGACTGGGGGCCGAGTGAGTGCCGTGAAAGCCGATTTGGCCAAGATCGTGCTCACCAACCCCGTGTGTACAGAGGTGGGAGAGAAGATCGCTCTGAGTCGCCGAGTGGAGAAGCACTGGCGGTGAGAAACGTGCACACACTTCCAGCATAGTCTGGTGTTCAATAAACACTCAGTTTTAACTAACTCCTCTTCTTTGTGCAGTCTGATTGGCTGGGGTCAGATCAGGAGAGGCGTTACCATCACACCCACAGTGGACGATGACTGAACTGAGGATTTTACAGAGAATTAAAAAAAAAAAAAGGCTCGCGCCGTGGCTCCGTACGGCACAAATATCAAACCATTTTCACACTAGTGCCGAGATCAGAGGACGGAACCTCGCACCCGTATTTTAAAACGAACGCCAAGCCCAATAGCAGGACTGCTTTCACGTCCACTGCGATTTCGCGAAGGAAAGTCTGTTCTCCAGGGTTTGGCACAACAGCTGTCAAAGTATTTCAGTGATGAATAATAAAAACACTTTGGATCAAAACTCGTTTTGATGATTTTCTGAAAATACGGTAATTAAATGTTTGTCTATATTTTTGGTTATTGTTTATGGACTTCAGTATTTTACCCAAGTCATCCTAATTGGATAAATCAGTATTATTTGTGTTAAGGTGCTATAAGTTCTGGACGCTGCATTTAAATGTACTGGACTCTCTAAATTGCCCCCACATGAGTGTGTTTAACTGCAGTTGTAACCCGTCTTCGATTTAGCTCTCAGTGTTGCTTTAATGTTAATAAATAATCTATAAAATGGCAGGTTCGATGGTACCAGGATGCACATTGGAAAGAAGACGAGCCAGAACTGAGCATGACGCTCTGGATAATGTTCTGCTGGGAAACCCATTGTCCGGATTTTCGTGTGGATGTCATTTAGACACAACACCTACCTAAACATTTGGCTTCCCAGAATATGAAGTGTCGTTTTTGATATCTGTAAAGATAGCTATTAAGATGGTGTTTTTGATAGCTACGTATGGTTGAATTTTCCTCCGGTGCTGATTGATAAGACTACATGTCTGTAATTTTTCTCCTGTTTACAGAATCTGGAGTAGAAACCAGAACTTGTATTTTAATTTTTTTAAGTTCCTAGATTATGATTTTTTTTTAAATCTGCTTAACATAAGATAAGAATTCTGACAGAAAATAACTCGACCTTCAAGCCGTATTCAGACAGGATTGGTTTTCTAAGTGGAAGGAGGAGTAATGTAGTTCATTTTGTCCATAGCTATGTCTGAATCAGTCATGTCTGTAACTTGAGTCATCTTTTTGTTTTTAAAAATAAGCTGAAAAATAAAACCCATGAAAGAAATCTCGTTAAATAGACACTCTAATAAAAATTGTCTTATTTGTTATAGAAAAAGCTTTTGTGCTTTGAGTCGCTTTATCAGGAGACTCTTCTGTTCTGTATTCTACTTAAACAACCACAAGTCAAGCTATCAATGCACCACAAAATTCACTTCTTTATTATGCAATCCATACATACTGTAGTTACCTTTCAATGAACAACCAAAAATTTTCTGTGTTGTTTTTTGGATGCTGGTCAATCACCAAAATCATACGAGTTCCATGTTGGTTCAAGTGGTTTTTTGCTAATAATTGCTGGCCTGACGATGGTTTTGCTGGTCAAGCTGCTCCAAAACACATCTGATGGTCTTTTCTTTTTGTTTTAACAGGGCCTTTACCTTAACAGTACAAGCAATTTTAACAATTTTCTCTTACACAATCTTATCCTAATCCAAATTTCAGCTATCCTGTATTGCATATATATATATATATATATATATATATAGGCCTATATGTATTTGTTTGCAAAGTGTGACGTTTCAGGAATTTACAGATAAAATTTCTCATTGATTTAAATTTTAAAGCTGGATTATGACTATTGTTTGACACAGGAATCACCCCAAATTATTTTATTGTACCACTTTCTGTGAATAGTTAACTCTTTTAACACTTCATCTAAACATGGCCAGAAAGTTGGGCCGTCTGACATTTTGGTCCTTTTAACATTTGCCTGTAAAACTGGCTGAAGTAAATGATATATTGATGTACTGTAAATGTGTTCATAAAGGAGCAATTGTGTAATAATCTCATACATGTCGTGTAATTATTAAGTTGTTTTAAAGGTAGATTAATGGAATTAGACCCAATAATGCACATCACGTCCCGGTCTTAGATGCTATGGCGTTAGCTTTTGAGCGGCGGTGTGAGTGTGAGTTCGGCCCCGCCCTCCCAGCGCCGCACCGCCCGCCCTGCTCTCACAAACCGCCCGCCTGATCTGTGCCCGAGTCTGGGGAACCCTCCGGCCTGGAGACCGGGGACAACAAGGTAGGCCGCTTCTTTAGTACGGGAAGCGTAGAGGCTTTAATGTTTATGATAACGGTAAAACATTTGATGGGTTGTGTTTCTTATTGGTTCATGGTTCTGTATAAGTTTAGACATGTTCAGTTTTTGTATTTAAAATTGTATTACATGAGCGACATCGAACCGTCCGGGCCTTTGTTAGCATACAGGCCTGTGGAGGCCGCGATTAGGCCGCTACTGTGATTAAAATAAGTTTTTTAATTCGCTTAAGCACTTCTTATAAGTTTTTAACACTCGAGGAGAGTGTAAATATTTTTCGAAAAGCGGCTTTTAGACTCTATATTGGGCGTTTTTACACTTTTATTCATCACTTTTATGAATCCAAAATGGCGATTGGCTTGTGGAGGGTGTGGTAAGCCAATGTGTTTTTAACACCCGTTTTCCACGTTGTGTCCCGCCCTGTGCGCTGTGATTGGCCACTAGTGTCCGAGTTGTACAATCCTGTTGGCTGATGTCTTATTCCCGCCAACAAGACTGAAATATCGACCAATCGTTTCGTAATTGTTGAAAACGGGTATGAAAATCTAGCAAGCCCCTTCTTTAAGTATATACATTACGTCAGGTACAGATCACGCCCCTCGTTTTAACCGCTTGCGTTAGCGTAAGTTTAAATAAATGCATTTAAATGATTAAATGTCGACCTATGGCGTTATATATTCCCACAAAATCTGTAGTGTACTATTAAAACAGAACAGAAACTCTAACTCATTTATAATAGAGCTCTAAATGCAGGTATGGTATCAATAAACATTTTAAACTTCTACAGAATATAAGTTCAGATCTTGTAACTGCAATAATCAGGTAAAGTTGGGTATGTGGGCACAGGTTACCTGGGGAAGTGACTGGGTGCATTGTGGGGAGTAGGAGAGTTTGATGCTGTTTGGGGCCAGGCTTCAGGTCTTGGTCCTGCCCTTCTGCCACTGTTGGGCCCTTGAGCCAGACCCTTAACCTTATTTGTGCTCGTGCAGGAGTTAAAGTATTATGTAGATGACCAAGGGGGTCGATGGATGAAGATGTGACGACCCTCTCTCACCATTCCCACCAGCCTGAGATCATTTTCCATGGGGCAGGTAAGTTTAGAACGTTCACATATTGTGGATAGATAATCTGTAGATGGTGTGTGAGAGCTTCACTGGTTTACCTTGTGTTGGTTGCTTTTCTGTAGGTGGGGATGGTGACGTGGAGGAGGACGAGGTGGCTGTGGAGTTACACGAGACGGTGCTGGTGTCTGGGGTGGAGGACGATGGGATAGCGGTGCACGGCTTCTCCCCGGACGAGCTGGTCATCCAGGATGCTATGGGAGACGTGGTGGCCGAGTACGTCCAGGACGACGATGCTGAGGAGGAGGAGGACGACGACGACGACGTGGAAGGGCTGGGCGCTATCGCCGTGGAGACGTGCGTGATGTCGCCGGGCATGGCTCTGGAGGATGTGCTGGCGTCGTCTCAAGTGCAGGATGATCCGGATGCCTGCGAAAACTACCTCATGATTTCCTGTGAGTGCTTCCCCTTTCCTGTGGGTGAGAATATTGTTCTGTCGCTCGCGTTTCATGGTTTTTTTTGTTTTTTGTTTTTTCGTTTCAGTGGAGGAGCCCGGGAAGATAGAAGAGGAGGATGCTAAAGTCACGGCTGTGGGGCACTTTAGAGGAGCAGGACGACGAGGAAAAGGAGGACGACGAGGGCCAGGAGGTCATCAAGGTGTACATTCTGAAGGCCGATTCAGGAGACGATGACCTGGGTGAGACTTTAGTCCTGTGTGATCAGTGGAAATGTTAGAGCTAAGGGTCCGGTTTGGGGTATGAATGAATTAATAATAAATGACATATAATTTTAAATGAATAAAAAAGAAAGAATAATATAAATAAATAAATGAAGTAACCTAGGAATTCAGGAAAAGTGCAGGTGTGATTTAGTAAGCATTTTTCATTGTGATTGTTTGACTCGTGTTGTCCTGCAGGGTTTTTTAAATAAAAAAATAGATAAAGAAGTATTAATATATACGTTTAAAAAAAACATAAATAATAAAATATAATTAAATAAATAAAACAGTTACATATGTGTGTGTAGAATTGGTGCAATGAGGAATTTGGGAAAAGTATAGATGTGATTTAGTGATCTTTTTTCAGTGTGCATTTCTGACCCTTTCGTCTTGTCCTGCAGGTGTTTTTTAAAAAATGAATAAATGAGTAAAATAAATACATAAAAATAAATAAATAAAAATAAATACAACAAATAAACCCTGGAATTCAGGAAACAGTAATAAATAAATAAAAACAAATAGTTAAATAATATAAAATACAGTAAAAATAATTAATGTAACGCAGGAATTTTTTTCTTCTTATGGTTTTCTGACCCATTCATGTTGTGTCCTGCAGGTGGCACCGTAGACATAGGAGATGCTGATATCGATGTGGATGAGAGCGTGGAGTTGGTGGACCCGTCGGCACTGCCCCTCACTGATAAAATGGTCCTGATGTCGGTGGAGGAAGCCCCTCAGAACCAGGAGGAAATCAGTGAGTCCTGATCTGCTGAAGATTCTGTTAGAGTTTAATGGATATACATGGAACTGGGAGCTGTGTGTTTTTTTCTGCAGATGTGACTAAGATGACTGATGAAGTGTACATGGAGGTGGTGGTCGGGGGTGAAGAACCTGCCAATCACCAGAGGGCCTTTTGATAACACTGAGCTCAGCAAGGACTTCATGCCGTTACCTGGGCAGCTGCTTACGGTGGGTAAAGAACCGAACAGAGAGAAGAAGAAGAATAATACAGCACATTTTTTTTATGTTACTTTTTGTTTTTACAACACATCACATGGGGCGTTACTTTGCATTTTAACGTTACTTTGTATTTAACAATACTTCAAGTTTGATGTTACTTTTTGTTTTAATATTACTTCACCTTTAGACATTTCTTGGTGTTTTAACGCTACTGTGTGACTTGACGTTTCTGTTATTTAATGTTCCATTTTTTGTTTTGATGTTTGTTTTGTTGCAGAAATTCATAATTCTCAATGTTCGTCTGTTTGTTTGTAGTTTTGTGGTGTTAATGCTGTATCGTTTGTCTGTTTCTCAGGAGGAGGAGCCGAGGCTGAGAGCTGTGAGAACAGGAAACGGAGCAGCAAGTGCAGTCTTACACATCGACGAGTCCGACATGATGGAGAAAATCCAAAACCGACAGCGCATTAAAAACAAGAACAAGAAAACACTCCGAATCACGCCACATCCAGACAGGTAACACCACACACACACACACACACACACACACACACACACACACACACACACACATGCCACAGATAAGGGTGTGAGAGAAAGAGGGAGAGCGTTAAAGTCTCCTGCTTCAGAATGTTAAGTGAAAGTATGAAGGGTCTGGAAGATGCAGGAACAAGGTAAGGATTTCCTCATAAGAACTAATTAATATGGCGCTCTCGTTATCTGAAGATTCATTATCCAGAACTTATCCAGGATTAAAGTGTGATCAGATAGCTTGTAATAGGTCTTGGGGCTGAAGCTGTGCCCCTGTAGGGACCACAGGACGGTTTTTCAAAGATTAATCCTGATCCAGATTGTCTGGATAATCAAATCCAAATCTAGATCGTTCTGTGCTTTTCATGCCGCTCTATAGGCCCATCTGCTGGACAAACGAAGTTATAGCATTTATTTGTTAATATACTGCTTTAGGAGAGAAAAGTTCGTAAGCATGCTTACGAATTAGAGAAACTAGTAAGCTTTATAAGAAACTAATACGCTTTAATAAGCTTTATCAGAAGGAGAATAAATTATTACTTCTTAAAAAAAACAACAAAGAAGCTGGCATTGTTGTTTTCCGAAAGACCAAAGACATGCAATTGAGGTTTTTTTTTTTTGTTGTGTGTGTGAATTTATTTCACAAAAAATATTTAATTTAATTTATAAAGTTTTCTATACATAAAAATTATTTCTATAAAGCCCAAACGAGCAATCAGTTTACTTAATACTGCAAACGCTTTTAAATGCATTGTTGACTTTTTTGTTTGTTATTTGTTCATTATTAGCCTGAAACAAGTTAGTTACAGTACAAGATGAAAATGAAATTGACACTTACTTAGTCCAGCTTTTAATCCCGTTCTGATGTCTCGTTATACGGTATTAAAGCTGTCTTGGCTTTCTTTTCATGTTTTGAAAGCCCAGCTGGATATTTTTAATCCTGGATAAAGGCTTGATTACAAAATCCAGATCGAAATGTTCAGGATCAAAAGGTTCCTGTTTTTTCATAATGAATCCAGCTCGGCTGGTTTAATCGTGATAAACCTGGTGCGGTTTCCTCCTCAGCGATCATCATCGGTCCGTACGGGCAGCCTCTGACGTGTGTACCCGTGCATGCTGTGTGGCAAGAAGTTCAAATCGCGCGGCTTCCTGAAGCGTCACGCCAAGAACCAGCACCAGGACGCGGCCAACCGCAAAGAAGTAGTACCAGTGCACGGACTGCGAGTTCACCACCAACAAGAAGGGCCAGCCTGCACAACCACATGGAGATCCACGCGCTGAGCGGCAAGGGGCGTGGCGCCGTTCTCCTGCGACGCCTGCGGCAAGGAGTTCCACCAGCAGGCTGCGCTCTTCTCGCACCGGCTCCAGCACCACTACCGGGAGAGCCCAAGCTGCAGCTCCCGTCGCCGGCCACCAAGATGCACGGCTGCAAGTTCTGTGAGTACGAGACGGCCGAGCAGGGCCTCCTGAACCGCCACCTGCTGGCCGTGCACAGCAAGAACTTCCCACACATCTGCGTGGAGTGCGGCAAGGGCTTCCGGCACCCGTCCGAACTCAAGAAGCACATGAGGACTCACACGGGCGAGAAGCCCTACTCATGCTTGTACTGCAGCTACAAGTCGGCCGACTCGTCCAACCTGAAGACGCACGTCAAGACCAAGCACAGCAAGGAGACGCCGCACAAGTGCGAGCGCTGCTTCCAGACCTTCGCCGAGCCCGAGGAGCTCCAGCAGCACGTCCTGGCCCACGAGGAGGAAGCCAAGAGCCACCAGTGCATGCACTGTGAGCACCGCAGCTCCAACTCAAGCGATTTGAAGCGCCACGTCATCTCCGTCCACACCAAGGAGTACCCACACAAGTGTGCCACCTGCGGCAAGGGCTTCCACCGCCCGTCCGAGCTCAAGAAGCACTCGGCCGCTCACAAAGCCAAAAAACTGCACCAGTGCCGACACTGCAGCTTTCGGATCGGAGACCCGTTCGTTCTCAGCCGACACATCCTGTCCGTCCACACCAAAGAAACGCAGCAGCAGCAGCAACAGCAGCAGCAGGGCGCCTTCGCAGACAAAAAGGGGCTCAAGAAAGCCTTCGTCCTGGGCGCGCACGGCGGCAAAAAGGTCCTGGCTAAAGTGACCCGTGAGCGCCGGGTCTACCAGTGTCAGTATTGCGACTACAGCACTGGGGACGCCTCGGGATTCAAACGGCACGTCATCTCCATCCACACCAAGGATTACCCGCACCGCTGCGACTTCTGCTCCAAAGGCTTCCGACGGCCGTCCGAGAAAAACCAGCACATCGCCCGACACCACAAGGACATGACCGCCGCCGTCTGATAGCGTCCGACCTTAATCCCTATCCTTATTCCTTATGTCCTTTAATCAGGACCCCTCAGGCCTGCTCTGATTGGCTGCTGGCGGCCGGAGGTATTCGATTCGATTCGATAGGCTTGTATGAGCAACGACTTCTTTTGTTCGCTCAAATTTGAGTTCCCTGATTTTATTTTATGTTGTCTTCATAAAAACATAAACGCCTAGACAAACGTTTAGGCACCCCCATTGAACAGTGCATAGGCAAACTTAAATAAAATAAAGTTCTGAGACCGTACAGAAATGTGGAACGAGCCCAGACTGGTGCGCAAGGCCAAAATGGTTCACCCCTTACCCTTCAGAGAGCTTCCTCTTCTTAAACAGCGCTTCATTTGGTCCACTCCTGCTGAGTGGTTCATTCCAGACCTACTGATGATTAAGCAGATTGTTACCCTGTACTATAGCGGGCACTGCCAATTGGAGACAGCTGGGGGCGTGTGATCGCCAGGCATGTGCTGCCATAGTTACGTGACTCTACAGTCTTATGTTGAAGTTTTACTCCATGAACTTAATTAGACTTAAATAACTATCTTTTATTTAGTTTCTGATAGTTTTTGAAACCAATCAAAGGGGCACATGGGTGGCACAGCCTCAATGCCAGCCTGTCAACATAGAGACCCGAGTTCTAGATCTAGGTGTTTGTGGGCACTTTTTGAGCCTCTCTTAACTAAAGTGGAAAATCTTCCCAACTTTTGGTGATATATCATCATAAATATTTCAAATAAGGTTATATGGTTTATATATGGTCAAGTATGGGAGGCTGGCCTGCCCTGGCCTGGCACTGTTCGGGTGTACCCCTGAATGCACCCATTAAAATCCAGGGTAGGTTCCATGACCCTGACCAGGATAATTGGGGTAAAGGGTGGGTTTTTTTTTTTGTTGTTGTTGTTGTTGTTGTTTGTTTTTTTGGCTTGGGTTTTTCTGTATATATAAGTACTGTGCAAAAGTTTTAGGCCACTGTAATATTTGTTTTTAGCAGTGCTCAATAATCTTCTTTTCCTCTGATCTTCATTTCGGTCTTTGCTTTAGCTTACCTTAGCCTTCATACACTGTTTTCATTTGAAAAATGTGGTTTCTTGGCTGCTATCCTTCCAAAAAGATCGTTCCTGATCCTGATCGAGCTTGGTGTGCTCTGTAAGGGGAGGTCATACTAAATAACCTATTTCTGTATTATGGTCGCATTGTAATAAAGAATCTGAGAAATTACTATATATGCTCATTATACTGTTGCTAAACATATCATATCTAATCTAAAGGCTTTTGCACAGTATTGTATCTAAGTTTACAGAATGCCAGGCTTTGGTTTTGCCATGCCATAGGAATGTTCCCCCGTGTGTGTGTGAGGCACCGCCCAGACTTAACTTGGGGTCTCCACCGGCCAGGGCTAGCATATTAGAACACTGTGAACCTTAAATATGATCCATGTTCAGTCAACACATGCCTACTGATCGCATTCTGCGCTCTGCTGGGGGTCATGAGATGGCTATGGAGACGACCGATCCCAAACCCCCCAAACCAAGTTTGATTTTCACGTTTAAAACCGTTAGATTTTTACCCTTTGTTCTTTTTTTTTTGGCTTCTTTCTTTCACGCGTTCTGATTAACACACGGACCGATTTGTCAGAGCTTCGTTCATTAATAGATTCAAACAGGCTTCACGTACGGCGTTAATCAGATTTGGGGGATGCACAGATTCCGGAGCGAGTATCTGACCTGAGATTGGTACCCAGACAGACGGAACAGGAAACGCACACATTTCAAACTAGACTTAAATGGAATAAATAGAGAAGACAAAATGCAATGTATTATTACATTTTTTTCCCCCAACTGTTTTATCTGGGCAGGATCGTGGAGGTCCAGCACCTATCACAGACACCACAGGGGTCACCACAGTCGTGGGCTAAGGAATTATTAATTTAAATTTACACATGGTTGGATACTTTTGGAGTCATTTCCACCAATTAAAGAGCCACTAATGATTCTGGGTGCCAGTCTAATATCTGGGATCCTGAACTCTGACAAATGTGTCCGTTTGACTCCACACCCAGGTGGAATGCAGGTCTAACGATGCCACCCGGGCACCAGCTGTAGCTTTTGTTTATTTTATCGCATTAACAGTTACCATATAAGAGACGTAGTGTCGGGACTCGAACCCTGGATCTCTTAGTCAACAGTTTAGTGATTTTAAACCGCGACACCATGGAGTAATTTATTCAAATTTGATTTTGTATTTATGAGTTTGTGATTCTTTTCCTAATAACAGACCTTTTTTTATTCCGAGCAGATTCTGCATGAAGTTTAGTTTTTTACGCTAAAGTGTTTTTTTTCTAAGTTGCAGTGGGAAAGCACGGAGTGGTTCTGGATTCCGGATTATTCACCCTGTCAGTGGTACATGTTTATGTGGCTTACGCTTAAGATTACGATACTCAGAATCGGATCGGTGCATCCCTACGCTTAAATCCGCTTAAATTAACTAAGGCCAGTCGCGTTTGCTTCAATCTGGGGACAGTGTGTATCGCTTGTGTGTGAAATGAAGTGCGTATCGATGTCCTAAACACACCACATCAGCCACGTTACTACACACACAGCTTCTGATCATGTATATTCTATATTTAACCCGAGGTCGGGGACTATTAAAGCTCGTCCCAAACGTGACCGATCTCGAGTAAGACTTGAAGAGGACCGAACCCACCTGATGTTTATAGAGACTCACACAGAGACGAGATGCAAATTATTCTTGCTAAATATAAAATATAACTGCAAATAGGTCTATTCTGAGCAGCATTGTGCGCGTTTGTGTGTGTGTGTGTGTGTGTGGGTGTGTATATAACATTTGTAAATACAGAACTATTAAAAGGAGACTCTGGTCTGGACCTTCTTACTTGTGGATTTTTTTTATTTAAATGCAACATCAACCAAAAACCAGCAATGTTTGCAGAATTAAAGCTCAAAAGAAGAGCTAAAGACAAACCGAAGCAGCAGGCTTTCCAAATCGAAGTATCCCTCCTAGCTCTCACCTGAAATACAGAACATCTCAGCTCTTAGTGTTTATACACCAAAACGTTTTTAATATCAAGTTCTTATTTTATATTCATATTATTACAAACTACTGTAAGTACTGGAGTAGTTTCTCTACTGTAAATACCCTAACAAATGGTAAAAGTAAAAGTGTACCTGTATTTTAATTCTGTAGTTATAGACAGAAAAATAAGCTTATAAGCCATGGTTATTTAGGGTTATGTACATAGCAAATTAAATGGCCAACTAATGGACTACTACTGCAGGACTACTGATTCCTGTTAAGGGAAGAATGAACGGGGCCATGTATCGTGAGATTTTAAGCCAAAACCTCCTTCCATCAGTGAGAGCATTGAAGATGGAACATGGCTGGGTCTTCCAGCATGACAATGATCCCAAACAAACCGCTCGGGCAACGAAGGAGTGGCTCCGTAAAAAGCATTTCGAGGTCCTGGAGTGGCCTAACCAGTCTCCAGACCTCAACCCCATTGAAAATTTGCGGAGGGAGTTGAAAGTTTGTGTTGTCCAGCGACAGCCCCAAAACATCACTGCTCTAGAGGAGATCTGCATGGAGGAATGGGCCAAAATACCAGCTACAGTGTGTGCAAACCTGGTGAAGACTTACAGGAAACGTTTGACCTCTGACATTGCCAACAAAGGTTATGTTACATAGTATTGAGATGAACTTTCATTATTGACCAAATACTTATTTTCCACATAATTTACAATTAAATTCTTTAAAAATCCTACAATGTGATTTCCTGGATTTTATTTCTCATTTTGTCTTTCATGGTTGAAGTGTACCTATGATGCAAATTACAGACCTCTCTCATCTTTATAAGTAGGAGAACTTGCACAATCAGTGGCTGACTAAATACTTTTTTACCCCACTGTAAATACAGGAAAAGCACGTCTCCTATAAACACCCTCAGAAATGGGCAAATTACTGTAAATGTCGAAATGTCTTGCCTTTGTTAAATGCCCTAACAATTATTCAATCTAAAATTAGTGCTTGTGCAGACTGTCTACCGTAAATATTCGAACACTGGGCAAACTACACTAACTTCTGTAGTAGCTTATCTATTGTAAATACCCTAACTAATAGCCACATTACAGTAATTTCTGGATTAGTACGCCTACCATAAATACTTAGGGAAAATTGCAGTAACTTCAGAAGACACCCTTAATACTGTAAATGCCGAAAAGACAAGAATCTCAAATTTAAACTGCAATTGTCAAAATCGCAGGTTCGTTTTATGATCCTACATAGGATCGTAAAAATTGCAGATCACGTACTAAGCGTAAGGAATAAACGTAAACGTTTTACCGTTGGCTGGCAGCAGGACGATGTTCTTGGCCAGGATGCCCACCTCCTGCGAAAACTTCTTGAACTTATTCTTCATGTCGTCACTCAGATCGACGGTGCGACCTGCGACACAGACAATAAACAATAAACGATTGGTTCGGGGTCAGAACGAGCCGAGATATGACCGAAGGAGAGGACCACGTACTGTACAGCTTGGTCATGGGGTACGTATTTCCTGCTTTGGTCTTGGTGTTGTGCATGAGGAGGTACTCGTCTCCTTTAGCCTCGACCATGCGAATATCGCTGCTGCTTTTCCAGCCTGAGAGGGAGGAAAGCCGACGTTATTTTTGCTCGAATGTAGAATACACCTACCATAATCACCCTGCTGTAGTAGTACGTCCTAGGAAAGGAGAATTGCTGTAAATACTGGAGTAGAACGTCTGTCGTAAATACCCTAATAAACATTCAAAACTACCTTTCCCTATACCTGAAATCATTTTTGAGAGTTAGAGTAGGACCTCTATCATAAATCCTGTAAAAAACATGGATATTTGTAAGTAAATATGTGTAAATAACTTGTGTGACTGTGTTGGTACTGGACTCACGCTCACTATAGGAAGTGTAGTACCCAGGGGTGTCGGTCTTTTTAAGGAGGTGTTGCATTTTCCAGCCGTCATTACTGAGGAGAATTTCCAGTATAAAATAATTCAAACTCAGAATACTTAAGTTTAAAGCTGCAGATTAAATGAATACGGAGTAAAATGCGAGCTCTTTACTTAAGGGAGGAGCAGGAAAAGTCCAGATCTCCATCAGCAGTCTTCTGCACTATGACCATTCTCATCTTCATCGCGTCCTTGAGTCTGGAAAACCAGTCTGCATTTGTGGCAAGTCCGATGATGTACCACCTTCCTTCTATCTGTGGACGCAGAAAAGATATAAAAGAACTTGGAGAAATCTGACTGGGATTCGTTTTTATTTCAGTACAGTCATCGTAATCCTGATTAAATAGTCTTTTTTAATAAATAGTCAGGCCATGAGGGTTACGGGTGTCTGTAAGCGGTAAGAAGGCACCGCCGGGGCTCGAACCCGCTTTAGGACATTAATGCTGTTGTTAACAGCGTGATTAAATAATAGAAGAATTAAAATCAGCTTGAATGAGGTTGTGCAGCTTCAGCAAATCAAAACATGCCATCGTTTGACTCAGGACACCAAAACTTATGCACATTGAATGCTTCAGACAACACGGGGCATTTTATTATACTAATCGTCACTTTCCTGGCAATGTACCACAGGTTGGCGTACAGCCACACCTTTTGTTTGCACAAAGGGCTTACCTCGTCTGAGTTGAAGTCTTTCGTGGGCATGACCTCAGCCCAGGTGGCAACCAGGCCCAGCAGAACCGTGAAGATCCACAGCATGCGTCTCATCATGGATCTTGTTCTTTCTCCAGGAACTGATTCAGAACTGCATGCCCAGAGATCTTTTGAACTCTACTGAAGGGCTCTGATCTCCACCCACACTGGCAAAGGCCATGCCCAAACATTGACCACTGCCAAATCAGAAGTGGAATGGGTCCTGTTATATCACAAGCACACATTTCCAGAGCAGTGAGAGAAAATGTAATGAACCTAAATGTGCTTTCCTATTTATTGTTACATCACGTTCAGTCTAAACTGCTTAAGTTGAAATGTTTGTGTAACTTAATAAAATATGACACATAGTCTTGTAACAAGTTCCAAAACTTTTGTACAAGACTGTGTGTCATACTCGTGGATTTTATAAGACTGTATACCAAAGTATTAAAAAGTCTTGCCTTTGTGTATTTGCAATAACTTTATCAACACTTGATTGGCACAGTGGGTGAAAGCTCCGCACCAGAGAACCGGATTGGTACTTGCCTTGCCAGATCCCAGACCCTAATTACTGTCAGGCTAGAGTTTGGCATGTTCTCTCATTGGGATCCATCCAGATACAATAAATTCACCCTAACTGAAATTGAACATTTGATTGTGTGTGTGTGTGTGTGTGTGTGTGTGTGTGTGTGTGTGTGTGTGTGTGTGTGTGTAAAAGAGAATGTAATGATTTAGCTGCAAAACACAAGAACAGAATTAAATGTGTGGGTGTTTGTGTGATTCGTGGTGCTTTTATATATATTGTTATATTTGTAACACATGTGATTTTATTTTATGTTAATAACTAACGTAAAGCATTTTTCCTCATGGGCTCCAGTTCAACGCTTTCAATTATTCCAAAATTATGAAATTCCTTTACTGTCACAAATATTTACATTATATTCCAGACTTTGAGACGTACTCTTACACCCCTTTTTAAATGCAACCTTGATGTTTACATAACACATGTTTACATGCCCTACTTTGTAAGGGACTGGCACACACACACACACACTTTGTATTATTTATTGGAACTTTCCAGTGAATTGTGTTACTGAAGTTTTAATTAATTCTCAAAGTCAAAGTCAAAGTCGGGTTATTGTCATTCCCACCAGCTACAGTGTGTGCAAACCTGGTGAAGACAGGAAGACTTACAGGAAACGTTGGACCGCTGTCACTGCCAACAAAGGTTATGTTACAAAGTATTGAGTTGAACCAAATTTATTGACCAAATACTTATTTTCCACCATAATTTACCATAAAATTCTTTAAAAATCCTACAATGTGATTTCCTGGATTTTTTTTCTCATTTTGTCTCTCATAGCTGAAGTGTACCTATGATGAAAATTACAGACCTCTCTCATCTTTCTAAGTAGGAGAACTTGCACAATCAGTGGCTGACCAAATGCTTTTTTGCCCCAGTGTACACAGTACACAGTGAAACGAAAGAGTGAAACGTTCCTCCAGGACTTACAGGTGCTACATAGTGACAAGACAATGAGGACAGCACAATACTAGTATGTTAAAAAAGAACAAAAACAAAAAACACTACTTAAAGTGCACTTGTGCAATATGAGCAAATTAGTGCACGTTAGTGCAGACAGTACAAACAGTGCAACGAGACCAAACAGTGCAGGACAAAACATACAGTGCAGACAGACAGTGATAACTGGTAACCATTTACTTCTATTGAGGCAGATAAGTATAAAGTGCAGAATGTCCATGACTAGCAGCAGAAAAAAGTCTACACTTTAACTTCAACATTTTAACTGCAGTAAACTAAAGCAAATCCTTTCACTAATATTATTTAGAAAAAGAAAAACAAGAACAAGAAAACAAGAAAACCTTCTGTGCACACATTGTCCCCTCAAGAATATACACTACATAGACAAAAGTATTTGGGCACCTGCTCATGCATTTTTACTTCCAATTATAATACAACCTCAAATCAGAATAAGTTGGGACGGCATGGAAAATGCATATAAAAAAAGCATGCAGTGTTCCTTGCATTTATTTTGATTTTTATTTCATTGCAGACAGTATGAACCTGAGATATTTCATGTTTTTTCTGGTCATTTCTTCATTTCATTTGTTAATGTTTAACGATATGTGCAATACCTACAATTTGTGCAATATGGCAAATAATTTTTTTCTCTTTTTAGTACTTTACTCCTACTAGCGAGTTGAAAATGGTTCTTCTCATCAAAAGCCTTTCATTGCATTGTTGAACTTGTTTTTTAACCTGCATATGACAAATAAATGAATCTGATCTAATCCATTGTTAGGATTTGCTCTGGGTCGCCTCTGTTTTTCCGTAATTTTCACATGCTCCCTTAGCATGTTTGTTTACGTTTTCCCAAGCGCGACGTGTGTGTGTGTGTGTGTGTGTTTGTGTGTGTGTTGTGCTTGCTTCCTTAGAGATGGGTTGGCTGTCGCTCGTGGATCCTTTACACCTACTGCTTCCCGCAGCTGCCACGCATCACCTTCAATCAACAGTTCTCCATATATTTGCCGATCGATCGACTAGACTTTGCCCAGTTTATCCCGTCTACTTTACGGTACCTGGCGCCGCTAGCATTAGCATGTTAGCGGCTAAGTTTAGCTTGTGCTGCTGCTGTTTCTACAGCCTTTTCACTGAGCTTTAGCCTTTAGCATTAGCTTGTTACTGAGTACTGACTTTGTTTTTGGCTCTCATGCCGGTTTTATTTCGATTTGTGTTTACTCACAGCCAGTTCTCTCTCTCCTCAGCTCCAGGACTGAACCGTCCTTCACTCAACCAGCCCTTTGGATGTCCACTACTGGTTCTAGGTCCGGATCCTCCTCCTGGAAGCAAGCCTCACACCATCGCCGCATTCTTCCCGCTTTCTGTTGACTGCACTACTACATCCAACCTCCTGGGCTTGACTGTTGATCTCGTGCAGTCACTCAAGCTGTGGTTTTGCACTCTGTTCATTTCTATAATAAACGATTTATCATTGTACATCGTTGTCCGCCTGCTGATCTGCATATTGGGTTCCAACTAGTATCATTACTGGAGGGATCTACAATCCCCTCCCTCCTAATAGAATAATCTGGCCATGGATCAGCAAACCACCAACCCACTGCCGGTAGGCATTGCCTTGGATCGCCAGCAGGTTTGGCTGGAGCAACATGACAAGCTCCTCCATTCCTTGCTGGAATCCAATCGCTTACTCAACTGCCAGGTAGCTTGTCTCACTACCAAAATTTGCTGCTGGGAGCCAGACCTCTTCCACCCCCGGTGGCGTCCAAGTCGCCACCACCCCTCTAGATGCTCCGACTGCGCCGCCTCCTGCTACGGGGACTAACGGTCAACGTTCCCTCTCAGGTCTGGAGACCCCCATCACCCCTCCGGAGCCCTTCTCTGGCGACCTTTCCAAGTGCCAAGGTTTCCTGATGCAGTGCAGTCTGGTGTTTTAGCAGCGTTCCTCGGCCTTTGTCTCCGATGCCAGCATGGTCTCGTACGTTCTAGGCCTCCTTCGAGGTAGGGCCTTAACGTGGGCTGAGGCAACACTCTCCTGGGACGGTCTTGAGGATCTCTCGTATGCTGACTTCTTACATTGGTTAAGAGTGATCTTTGATCATCTTAGCTATGGGGAAGTGACGTCGAGGCGCCTCATGGGCCTTTGACAGGGCTCCTGGTCGGTCTCCGACTACGCCGTGGAGTTCTGTTCGTTGGCCGCGGAAGACACCACTTTACGCAAGGCCTTCCGATCCAGTCCGATCGCCTGAAGGATGAGTGACCAATGACCTACAGACTTTGGTGGACTTGGCCATCCGCTTGGACCGATGCATGCATGCGTGTAGGTTGTCTGTTTCCCCGCACCAGACCCTTTGCTTCGGGGGGTTAACACCACCTCCGGCGGCCCCTTCCTACAGCATGGAGGACCTGGAACCCATGCAGCTGGGCAACACCAGACACTCCCCCACTGAATGGGTCCCGTGCAAGAAGCAGGGATTATGCACCTACTGTGGTCAGCCCGGCCACCGGATCCAAGAGTGTGAGGTCTGCCCAAAAGACCCGGCTCATTGGTGAGCTTGGGGGCCCTCACGAGCAAATTCAGAGTCCCCCCACAGGCCAGCCAGCCCTTTCTAACTCTCCCAGCCACCCTGCATCTGCCCGGTATCACCCGCACTGTGGACACTTTGGTGGATTCCGGCGCGGAGGAAAACCTGATCAACCAGGAGGCTGCGGCTCAGCTCGGCGCTCAGCTGGAGAGCCTGGAGACCCCCGCATAGGCCTACACTCTGGATGGCAGACTTCTTGCCTGGATCACCCACAGGACCTCCCCTGTGCCTTTGGTCCTAACTGGGAACCACCACAAAACCATCTCCTTCTCAGTCATATACTTCCCCCAGACACCCTTGGTTCTGGGACATCCTTGGCTGGTTCTGCACGGCCCGACCATTGACTGGCGGACCGGAACGATAACCAGCTGGAGTGACATCTGCCACCAGCACTGCCTCCTCTTGACTTTGCCCGTCTCCAGGCCTCCCACTCGCACTTCTCGGCCCAAAGACCCGTTGGATCTCTCCAATGTCCCACTTCGAGTACCGAGTGATGCCGTTTGGACTCACCAGTGCCCCGGCAGTGTTCCAAGCCCTGATGAACCATGTGCTGCGGGACTATCTTAATTGATGCGTGTTCGTTTAACTGGACGACATCCTGATCTTCTCGTGATCAGAGGGTGAACATGTCGAGCATGACCGCCAGGTGCTCACCCGTCTTCTGGACAACAAGATCTTTATCAATGCCGAGAAGTTTCACGTCGACACCGTCTCCTTCCTTGGTTTTGTCATCCAGAGGGGCAACACCAAGGCCGATCTGCAGAAGATCCGCGCAGTTGCTGAGTGGCCTACTCTCCCAGGGCACAAGGACCTTCAGCATTTTCTGGGCTTTGTGAACTTCTACCGCCACTTTATCCGTGATTACAGTAAGGTCTCGGCCTCTCTCACACAGCTCACCTCGACGAAGATCCCCTACGTATGGACCCCTGAGGCGGACTGGGCTTTCACCCGACTGAAAAGGCTGTTCACCTCAACCCCCATCCTCACTCAGCCGGATGCCAGCCCCCAGTTCATTGTTGAGGTGGACGTTTCAGACATGGGAGTTGGGGCCGTACTCTCCCAGAGAGTCGCCCCAGATGACAAGTTACACCCCAGTGCCTTCTTTTCCAGACGGCTCTCCGCAGCTGAGAAGAATTATGGTGTAGGCAACCGGGCATTTCTGGCGGTCAAGTTCGCTCTCGAGGAGTGGAGGCATTGGCTGGAGAATGCGGAGCAGCCTTTGCTGGTGTGGATGGACCAATGCAATCTGTCATACATACAGACGGCCAAGCGCCTAAACTCCCGCCAGGTCAGGTGGGCCCTGTTCTTCACTTGCTTCAACTTCACAATCACTTACATACCAGGGTCTTGGAACATCAAGCCCGATGCCCTATCCCGCCAGTTCCCCTCAGAGGGCTCCCCAGAGCCACCTGACACCATCCTCCCTTCCGACCGCCACATTGGTCATCTATCGTGCAAGGTTGAGCGCACCATCTAGGAGGCACAGGGCGCAGAGCCCAACCTCAGGGGTTGACCTTGCAACTGCCCGTACGTGCCCACCGTAGCTCGGACAGCTGCCCTCCAGTGGGCCTACGAGTCCAGGTTTGCCGCTCACCCTGGAAATCACCACACACTGGCTCTCACCAGACGCTACTTTTGATGGCTCACCATGGAGAAGGACATCAGGAGCTTTGTGGCCACCTGCTGCACCTGTGCAGGCATGGCAAAACCTCTCATCAGCCTCCTGCCAGGCTTCTCCAACTGCTTCCCATCCCTGGACGACCCTGGTCACACATAGCGGTGGACTTCATCACTGGGCTCTGATGGGAAGACGGTCATACTTACCGTCTTGGACCGTTTCTCGAAGGCCGTCTGCCTCATCATGCTGTCCAAAGCCTCCTTGGGTTACCTACCCCCGCTCTTCCCAGATCAGGAGACCGACGACACGATACCATCGGTTGCCCACCATCTTCGATGCTGCCGCAAGGTATGGAGGACCAGCAAGGGGGTCACTTGTCAAGGCTCATGGCGCGGCCCAACGCTCAGCCACCCACCACCAGAGGCCCAGTCCCACCTTCAGTCCTAGCCAATTGGTCTGGCTCTCAACACGCAACATTCCCCTCAAAGTCGAGTCCAGTAAGCTGTGCTGTTGTCAGGCTCGCCCCTGCCATCTTCTCGCCCCTGCCATCTCCCCGCTCACGCCGTCACCCCCCTCTTTCTCTTTCGATCGCGCTCAGAAAGGGACGCTGAGCTTATTAATAGTCTCTTTCACTCCGGCGTCAGCCTCATGCTCCCAGATGCTCAGGGAGAACCGTGAGACACTCTTTGCGGATGTTCTGCTCGGACTCATGCTCCCGTAGCTCAGGGAGAACCGTGAGTATCTTTCGCGGATTTCTCCGCACAGGTATCCAACGCTTTGCGCATGCGCAGACCTGCACGCCGTTGCCGCAGCAGAGACATGTCGTAAGCGTTATAGTGAATAGGCGCGCTTTACGCTTACGTCGTTCCCCTTTATTTAGTTACTTATTTATTTATTAATTCATTTTTCTTGTGTGAACCATTGTTTTATTTCTTTATTTTATTTTGGTTCACCAATTCCATCTGGAGCTAACTCCATTTGGGTCCCAAACCCTTATATTTTGTGTTTTCATGGATTGCCATCGTTTTTTAGATGGCGACTCGTAACAGCTCCTGATAGTCTATTCTATTGGGAACCTTTCTCTACAGGGACCGGATAAGCTGGGACAGCGATGGGTGCAACTTAAAGTAGATGAATGCTGAATTAGAAGAGGTGTGCACAAATATTTGGACGTATAGTGTATAAACATATTTATACATATTATTTATATGTTTTCTTTCTAGTAAATATTTATCTATTGATGTCTTTACAGGTTTATTACTACAGTCGTGCCTAATCTTTACTTTCCCACCCAAAAACAAATACTTTGGTGTGTTTTTTTTTTTTATGCGGTATTATAATAACAAGAATAATACACACAAACACAGTTATGTAAGTGATATATATATAGCGTTATAAGTAAAGCTCCTGTTATCAAACCTCAGCTCTACAGTCCTCACTTTAATCTCTTCCATTTCTGAGAAATCACAACAAAAAACACAAACGTTCAAGCCTCTGCCTCTTTATTCATCCATGTTGTTTTTGTGCTCATGGTCACTTTTTTGTTACCATGTTTTTGTGTTACTTTTTTGCAGTAATCCTCAGTTGGATCCTCTGTAAATCTTCTGGTATCTCAGCTCATGACTGGAACAGAGGAAATGAAAAATATTATTACAATATAGATCTTTTCTTAAGCATAGTCCACTCACAGACCAAATAACACACTTGATTAAGCTCTGGAATATTATATATATATATATATATATATATATATAGTTAAGATAGCCATGTCACAATTATTCAACCCCTATGTAATATTGTTGTTTTCAAATCTTTCTGGCAGTTTTTATGGGGTAAAGTGGAGTTGAAACATAATTAAGAATTTGAGAACTCTATAATGATCCTTAATTTGCTTCAGCTGTGATGCATATATAAATCCCACCCATAAAGGAATTCAAGATGAGTTGCAATCATGGGAAAGACAAAGGAGCTTCCACAAAATCTGAGGGTGGAAATTATTTCATCTCACCTAAAATGCCATGGGGATAAGAAGATTTCCAAAAAATATAACATCCCAAGAGACACCATTGGGAGCATTATAAGGAAGTTTAAAACCTATGGAACAACGGCACACCTGCCAGGCCGTGGAAGAAAGCCCAAAATTTCATCAAGGGCCCTTAACAACTTAGTCAGCACAACTAACAAAAGCCCTCGTGTGAGTGCAAGACACCTACAGGATGACCTGATGAAGGCTGGAACAAGTGCTTCATTAGCAACTATAAGACGCACTTCACTTAAAGACAGACTCCAAGACGCACTCCACTCTTAACCACAAGGAATATCAAAAGTCGACTAGAATATGCCAGAAGGAATTTGGATAAGGTTACAGAGTTTTGGGAGACAGTTCTATGGACTGATGAAACCAAACTGGAACTGTTTGGACGTATGAAACAGTGGTATGTCTGCCGTGTGAAAGGCCAGGCTTATGACCTGAAGAATACCATCTCCACCGTCAAGCGTGGAGGTGGATCATTGATGATGTGGGGCTGTTTTTCTGCAGCAGGAACTGGCAATCTTGATTGTGTACCTGGGATCATGGATTCTCAGAAATACCAGGGTATTTTAAAGAGGAACATGATGCCATCTGTTTAATTAAACCTCGGCAATCACTGGACCTTCCAGCAAGACAATGATCCTAAGCACACCTCCAAGTCAACCAAAGCTTGGTTGAGAAAAAAATCATGGAAAGTCCTGGAGTAGCCTTCTCAGTCACCAGATCTAAACCCGATAGAAAATCTTTGGTGGGATTTAAAGAAAGCAGTTGCAGCACGGAAGTCATCAAACATCACTGAACTAGAGCGTTTTGCACATGAAGAATGGGCCAAGATTCCAATTGAGAGGTGTAAGAAGCTTGTTAGTACTTACTGAAAAGGTTTGTTGGAACCGTGAGTAACAGTATTTACTAATACTCACATATGTATTAGTAAATACTGCTTGTTGTTTATTGAGGTTTTTTGTCATGATCTTTCATCCACATCTCTATAATGTCTTTGGAGTTGAGGGGGTTGAATATTTCTGACTGCGACTGTGTGTGTATGTATGTGTGTGTATATATATATATATATATATATATATATATATATATATATATATATATATATATAAATACTCACACATATATTCACGGTAAGTGAGTCGTCTGTTCTCGATAACTTGCTTCTTAAATCAAAGAGCTTGTAAGTAGGTAGAATATTTTATCGATATACTAGTTAAGAAACAAAGTAAACGCTACAGTCTTTATTTTAACGTCTCCAAGTCCTGTTTTCATTCAGGTCGTCGTTCACGCTTTGAATTAACTGTTATAGAATCGAATGATTCAGTCACGTGAAGAGTCGATTCAGTGATTTGTGGCCCTTAGGATTACGAGTCGAGCTTAAAATACGGAGTCGATTCATCACAGAAACGGAATCGCCTCAGATTCAAGGAGAACGGTGAAGTTTAAGTTAGCAGCGTTAGCGTTAAAAACCGCCCGTTATTTAACGTGAACGTTTAAACGACCTTCATTCAACAACTTAATTAAGCTTAGGATATCTTTTAACGATTAAGGGAACGATTTCAGACTCAGGACGCCGTGAATCGGTGAGCAGTGGCTCATAACAGTGGACAAGGCCTTGAGGACTAATCCAGTCGATTTGTTAAGTGTGTGATGATTCTCACCAAGCGTGTGCTCTTTGTCAGCAGACTCACAAAACCCTGAAAAAATACGATACAATTATGTATTCAACATAATAACAAACGACAGTTTTATCGTTTTGTTGTTCTAAAAGATCCCATTCTTACCGTAATTAGGAAACTGGAACACGGTGTCCAGGCCCAAGTTTTGTTTCTTTGCGATATCCTCGAATTTATCCACGATGGCATCCGAGATTTCTGTGGATCGACCTTCAGCAAAGAGAAAGACTTATTAAAAGTTTGTGTTCAAATGTTCATAACAATTAAAACCAAGTTAATACTGAAGCAGTTAACAATTAAAGGGGATCTGACAGAGGAGGACTTTTAGATAACGATTCACTGCTTGGTGTTGCACAGCTACTGGTTTCTGCATGTATGTAATCTGGCATGTTCTTATAATTTCTGAAGGGTTTTCTTGTAGGTTTTTCATTTCCCAAGAGCATGCCAGTTGGTTTACTTGATGCTCTTAGCCAAAAACACATAATTTTAGTTCTATTTTAGTCATTTAGTTATTGTTAGTTGAATTATGGTTGGGGCCATTCAAGTTACAACACCTTATCTGCTAACTAAATGAACATTAAAAAAAAAAACCAAGCCGCGTGATGTCTAATTGGATTTACCCTGGGATTTAACGGGGTGATTTACCGTAGAGTTTCATGGTGATTTGTTTCATCCTCTTATAAAGGAAGATGGCGTAAGAGCTATAGTCTGTGTCCACCACTAGAACCTCCATGTTCTTCACTGGTATCTTGGCTGTACAAACATGTGTGACATGTCATATATAAAAATACATATACGTGAAAAGCAAAACATCTATTCACAGATTAAACAAAATACTGGTCAGCATTACATAAAATTAATGTCCACATGAAGACCTAGGCCAAGGGTTTTTCACATTCCTAGATGGGATTCGTTGCTGTCAGGTGGGATCGTCCCTCCTCCTGAGTGGGGGCACCCCACAAGCCTTGTTGATTAGGAGATGCTCTGACCCAGTTCCTTGTAAAAGTGGCTCAGGTCTTTAGTCTTGAACATTTATCCCACATCCAACATGTCCACTACGAGAACCGACTGTTCATCTACCATCTGATAAATCAAAGAGGGTACTGCGTGTGTGTGTGTGTGTGTGTGTGTGTGTGTGTGTGTGTGTGTGTGTGTGTGTGTAAGAAAAAGAGAGAGAGAGAAAGAACTCTCACCTTTCAGCAGGAAAATGCCCGAGCTCTTTGTGGTTTCATACTGCTGCTGAATCTCCCAGCACTGATAATTACTAAAAAAAAAAAGGTTATAAAATATTTTTTATAATATATGATATTTTATATATAATATTTTTTATAATATAAAAATATTAACCCTAATCCTAATCCTCCGTTTGTGTTTGTGCAACAGCAGAATGACGCCCCGTATAACCCCACAGCTCTCTGATCTCGTGCCCCAACTTGTCCCTGCATCCTGATGATAGATGTCACTGACGAATGAAATACTGATCAAAGTTTAAATCAACACTCAAGCCTGAACAGCGTCCAGATGTCTTCATAAACAACGGTGAATAAAACACGCCTGCTGATCTTAGCTTACATAACCTCTGCACAAACAAATAACATTACTTTAATAAACTGTTTATATTTATAGCAGATCCTGCTACCCAGAGCGACTTACAGTTAATATATTCTTACAATCCAAGCTATTGTGGGTTAAGAGTCTTGCACAAGGACCCAACAGTGGCAGCTTGGCAGAGGCGATATTGGAACCCCAGACCTTCTGCTCCATAGTCCAGTACCTTAACCACTAGTCAAGCCAAGTAAAATGTATTTATATAGCGCTTGTTTCAACACAGCATTGTGTCAAAGCAGCTTTGTAAATATCAAAGTCCTAGTTCAGCAGCCCTGAGGCGACAGTGACAAAGTGAAAAACTCCCCAAACGTTACAGGGAAGAAACCTTAGGAGGACCCAAGGTTTGGATGTTAAATGTAAGAATGAAAGAAAATATGTAAAGAAAATATAATACTTTAAAATAGAATAGTATATCGGCTAAGATGAAATAAAGTTAAAAAAAAAGCTATAATTTAGACTATTATAATAATAAAAAAACTATAGCATTTAAAATAGTAGTCCCTGTCACTGTTATAAAGTTCATTTAGCACTGAGATCTTATAAACACCATCTTTTTCTTTCTTTCTTTCTTTAAACTTTGATTTTCCTGTACATTCTTGATATCTTTTTTTCTGCAGCTCTTTCTAATCACTTCTTTTTTCTTTCTGTCTGTTTGTCATTCTGTCATCTTATCTTTCATACTTTTTGTCTGTCTCCTTTTTTTATTTCTTTTTTCTGTCTCATTTTGTCCTAATTTTTTTCTAGCTCTGTTATGGTTCGCCATATAAAAAAACGATGACGAACCATTAAAACTGAAAAATAAGGTTTGGGACCCAAATGCAGTTAGCTCCAGATGGTATTAATAAACTGAAATAGAGATAAAAGAAATAAAACAATAATAAATGAAATACAAATGAATAAATAACAAGGAATAAGTGAGTGTCTGTGTGTGTCAGAGAAAGCGGCGAATCTGACAGCTTATGCACACACACGGAGATTCAGCCGCGCTGCAAGGAGTAGAGGAAGGCGGGGGTCAAATCCCCCACTGCACGCCGGCTCTGCAAGACACAAAGGGGGCGTGGTACGTGCGCTGAGGAGACATGAGGGCGGAAGCAGACAGTGAGGGAAGCGAGATGTAATTAAAATAGCGCTCAAAGGCTTAACCTACACCATCTCCTTCCCTACCGGTTACCTCACGCTTCGCAGCGCTACGGGAACTGGCCTCCTTCCTGAGACCAGCTCGTCCTCTGAACCCTGAAAGAAAATGAAAAAAACAAAAAGCGCTGGTGCTCTTCAACAGAGCAGGGAGACGGGTGAGGTCTCAAAAAAACACGTGAAATAGGCGATCGCTTCTAATAAATGCCGTAGCGGCGATCTGGGGTCCGAGTGGCGTGTACAGTGGTATGAAAAAGTTTGGGCACCCCTGATAATTTTCATGATTTTTCTTTATAAATCATTGGTTGTCCAGCTCAGCAATTTCAGGTAAATATATCATATAGCAGATGAACACCGTGATATTTGAGAAGTGAAATTAAGTTTATAGGTTTTACAGAAAGTGTGCAGTAATTATTCAAACAAAATTAGGCAGGTGCATAAATTTGGGCACCCTTGTCATTTTATCGATTTGAATACCTTTAGCACTAATAATTGGAACACAAAGTTTGTTTTGTAAGCTCAGTGACCCTTGATCTACATACACAAGTGAATCCAACTATGAGAAAGGGTTAAGGTGGCCAATTGGAAGTTTTTTTCTCCTCTTTGCATCTTCTCTGAAGAGTGGCAACATGGGAGCCTCAAAACAACTCTCAAATGGCCTGAAAACAAAAGGTTGTTCAACATCATGGTTCAGGGAAAGGGAAAAGCTCTCTCAGAGATTTCAGCTGTCAGTTTCCACTGTGAGGAACATAGTGAGGCAATGGAAGACCACAGGCACAGTTCTAGTTAAGGAACTCCCGAAGTGGCAGACCAAGAAAAATCTCAGATAGGCAGAGGCGAAGGATGGTGAGAACAGTCAGTCAAAGCCACAGACCACCTCCAAAGACCTACAACCTCATCTTGCTGCAGATGGTGTCACTGTTCATCGTTCAACTATACAGCGCACTTTGCACAAGGAGAGGTTGTATGGGAGAGTAATGCAGAAGAAGCCTTTTCTGCAGACTTGCCACAAACAGAGTCACTTGAGGTGTGCTACAGCACATTTGGACAATCCAGCTTCATTTTGGAATAAAGTGCTGTGTACTGATGAAACTAAAATTGAGTTATTTGGACATAACAAGGAGCGGAAAAAGAACACAGCATCCCAAGACAAACACTTGCTACCCACAGTAAAATTTGGTGGCGGTTCCATCATGCTGTGGGACTGTGTGACCAGTGCAGGTACTAGGAATCTTGTTAAAGTTTAGGGTCGCATGGATTCAGTTAATATCTCCAGATTCTTTGAGAACAATGTTCAAGAATCAGTGACAAAGTTGCACCGAGGCCAACGACCCCAAACCCTGCTCAAAATCTACTAAGGCATTTATGCAGAGGAACCAGTACAACGTTCTGGAATGGCCAGTCCCCAGACATGAATATTACTGAAAATCTGTGTTTGTGATTTAAAGTGGGCTGTCCATGCTCGGAAACCATCAAACCTGACTGAACTGGAGATGTTTTCTAAAGAAAAATGGTTCAAAGCACCTTCAACCAGAATCCAGACTGGAAGCTGTAGGAAGCGTTTAGCGGCTGTTATTTCTACAAAAGGAGGATCTACTAAATATTGATGTAATTTTTCTGTTGGGGTGCCCAAATTTATGCACCTGCCTAATTTTGTTTGAATAATTACTGCACACTTTCTGTAAATCCTATAAACTTAATTTCACTTCTCAAATATCACTGTGTTCATCTGCTATATGATATATTTAACTCAAGTTGCTGATCTGAACAACCAATGATTTATAAACTAAAATCATGAAAATTATCAGGGGTGCCCAAACTTTTTCATACTACTGTAGGTTGATGAAAGATGCGACCCCTACTACAACTGCCAAGACTCTTAGGGAGCACTCACACTAGCCAATCGAAACGCGCCCAAACGTGCCGGGGCCCGATTCACGAATCGCACTGGGGCCCTCTTGAAATAGGTGGGCCGGAGCGCGGTTCGCTGGACTCCAGCACGGTACGTTTGCAGTGTGAGTGCAATCGCACTCCGGCACGCTTTCGTCGTCACAGACGCGCCCACACAGCACAGCGCACTTCATTGTTGTACATACGTGATCGGGTAATAACATACTTCTGTGCCTTTCTTTGGTTTCGTTTTGTTCGCGCTGACACACAGCCCTAATACATCTATAATAAGTGCATTGATAATGCAGCTCACTGTGTTCCAACTTCTTATGCTGCACATCAGACTCTGCTTATACAGGGCTTTTTTATTTCTCTATGTTTGTGCACAGCCCTAATAAGCCTTATAATAAGGTGCCTTGATTATGCGCGCTGTATTTCGGCTTATCGTGCTGTACAGCGGACTTCCTGCTGGTATTTAATATGTATTTAATATGTGACTTTTTTGCGCTAACACACAGCCCTAATAAGCCTTATAATAAGTGTATTAATAATGCAGCGCGCTGTGTTCCGGCTTCTCGTGCTGCACATCGCATTCTATGCTCATACTTATATATGGCTTTTTTATTTGTGTTTGTTGGCGCTGACTCACAGCCCGAATAAGCTTTATAATAAGGTGCATTGATTATGCGATGCGCTGTATTTCGGCTGTCCAGCGGACTTTATGCTTGTACTTACTATGTGACTTTTTGTTTATTTTTGCGCGCTGACACACGGCTCTAATAAGCCTTATAATAAATGTACTGATGATGAACTATTTTTCAGCATCTGGTGCTTACGGAGGAAGCTCCACAGCTCGCACAAAACGAAAGCAAAGAACGGCATAAACGTATGTGATTACCCGATCATATGTACAACCATGAAGGGTGCTGCGTGAGTGTGCATGGTGATGACGAAAGCATGACGAAAGCCCGAGCGCGTTTCTGTGCGAGTGCGGGCCAGAGCGAGTTTGTCCCCCCTCCCCATTCGGACTCTGGCCCGGTTCAGGCAACCGTGCCAAGTGTGAGTACACCCTTAAATAGGCAGAGTAGCAGGTGAAGCAAATCTGTGATTAGGCTGCGTTGCTGACAGACAGCCTGATTACAGAGGCTGCCAGAGGCTCTACCGGGGAAAAGTAGACCGATGCTGACCCCTAGCGGCGGTAACCGGTAGGACTCCTGACAAACTCTTGTCTTATTTTTCCTCTTTTCTGATATTCTTATTTATTACTTTCTGTCTTTCTTTTCTTTCTGGCTGTGTTTGTTCTTTACTTGTTTCTAATGGTCTTTACCTGTCTTCTTTATTTATTTTTTCCTTTCATTGTTTTCTTTCTTTCTTTCTCTTTGCTGGTCTGTCTTTCGTTCTTTCTTTCATTCTGTCATCAAGTTTTCCTTTTCTTTCTTTTTGACTTCTTTCTTTTTTGTCTGTCTCGGTTTAATTATTTATTTTTGTCTCCTTTTGTCTTAATTTCTTTCACACTTTGTCTTGTTTTTCCTGATAGTACTATTTATTGCATTCTGTTTGTCTTTTCCTCCTGTCTCTGTTTAATTTGTTTCTTTCTTCCATAAATGTGCAGAAATGAGTCATTTTTAAGTTTGTTCTCTGTAGAGGTTGTCCATCTTCTTTTCATTTGGAAAATAAAAAAACATAGTCACTTCAGTAGCAGAACTGTTACAAAAATGTTTTTTAAGTGAGTCTTTATTAAATGTGAGGGATGTTTTTTGGGATTTGGTTTGTTCCTCACTGTTTGGTGAAGGTGCTGACATTCATCGGTGTTCCAGGGGAGTCTGGAGTCAGACTGATGAGGGTTCCCTCAACCTTAAAGCCGTTCTCCAGAAGGTACTTACACCTGGACGCTACGCTCAGCAGGTACCACCTTCCACTCATCTGCAACAAAAAACAAAACAAATTCATCTATAGTTGTATCACTGAATATTAGTCATAAGTCTTAGCTCTATCTGCTTTATATGGAATAATAATAACACACACACACAGTCTCATGAGTACTCTACATACGAATCGAAACTTTATTCTTCTAAACTACTGAAAATGTTTTATCCCCAAAGTAAATGAATGTTATATTTATTAATAACTATAATTAAGTAGATCTGCATTTCCTGAAGGAACTACAACAGTGCTTGAAATGTTGCAAACGGAAAGAATATGGCATATGTGCCAGTACTTTTGGGTGCATGCAGGGCTGTGTCCCAATACTTTTGCCTGTGTGGGGGCGTGTCCTAATACTTTTGGCTGCGTGCAGGGGCGTGTCCCAATACTTCTACATGTTTATGTATCAGTAGATGTAATACGCTCTTTGTACAATTACTTCCGCATTCTCCTTAGTGCTGCTGTAGCGTTTCCGGTTTTAAAATACACTTGCAACCACCAAAATGCCATTAAGTGGTCAATGCTTTTGAATCTGTTGGCAACTGTATTACATTAACAGTAAATTTGTTATCAGGTTGTCGGTACATTGCATCTGTCATGGTGTTTACTACAGTAATACCTCGAAATTCGTGGGGGTTACATTCCTAGACCCCTCGCAAATTTTGGTCGGACAACTAACAAAGGCCTATAAATACCTATCGTCATATGATAAACCCTAAATATGTCCCCAAAACACTTCAAGTTCACTTAAAAATAGATTTGGATACAGTAGTGTCAGCGGTATTCCCTATAAACGTAAATATCAATGCAAATGGGTTGTTATGTTTGTATTTTGTATTAACATTAGACATATGCTAATATATGCAGTATAATTAGATACAGTAAGCAGAACATTAGTGTTACAGTATTAGAAATTATATACAGGTAGCAGTCTGGATCATGTTGGAAATGTAAACAAAGCAAATGCCGCATGAACTCTGTAGGCCTATTTCATAATACGATAGTAATATAATATGATAATAATACATGCAGTGTTATTGGATACAGTAAGTAAAACATTCTTTTTATGAAATCATCTCTATTATTATTCTTAACAAATGAACACTAGAAATGATATATACAACTTACCAGCCACGAACAAAATTTACGGATTACATCTGCTGGACCCGCGAATTTTAAGAGTTAGTTTCAAAAGGTAAAAACACACGAATTCGTGAAGCCGCAGATTCAGAAGCCTGAATTTTCTGGATATTACTGTACACGTTACCTGCTATAAAATCGAATATCCTTGTCGGAGCTGGCAAAACGATTTATTAGTCCAAAACTCAGCTGGACGCATAGCTCCTCGAGCTGATTTCTCAGCTCTTCCACTTCACGAGACAGATCTTCATTTTCCGCCCAAGACATGTCCAGAGATGACATCTCAGGGACAGCACAGTAATCATGATCCATTGTAAGATCTGTTGACGGATCCTCCAGGAAGGTGTTCTCCAGCCGGTCTTCTCCGACCTTCTAGTGTTTTAGTGGTCTGGTATGAAATGTCTGCTACAGACCTTCGTATGTGGAGAAATGATAATGTGGTCCCCACAGATGTTTATTAGCCACTGTCTCCTGAGGTCACTCTGGGCTGGGAAGCTATGGAAACTTAAACTTCCATTAAATTTCGCGATGCAGAGCAAAGAGGGACACAACAGTGCTCTGAATATTTCATCAGTAAGTTCTGAAAGGTCTTAAAAATTCTTAGAACGGACTCTCATTTTGATACACACTAGCAAAAAATGGAAAGTTTAGAGAGCGCTGGTGCTTGTAAACAACGCAACCGGAAACGTACAAGCCGTACTAGTTGACAACGGAAGTGCGTCACTGCCATGAATGCAGGGAGTCTCTGGCTGAATCCCATTTCAGTGGCTGCATCCTTCAAAGGACGCGTTCTGTGAAGGCGTGTCCTTGGAAGGCTGGGTAGACTGCGGCGAAGGCCGAACCGAAATGAGACAGTCTACTCTGCCTAGCTTTTCTGTTAGCGTCACAGAACCACTCTTCCTGCCCTCAACTCTTCAGCGCTATTCCCGCCTGCACCGTGTCACAAAACAGCTATCAGCGTTATAAAAATGGAGCCAGAAATTTTGAGTTTAGTTTTTATGCTGTTTATGGTTTTTCAATTATTGGAGGAGGAGACGCTTCACTGCAGGAGCTGGCATTCATTTTCCTCCAGCAGTTTAATAAAGGTTCCGTTTGCTCCTTGCTCCTTAAAACAAAACAAAAAATCGTTTTGCTTTTGCTTTTTAACATTTAGCTACTTGAGTTTAAAAATCCTTTATTGAGTGCTCTGTGATGACATCATCGAATTCAGTTACAGTTTGAATTTTGTCGGTTGAGATTTGAATCTGAACATTCCCTCAATGTATTTCTATGGGAGATTAAAATTTTTTTAACTTAAATCTATTAAAAACGATAAATTGGATCGCCTCCAAAAGTAATAGCACACCACATGCGATTATCTACGTAATGGAGTTTGAACCGTGTCTGTACGTTCAACTGTTCGAGCCATATTAATCGCAGAAATGTGCTGAAGAATAAGTATGAGGGGTAACAATATAATATATAGAATGAATTATGTAATGATGAATTGAATGAATGAATGAATTTATTTATTAATGTTTAATATTCTTGTTATACAGTATATTATGAATGAATGTTACTAATTATTAGTACTGTATTTAGTCGTTATTAGTTGTTATTTTATTTATGTCTTTTTAATTATCACATATTTTTAATTAGTCATATTATTAATTACTCCTATTATATATTGTCAATTAATATGATTAATTATTATTCTTTACTATTATATTTTTTTATTATTATCATTGTTTTTTATTAATAATTTATTATTTTCTATTTTTCATATATTTATTTGTAATTCTTCTTCTGATAATTACTATTTTTAAATATTATTTTTTACTTATTCATAATTATTATTATTTTTATTTATTTATTTGAATTATTGTGGAAAATCCACTTGATCTGACTGATTAATAATCAAACACTGCTGTAGAATTTGGAAAATAAATCAAGGTCCATGGAATGGTTAGATATGAGTTGAAGAGTTGGGATTATCACTTAATTATATTTTAATAAACATTAAATACATTTATTGCAGTACAGGGTTGTCCGTGTCCACTAGAGGGCCTCAGTGAGGTCAAGGCAGGCTGTATGAGAACGGTAAATCCTTTTAATTATATATGAATACTCTAATTCAGCAGCTATATTTACTAATAAAATAAAGTAAAATAAAATACTTTTATGTATAACCAAGTTTAAATAACGCGGAGTGTTTTATTTTAGTGTAATTAAACTGCTGCTACAGATACAGATTTAAGTGAGCCCATCTCTTAGCTCTTGGTACACGTTCACCTCATGAACAAAAAAACAAAATATTGTTTAAATTTAGGACAGTATTAGGTACATTTAACCTTTTATTGTTTACCGCTCGTGTTTATAACTCATATCTTGTGATAAACAATTTAAAATCTGTAATACCTGATTAATATCGACGTCTTTAGCGGGAGGAAGCTCTTCAGCAGGCTTCTTATCCTTTTTCGGTTTGGGTGACGGTTTGAATCTCGTCCTCCTGCCATCTGCAGAATCCCAGACACACAAACCGAGCAGTAATAAACAAGAAACAAATACACAAACACGCATCGTAAATGCACACACACACACACACACTCTTTTTAATTAAACTAAATGACACGTGTAGTTTCTGTCACACTGTGAGTTTCTCAATGATCCAGGATTGACACACAACAAACAAAAGTTGATGATTAACAGTGTTACAGGAAAACACCAGCAGCAGATCAATACACACAAAAAATATACCCACTAATTCCATCTGAGCTATGGCTAATGTTTAATCATCTCTAATATTTTATAATATATTGAGTCTAGTGTTTGTTAGAACTCATTAAACGTCTGTAGATCTTCTGCAATTTGTTATGTATACACTTAAAGCTAAAGAAATCTGTAGGGCTTCTGTTTCTCCAGTCCCTGTTTCTCCAGCCGTTGAGTATCTGGACCTTCTGCTACTTTTACAATCCTGCTTAGATGCAGTGGAACATCTGGAATGATTTTATTACACAAAACAACAACAAACTGATGTGTTGCTCAGTTCTTAACCCAGAACTGAACTTAAATATTATTTTGATGAAGTTTCTGTGTTAGTGCTGCTGAAAAGGAAGGTTTGCAGGCCATAACAGCAAAGTTGATTAAAAGTATGAGTATGACTTTTAAATACTAGCACTTATAAGTATTAGTATTTAACATTTAATGACTTTAACATATAATTAGTTAATATATAATAACTTATAACTACAATCAGATCACATTTAATATTAGAGACTGTGAACATAATAATAATAATAATAATAATAATAATAATAATAATAATAATGGTATAATAATAGAAAAAACAATAATGGTAGTAATAACAATAGTAATAATAATGTAAACAATGCAAATAATAATAATAATAATAACAACATGATAAATAATAGTAATAATAATAATATATAAAAAATAAAGACTATAAGAACAAAACTAATAAATAATAATAATAACAACAACAACAACAATAATAATAATAATAATAATAATAATAATATTGGGAATAATAATAGTAATGGGAATAGTAGTGGTAGGACTAGTTAGTAGTAATAATAATAATAATAAGTAATAATAATAATGGTAATAATAATAGAAAAAACAACCAATGGTGGTAGTAACAACAATAATAAATAAATAAAATGTAAAGACAATGCAAGTATAATAATAATAATAAAATGACAAAAACAATGATGATAATAATCGGGTAATAGTAATAGATACTAACTAATAACACAATAATAATAATACTACTACTAATAATAATAGTAATACTATAAATAATAATAATAATGGTAATAATAATAGTAATAAATAATAATTAATAATAATAATAACAATAGTAGTAAGTAATAATAATAATAATAATAAAATAAATACCATGTTTTGTTCATAGGCATTGAACATTTATGAACATTAACATCCTGTTACACATGTTTGGTTGTAATGTGTGTGATTGATGACTCATTCAGGTTCTGATCAGCAGGTATTTATTATATTATCTTTCAAACAGTTGATAATGCTGATATATTTCTGATGGTGTAGGATGCATAAAAACATACAGGATACACACCTGAGCAACGACACCTTTACATTGTTGATCAAGAACCCAACCTGACTCTATTAAATACTAGGTTCAAATAAGTGATGTGCTAACAGTATGTGATATATTTAGACAGTACACGAGGTTTGGGATGCAGTCACCGACCCCCACGTGGGATGATAAGGTCACTTATGATTGGTGAACAGGGATGATCTGAGACGGAGCAGCACTGTAACCAGGGAACTGGACACCCAAAGGAAAAAAGCAAACTGTCCCGTGTCTCTCATGCATGAAAACTGCTTTCAGAAAATCTCACAGAGTTTTATGGGAGCAGCCATGCAGGCAGATAGATTAATCAGAAGCACAAATCAGAATCAGAATCAGTCTTCTCTGGGTTTGAAGTTCAGAGCTGTGCTTTTTAATGCAGGAACCTCTGTCCCGTCGTTTCCGGACCGTCGTCGAAAACACGTGGCCCAGATGTGCGTCACACTGTAGGGAAACGAAAATAAACGTTTGAGTTAATGAAGGCTTTCTGTATAACTTCAGTAATGTTATATCATTCTCAGAGTTTGGACCTTGTTTGCAGATGATTTCCGTTCCTGTGTTTCCGAGCGAGTTTTATCGGACCGGCGGATGATGTTCGCCAGACTCTCGTCTCTTTCCCACGTCCCATGAGCCTCAAAGAAGGATGGCCATCCTGTACCAGAGTCGTATTTCGCGCTTCAGAGCTGTAGGACACAGACGTGGGTTATTATAGGTACCAGGTTCAGCTAAATCAGGACGTCTTTTTCATGATTTTGTATTTATAAAGCTCACTTTTAAAAGATGGAACGTGTTAGATAAACGTTGACTGACTTTTAAACATATTTTTTCTCTTTTCCTCTTTCTATGTTTTTTGCTCTCTTTTTGTTTCCTGGGGCGGGGTTGGAGGGCTATGGGTGAAGCATAAACATGGCCCTGGCTGGGTAGGGGTCACCTTTGTAGTGCCAGTCTCTCAGTGCATGCGATGCCATCCCTGAACCCCCAACTGTGAAGCAAACTGGGACTCAGGGTTGGCGAGGCTGCATTTAAGCATCCGTTCAGTCTCAGTTTCATTCAGGATGAATTTTACTGTAGAATGTTTTTCTGGCTGGAACCCAAATGGGAGAAACATGCCAAAAACCTGGACAGCAGGTACTGGGTGCAAGATTGGGTCCATGTACCCTGCAGCTTTGCCTCCCATGCTGTATATTTGTAAATAATGGAGACATGGTTTCATCCTGGTGCCTTCTTAGGCTCACTCGTGCATGGGGTAATATAAAAAGCGAGTTCAGTCCTGGTTTTGTCGATTTTCCAAATTTAAAAGATGTTACAGGATATTAAATATGAATAAATCTACAGCAGAGAGGTGGTGAATCGAGTCGTGTTTGTGTTACCTGAAGAGTGGGGAGTCGCAGCACACACAGTGGTACATTCCCACGTCGTTATGCTTCAGATAGATTCCACTGAACGGCTGAGAGAGACACGTGGAACCGATTATTAATACGTCTTGCTAAAGAAATGTACATTTTATATTTCCGTACGGGAGCCTGACCTCTTCAGTGGCTTTCTCTCTGGTTACCATGTACTGCTCCGGAGTCAGTTTCTTCTTCCAGTCCACACTCTCGTTGTGACGCGTCAGTGACAGAGGATCTGCCAAAATAAACGCAACGAAGCAGGAAACTGGTTATAACGTGAAAGGTTTTACTGCACCAGTGCACCCTTTGTTTTCTTTAGGATAATTCCCCAGCACTGCAACAGCGACCCCTGCCTATCGCTATGATGAACTGTCGTCCCTTCTTGCTCCTGTTACCCTCTGGACCCCCCACAGGCATGACCAGGATAAGCAGGGATTACAACAGGAAAATAATTTTAAAAAGAATACATAAATAAGCTATATTTTCTGTGAAGAACATTAATGAGCATAATTCATACTTGATTAGCTTCGGAACGGTATACTTCATGTTCCAGGGACCTTGTTAATGAATAACATAAAATAAAAAAGTTCCATTTCGACCAAACCCCAAACCTTTGTTTACTCTCCCTCCGTTCTCGTTTGGGACTTTGCACACTTTGTGTTCATTTAACACATCCTCTGTTAATTCTGCACGTGGTTCTTAATTATTTCTAAATCACACTGGGAAAAAGTGGAGACACATGATATTTGTGGTATGTATCGATGTAGGCACTTTTATGATCCACTGAGTTTTATGTCAGGTCTCAGAGCTTAATCAACTTCTTAATGGTCAGTAACACATTTATATTTATTCTGTGTAAGCTTTGTATGGCTTTTTTCATTTAGAAATTCAGCATAAAGCAATTTAGCAATTTGAACAGGGGTGGCAGAAACTTTTGCATAAGTCTGTCTGACACAAGCAATTAATCCAACCTGATTAAGAAACTGCTGGGGCTGCTACAACTGCTGCTGCTTCTAATAATAATAATAATAATAATAATAATACTATAATTACAACAATATAATAAATAATATTATAATGTAATAACAATTAATAATATTGCAAAAATGACCGCAAATAATGACAGTAAATATTTATAATAATTTCAGCAATAATACACTGGCAATAAATATAGTATAGTATTATATATAAAAAAAAAAAAAATAAAATAACAATAATAATAATACTGACAATAGTGATAATAATAATATAATAATAATAAATAATATAATAAATATAATAATAATAATAATAATAATAATTACAACAATAATAAAATAATAAAAATGACAATAATTAGAACAACAATATTGATAATAATATGAATAATAAAAATAAATAAGATAATAATAATAATAATAATAATAATAATAATAATAATAATAATAATAATAATGGGACTGTGGAAGCTAACCATTTAAGGAAGGACTTCAGAAGGACTACGGTTCAAATCCCACCTATGCCAGACTGGTTTCTTGAGCAAGACCGTTAACACTAAATGACTAAATATAAACAATAGTTATAATAACCATATTAATAATATTATGAATTAAAATACATTTTATGAAAATATGAAAATGATAAAGTGTCTAAGACAGTGAAGGATTGAGATAAATAAAGAATAAATCCTTTTATTAGTTATTTATTATGATGTCCCACATTGTGAGAGCAGGCTCTCCTGCTGCAGGTCTGTTAGAAGCTGAGGGAGTAAAGTTTTGGTGGGATAAACGGAAATCTCTTACCTGTTTTGCCGTGGTAAGAGGTCGTATGAGAGTCCGTGGAGACTGAAGTGATTTTGTAGCTCCGTTATAAAGCAGAGGAGAAAGGCGGCGCACTAAGAGACGAGCCATGTCTGAGAGCAGAGCTGCTGCAACACCGTCAGTCTGATCTGAGTCTGCAGCTTCAGGGAATGAACTCAGAGCTCCTGAGGCACTGCTCACTCCGTCTCTCCCTCACCCTGTAACCCGATCCAGACCTGTTTACACCTGATAACGCTTCTAGTTCAAAGTTACAGGGTTTAGAGCCAACGGATCCAACCAAGTCGCTCATATCAATAATTAACACAAAACAATCAGCGTTCGATCTTATCGCTCAGTTTTATTGATGTTTTCATTCCTGCCGTTGACAAATAAACCCAAATAAACCCAAACCTTCCTGTAAATCTCATCTGAGTTTAAGTGATCATGATATCACAGGTCAGGTGGCGTAGCTATAAAAATCGTTTTATTTGAAAAAAAAAACGGATATTTTTCTAGTATTGCATTTTCAAAACAAATCTGAATGCATCTTATTTCAAAGCGTCATTTATGCATCTTATTTCAAAGCAGATCCTATTATAAAACAGTAAAGAAATTAATTTTATAACTTTATAATGTGCCTTTGTATTTTCATACAGTGAAACCCCTATATCTGATTTTTCGCTATAACCTGGGAGGTATTTTAATCCCCCTTTTACCACTCTCAAAAGTCTCTGAATGATAGTTTGCCTCTACCTGCACCTTCCACTTCCTATCAGTAGGAAGCTACAACATTAAAACGATGAAGATGACGAAACAAAGTATAGATTTCCCCATAAGAAAGAATCAATATTGTGCTCTCATTATCCAAATGTTTATTATCCAAACCATTTACAGACATGAGTTATGTATACAAACGGTGTTTGTTTAGCCTTATGCAGATGTACTTGGGTAAATAGCGTACGAGATTTCCCCGGTGCTGCCATTTAACCAGGGATATTAGGACTTTGCAAAAGTCTTAGGCCACCAATCATAACCATATAGAAATATTTCTTCATCTCTTTATTAGAATGTAAACAGAAAACACAGGGAATTTGAATTCAGTAGACTCTCCTGGTTTTTTTTTTCTGATTTTCCGCTTGGTCTTTTTGGAAGATCATATGTTTGGAATGAAGATCAGTGGAAAAGAGCATTATGGAGTGCTGAATCCAAGTTTGAAATATTTGTGTTGACGATATGTTATATACGATCATTATAGCATTGCTCAAACGATAAATCTAACGGTGGCCTAAGACTTTTGCACAGTACTGCACACACCTATATAAAGGAGGCAGAGAAATGACAGTATAAATGAAAGCAAGCTCCCCATAATCACACGTACAAACAACGACAGTATTTAACGAGCTTCAATCATTTAACTAAACCAACAAACTGAGACTGAGGACGTAAGGTGGCCCAATCTCAAATAAATATTAGTTTTCTGTTTCCAGCTTTCTTTCAGGTTCAGATATAAATATCAGATATCTTTAGATATCTTTTCTCTGTAATTGATCTTAATTGGTACACAATTTAAATATTTCCTGCAGAAGGAAACTTTGCATGCGGTTATATCTCAGAAAGCTTGGTATTGTATAGCCGGAGCTGTGTCGCTCTTCATGAGGTTGCCAGGTTGGTGCATGAGGTCCACGATGTATCTCTGAGGTTGACAGTAATATCTGTTCATGTTTTTGTCGAACAGCAGGACCTCGTTCCAGGCTCGACCGTACTCCCCTCTCACCAGACTGCAGCTCAGCCCGATCCTGTCCGCCAAAACCTGCACCAAAATTGAGGTACGTGTGATAAAGGCTTTTTCACACCGAGTAAGTTTTTTCGCATGAACAAAACATACGTTTTTTAACGTAGCAGGACCTTCACACCAAGTGTGCTACGTTTTTTGTCTAAACTCTCTTTAAACTCGCTTTTGCTTTCTTTAATTTCCCTTCTTTTATTGTGTTGGAGATTTTACCGTGTCTTTTTCATATCATCAACTTATAAAAACAAAACACCTGTGTTAGGGCCTACACTTTGGCCGTTAGTGGCCAGTGTTGGCCCTTCACGGCAGCGTGTTCTCTCCCCACTTTACTGGGGATTCCCCTGTGCGAACAGTAGAGGCCACTGTTGGCTCAGTTATCGTGTGAGTGTAAGTAATATATTAAAAATATATATATATTATTTTATTCTTTAACGGTTCGCCAGTCCCTAGCAACATGGCGTACCGTAACAGAGGGATGCGGTCAGACCAGGACCCAGCATTAGCTCCAGGGACTTCCGGTTTGGAAGTCCCCACTCATTCTAAGCGGCTTCATTACTCTTTACCTGGCTCCCGGCTGGGTTTTGGGGGGCCATTCCATGACTGCAGCCAAGTCATGGATTCCATGTACCATCTAGACCCTCCCAAGCTTCCCAACCCTTCTCGCCGTCACTGGCATTGTCCACCCGGGGGGCGGGAACGTTCCGTCATCAGACTACTGGCACAGCCTGGTATTTTTGATATCTCCCAGGGTTCCAGGGCAGTTGCTGAATTTGTGGGTGAGTTCCATGAGCTAGCCACGGCGGCCGGTTTTAATGACCGGGCCATCATGGACATTTTTAAGTCTGGTCTTAGCAAGGTGAGGGATGAGCTGTTTTTTCTTCCTGATCCCGCCTCACCAGCTGATCTTTACAGATTAGCCATCTGTGCAGAGACCCCCTCTTACGGCGAGCCAACTCTATTTCCAGCTCACCACCTTCCTCGTGTCCAGTCCTTACTAGCCCCGCACTTCAGCACACTGCGCATGTAAGCTCCATTCCTGAGCTGGCCGCGCCTCCTGGCTCTGAACTTGAGCTATCACGCTCAGTAAATGAGCATTTAGTGTCGCCAAGCCCCGTTTATGTGCAGGCCGCGCCCGTAAGCTCAGTAAATGAGTGTTTGGTGCCCCCTAGCTCTGAACCTGGGCTCAATGCCCTCGTAAGCTCCGCACCTGGGCTGTCTGACGCCGTGCTTGAGCATTTAGCGCCCCTTAGCCCCGTACAGGAGCTCGCTGCGCCTTTAGGCCCCGCATCTGAGCAAGTAAGCTCCATGCCGGGCTATCTAGCGCCACCTAGCCCCGTTCACGTGCAGGCCGCGCCCGTAAGCTCAGTAAATGAGTGTTTGCTGTCCCTGGACGGCCAGAGCTTATTCCCGCCTCGGTGTCGTTCGTGGTTAGTCCCATACCGAGCCGTGGTAAGATCGACTCGTGTTGGGTTGCTCCCCCTGCCGACCCTTGTTTCAGGGTTGGTCTCACGCCCTCGGGCCTCCCGGTGCGCAACACGCTCAACCCCGAGCGTGTCCGCCGGGCTTGTGGAGGTTAGTTCACATGTTGGGGAGGGTACTGTTAGGGCCTATACTTTGGCCGTTAGTGGCCAGTGTTGGCCCTTCACAGCAGCGTGTTCTCTCCCCACTTTACTGGGGATTCCCCTGAGCGGACAGTAGAGGCCACTGTTGGCTCTGTTATCGTGTGGAATCCCCATATACCAGTGCATTCACTTTGGCATGACTGATTGGCAAAGTGCGCTATTCGCACTCCGCTCTTTAATCTTGTAAATACTCGTGTTCATACGTCCGTTTTGGTTGCCTTGCCTTTCAGCGTGCGTCTCCTATTTCCTTTGGTTTCCGTCATAGGTTTTAGACGGTTTAAACCTTTTTCTGAGTCCGCTATAGGCGTCTCCTTTGTCTGCCATTCAGCTTACCTGCTCTTCCTCCCGGGTCCTAGTGTCTGGCGCCATGGCAAACTGTGATTACACTCGTCTCTGACACTAGGTTTTGGGGGTTCGAGTCCCAGGCCCTGCGTTAACTGTGAGCTTGGTTATTATTTATTTTGGCTTGTCATATATCTCAATTTGGTTCACTAATTCCATCTGGAGCTAACTGCACTTGGGTCCTAACCCTGAATAAAGTCATATATTAAAAAATATATATATTATTTTATTCTTTAACGGTTCGCCAGTCCCTAGCAACATGGCGTACCGTAACAACCTGAGTGAAGATTAGTGCAGGAAGCTTTTTATAGTTTGTGTTTTCTGTAATCATGAACAGACACTTAGATAAATAATAAGATGGTTCCATCCAGTCACTGTGAGGTTTATCACCATCATTCTCCAGCCTTTCAGCTATATTCCACCAGATCCTTTCTTTAATATCCATGTTTTTAGAGTCAGCCTGTTGATTGTCCTATAAGCTCTTGATGAGCTGTTCAGCCCGACAACCGATTTTAACAACGCAGAAATTAGAACAGACTCCGGTTAAAAATGTTACGCAGTGTCATGATCCGTCAGTTTCGGACTCAGTGTGAAGGATGGCATTAATGTACGTGTGCTCTTTTTCTAAACTTTTCTGTGTGAAAAGGCCTTAATGCAGTGATTATTTCAGTGGTGAATACCACTGTGCTCTCTCAATTTATATAAGCTTTGGATATTTCTGTAGAGAAAAGCTTCCTCTGCTCTTAGCTCTTGGGGTTACAGAGCATTGATACCTTAAACAGCAGGGCTCTGTGGTAGTACGTTCCCTTTCTGATGGTGCCGATGGGAACGATGTTGGACTGCAGTTGGACCTTCAGCTCGCTCAGGTGAAGCTCCCAGAAAAATTCATGCGGCTTCTCAGGATCCACAGGGTCGCCCATGGCACTGCACACCAACCTGAGAGCAACGGGCACCTCGTCACACTTGAATATAGAAAAACCTTGCTGCCTCTATACTTATGGTTACTTTAACTGACATCCCTGAAACAGGGAGGGGTTTAATATTCAGGAACAAGGTAGAAGCTCTCCCATAAGAAATAACAGAAATAGGTTCCCACTATACAAATATTCACTATCAGAATCATTTTCTGAAATGAGACGTCACTTAGCCAGAGAGCTGTACATCTCCATTTCGTCTTGCAAGGGCAGCACTAATTGGTTCGCCTCTTTGATCATGACGTGTAACGCAGCATCTCCGGGCAAAATCCAAGGCTTGTCCTGCTGCTTCTCGTCTTCACGCTTCTCTATGTTCTGCACCATACTAAATAAAGAAATGATAAAATATGAAACAAATTACTAAAGCGCACACACACACACACACACACACACACACACACACACACAAATTATAATAATAATTAGCAACCCCAAAACTCCAATGGTGATGGAAACCTCTGAATGACCAGGCAAAATAAACAACGGACACCAAAACTCAACCCTACACTGCCAACACGGGATTCGGGCATTAGACGCTCAGACAGAATCAAACTCAACCTGAGACTGGCATCGACTGGCACTGACCGACAGGGAACTAATGCCTGGTAGAACGGAAAGAGATTTTAGATTTGAGTTGCATCTCAGGTTGGCGAGGAGTCTCGCCCTCAGGTTCTCCCTCTTCCACCACCAAGGGGATTCCAAGTTTCAGAGCTCCTTGGGTCACGTGGGCAAAGTGGTATGCAAACGGACCAGGAGTGCCCCCTGTGACATGAATAATAACGTGACATTAAGGTAACATTTTATTCAGTGCTTACAAGATTATTCTGGATATCCAGCTGACTATATTACATATAATAATTCCGGAATACCTGACAGACCAATCATACATTTTTCCTCGTAATAATAAGCCATGACGCCATAGGAACATTTTCCAGAAAATGTAATGAACCCCACATCTTTGGTTTTAGGACTTTCTGGAGCGAGAGTGTCCCTAGATGCACTGTCCGGACACAAAGCGAATGCATATATCAGTGCCAGGCTTGTACTTTCTGTACCCGGACACACACAATAACCCCCATGGTGCCATGCTGCTTGTGATTCAGAGTCATTAGCGTTCTGTACTGGCATTAAGACTAAACCGTGCCGCCTGGGCCTCGATTACATAACACAGGGGAGCTTGAAATGCAAGTGGTAGCGTGCTAACGCTGGCAGAATTATGTGCGGAGTTTGAAAAGCCCACAGCGAGAGTCTGTTTCGCCTCGACAGTGGACCTGGCAACCCAGAGAGATCGATTTCATGCCGAGTAACAAAGAGAGGACAGAGAGCACGTAAGGAGAGCGAAGACCACCGAGAAACGCACAACAGAACCTGTATACGTATTTAATTTTACAGATAATACCTTAAATAATCTGTACTTCAGCACTCTGTCTTTTATAAGAATAATAAAGAACAAAGACCTAGTACTTAATACCGTAGATAGTCCCTTGAAATCAATCAAGAAACAGGGATTCAACACAATATATAAATACAAAATAAATTTATTATTTATACCACACACCCAAATAAGGCGGTGCATAAATTTAAGCGAAGACGTCATCAAATTTCCACACAAGTGCTAAAAGTAGATAGAGAGCTCAAAAAAACGATCCTGTGAGTGGTAACTAAACATTTGTAACTGTTAATCAGAAGGAATTTGATCCCATTCCTCTGTACAGAACAACTTCAGCTCTGCCTTCAGGTATTTCCACAACATTTCTGGACTTTGACTTTCCAAAACATTAATTTTATTCTTTTTCAATGACCCATGTTCTCTCAAGATTCAGTTGCATTTTCCTTTAGAGTTTGTTGCTGTAATTCAGAATTTATCGTTCTGTCAGTAATTTCAAGTCATCCTGGTCCAGATGCAGCAAAACAGGCAAAAACCGTGATACTACCACCACCATGTTTCACAGATGGGATAAGGTTCTTATGCTGGAATGCAACGTTTAAAAAAGATCTTTTTGGAGAGGAGTGGCTTTCTCCTTGTAACTGATGGTCGACTCCAGAATGGTAACGTTATCCGATGTGAGAGACCTTTAGTTGCTTAGAAGTTACCTTGGATCCTTTAGTGACCTCGCAGACTATTACACACTTTGCTCTTGGGGATTGGTCAGTCCAAACTCTTTAGAGGTGGTTTCATAACTCTTTCCAGCCTGATATGCATCAACAATCTTTCTGAGAAACCTACAAAGCTGCAGAGATCCCCAGTTAGATCCTGAGTCCAGCTGTGTGAATTTTGCATGTTCTCCCTATGTCTACGTTTGTGTGGTTACATCTGGATCTCTCCCACATTTTTTAGGACAGCTGTTGTCTCTAAAGCTGTACGGGACTTTCCCTGTGTTCTGTCCCTGTTTTGAGTAATTATCTCAATTTCACCGTGTTATTATTGGTGGTCTAACATCGTGTCGGTTCTTTTTGATTTCTTAGTCGTTTAGTTTCAGAAATTTCTTACAAAATTTCTTACAAATTTCTTACTTTTGGCTGTTACCTACTGTTCTGGGGCTTTTCCGTTGACAGTAATGACCGCTCTGTGCTGGTTGATGACCTGTTCTGCTATGTCCTCCAGAGCTGGAACCCTGTGACCCTGTCTGACCTGAGAGCAGAAACAGAACCACGTATAACAATCCAGAACAGAAATCAGCTACAGTGGTGTGAAAAAGTGTTTGCCCCCTTCCTGATTTCCTATGTTTATCACACTTATGTGTTTTGGAACATCAAACCAAATTAAATATTAGTCAAAGACAACACAAGTAAACACAAAATGCAGTTTTTAAATGAAGGTGTTTAGTATTAAGGGAGAAAAAAAATCCAAACCTACATGGCCCGGTGTGAAAAGGTTATTGCCCCTCTTGTTAAAACATAACTTAACTATGGTTTATCACACCTGAGTTCACTGTGTCTAGCCACACCCAGGCCTGATTATTGCCACACCTGTTCTCAATCAGGACATCACTTAAATAGGACCTGCCTGACAAAGTGAAGTACACCAAAAGATCCTTAAAAGCTACACATCATGCCGAGATCTAAATAAATTCAGGAACAATCAAGAAAGAAAGTAACTGAGATCTATTGGTCTGGAAAGGGTTATAAAGCCATTTCTAAAGCTTTGGGACTCCAGCGAACCACAGTGAGAGCAATTATCCACAAGTAGCGAAGACATGGAACAGTAGTGAACCTTCCCAGGAGTGGCCGTCTGACCAGAATTACCCCAAGAGCTCAGCGACGGCTCATCCAAGAGGTCACAAAAGACCCCACAACAACATCCAAAGAACTGCAAGCCTCACTTTCCTCAGGTAAGGTCAGTGTTCATGCCTCCACCATAAGAAAGAGACTGGACAAAAATGGCCTGCATGGCAGAGTTCCCAGATGAAAACCACTGCTGAGCAAAAAGAACATTAAAGCTCGTCTCAAGACTTTTAGGAAAACATTCTGTGGACTGACGAGACAAAAGTTGAACCCTTTGGAAGGTGTGTGTCCCATTACATCTGGCATAAAAGTAACACAGCATTTCAGAAAGAGAACATTATAGCAACAGTAAAATATGGTGGTGGTAGTGTGATGGTCTGGGGCTGTTTTGCTGCTTCAGGACCTGGAAGGCTTTCTGTGATAAACGGAACTATGAATTCTGCTGTCTATCAAAAATGTCCGGCCATCTACTCGTGACCTCAAGCTGAAACAAGCTTGGGTTCTGCAGCAGGACAATGATCTAAAACACACCAGCAAGTCCACCTCTGAATGGCTGAAGAAAAACAAAATGAAGACTTGAGTGGCCTAGTCAAAGTCCTGACCTGAATCCTGTTGATATGCTGTGGCATGACCTTACAAAGGCCGTTCCTGCTCGAAAACTCTCCAATGTGGCTGAATTACAGCAATTCTGAAAAGATGAGTGGCCAAAATTCCTCCACAACGCTGTAAAAGACTCATTGCAAGTTATCACAAACGCTTGGTTGCAGTTGTTGCTGCTCAGGGTGGATCAAACCAGTTATTAGGTTTAGGGGGCAATCACTTTTTCACCCAGGGCCATGTAGGTTTGGATTTTTTCCTCCCTTAATAATAAATTGGTTTGATAAACAAACAAAAAATAGGAAACCAAACAAAAAATAGGAAATCAGGAAGGGGGCAAACACTTTATCACACCACTGTATTAGGGCAGGGCTGTATTAACCTGGCCTGGATCATAGAAGCCGTCGGCGGTGATATCGGTGAAGGACAGGCGTCCTGTCAGGCTGTATTTTACAGACAGGTTGTTATCGAGCAGCTTCTGCAGAGCCGCCTCGCTGAATTTATTCCTACGGTTCAGGGAGACGTTGATGTCCTGCAAGATCTCCAAAGCCCTACACAAGGAGAGGAGCGTTAGAGCAACGAGAGTTAGGAGTAAGAGAAGGAAGAAACAAAAATCAGATTAAAATCAGAGGTTGGCACACAAAGGGAGGGTTTAAAAACAGGTAAGAGCCCAAACCACAGCCAGCGGATCTTAGACATGATTCAAGAGTAGGTTTTGATTTACACTCAGGCTCGTACCATACAGTTTCTGTTGGCACAAACAAACCATCGTACTCATGGCCCTGACTAAGGGGCATTCCTGAAGCCGAAAAAGGCGCAATTCTAATCTAAAAATCTGACAGGCTAGAGCATTAATGCCACCTGCTGGCACTGCACCTGCCATCTCTGTGGATTTACATCCCACAAGGTTGGCACTGTTTAAAATATCTGATCATTAATATCGGAAAAATAGTAAACACGAGCTCACCCTAACTGGCACAGCCCTGTAGCTGTTGGTTCGTCGTTGGCGCAGATGATGATGGCCCAGCATGCGTTCCGTCTGAGCTCGGCATTGCTTGACTGCAGGAGTTTGACCAACAGTGGCAGAGCTCCGTCGTTTCTCATCTGTACGTACGAGAAATGTGCCAGATCTAATTCATTACCCCAGTGTTGATTATTAATTGACATAATGGGGCACCCTGTATAACACCTGAGCTCTTGCGTCTGCGTCGCAGGCGAGTGCGGCTGCAGCCTGGGTGGCGCTGATGAGAACGCGCTCATCATTGGACTGCAGAGGTTTCAGTAGCGCCCGGACAGCTCCGTGAGACACGATGCTCCTGCGTAAAACGTCCTGCGATGCCATGTTACATAGAACGGCTGCTGCATGAACCGCTGTGCTGGAGGAGGCGTCCTGCAGGAGCTGCACCACAAACTCAACACCGCGAGCTTCGAACACCGCGCTAAGGGGAAGAGGGGGGCATGGCGTAGCAAACACAGGTTTAACAAGCACAGGTTTACTTGACACAACTTCACTGATCACAGCTTCATTCAGTGCAGATTTACTAATCAAAGCGTCACTAAACACAGCATTACTCAACACAACCTTACTAAACACTGCTTCACTCAACACAGCTTTATTCAACACAGCTTTACTCGATGCAGATTTAGTAAGCACAGCTTTAATCAAAACACAACTTTACTAAACACAGCTTCACTCAACACAGCTTTAGGAAATACAGCTTTACTGAGGACAGCTTTGGAAGCACAGCTTTATTCAACACAGCTTTACTCGATGCAGATTTAGTAAGCACATCTTTAATCAAAACACAACTTTACTGAACACAGCTTTACTGAACACAGCTTAACTGAGCACAGCTTTACTCGAAACATCTGTTGTGATCATATCCTAATACAATGCAGCTATAGTGAACACAGCTTTGCTCAACACTTTACTAAACTCCGCTTCACTCAACTGAGAGCATATTTACTCATCACAGCTTTACTGAGCATAGCGTTTCTCAACACAGCTGTATTGAACACAGCTTCACTCAACGCAGCTTTAGTAAATACAGCTTTACTGTGGACAGCTTTGGAAGCACAGCTTTATTCAACACAGCTTTACTTGATGCAGATTTAGTGACCACAGCTTTAATCAAAACACAACTTTACTCAACACAGCTTTACTGAACACAGCTTTACTCAAAACAGATGTTGTGATCATAGCCTAATATAATGCAGCTTTAGTGAACACAGCTTTACTCAACACTTTACTAAACGCAGCTTCACTCAACTGAGCGCAGATTTACTCATCACAGCTTCACTCAACACAGCTTTACTGAGCATAGATTTACTCAACACAGCTTTACTGAGCACAGCTTTATTCAAAAAAGCTTTACTCGATGCAGATTTAGTAAGCACAGCTTTAATCAAAACACAACTTTACTCAACACAGCTTTACTAAACACAGCTTTAGTGTGCACAGCTTTGTTCAGTGCAGCTTAACTGATTACAGTTTAACTGAACACATCTTAACACAGTGACCATAGCCTAATAGAAAGCAGCTTTATTCAACAGAATTTTTGTAAGCACAGCTTTGCTCAACACAGATTATCTGAGCACAGCTTTACGGAGCCAAGCTTTACACAACACAGCTTTAGTGATCGCAGCCTAATAGAACTCAGTTTTGCTGATCACAACTTTAATCAACACATTTTCACTTAACTGTACACAGCTGTGTAAATTTGAGAGACTCGGTTTTAGAGTTGCTGTAACGTATCCTTCATACCGACTGTATTTGCTGCATAAACAAAAGACTGGAATGTGAATTTTTAACAATCAATCCCTGTAAGTTAACTGTAATTTCCCACAATGGTTATGCTGTGCTAATTCTACTGAATCAGTTGTGTGACTGTGTACTCACTGTACGTTCTCTTGATTTGCGTCGGTGAGGCCGGATAGTGCCTGTGCTGCAGCCTCTTTGACCTCTGTCCGGTCTCTGTTGAGCAGCTGCACAATGAGTCTGATCCCGTCTGAAACACAGCCCTCATCACTCAAGATCTGGAACTGTGCATCGCTCAAAGTACAGCTGATTATGAAACGACTGTTTAAATTATTATTACCAAGCTCTCTAAAAGCGTCTCTGCTGCTGTGGTTCTTGCTCATGGCAGCCACCGCCTGGCACGTAGCGTTAGATACGCCTACATCCTCCACCGCAAACAAGTCGACGAGGATCTTCTCGACCCCGTGCTCGTGCAGGATCTTTCGGTTCTCACCTAGGTGAGGCGACAATTAAAGAACTGACAGAGGACAAGCAAAGTGACTGATCATGTAGAGATAAACAGTAAATTAAAATCATTTCATAAGATGAGTATCTTAATGTGTGGGTACCGCTCTGTGCTGCTCTGCTCAGCACTTTAATGGCGTTGGTCTGGATTTCGGGGCTCTTGGGTGTGATGATGAATTGCAGCAGCTTCTCCAGACCTCCATTCCTCTGAATGAGCTGCACCGTCTCGCCCTCCTCCAGACAGTTTGAGATGATTCTCAGAACGTCCACGTGCAGGTCACTGAACTCCTGCCAAGCACAACACAAAATGAGAGAGCTGCTAAAAGAACTGCAAAACTCACAGGGGCACAACGTTCCAATATCGTAGCCTACAACTGGCCATGTTTGAAGGAGAGCGGGTGGATGGGGATCATCACCCTGCTCCTACAACAGCGTCCTCAGCCAAATTAAAAAAAAGCTTACCAAACGGAATGACTTAAGTGTGTTGTATAAAATCCCTCAGACTTTTTACTTAACTAAAGGAAAACAGTACGAGATTTACTATAGGGACTGAGGTTTTGTTACGTAAAGTTTCACTGTTTCCACGACAACAACAAATCAGTTTGAGACGGTTTGGTTTATAAACCAAAATGGAAAATAATGGAGAAAACAAGAAAAGAAAATCAAACACAATAATGTCACAAGTCAACAACAATAATAATAATAATAATAATAATAATAATAATAATAATACTAATAACAACAAATATAATAATAATAATAATAATAATAATAGTCATAATAATAATAATAGTCATAATAATAATAACAATAATAATAAATGTAGTATACTATTTATAATGCATTATGTCATGTATGATTATTATTATTTTATTTTATATTTTCTTTTATTGTAAAGCAAAAGAAAAAAATCTTTTTTAAAAACCTCCAAAATATTCTCCTTCATTCGAGAGTTAAAGTGAGGTTTGGAGTTCCTTAAATAATCCAAAGGGAATTTGCTCCTTAATTAAAGAGCTTTATGCAACACTTAACGTTTTTTAAGGCATTACTTAACACTTAATATAACCTCGTGTCTGTCGTGAATATAGCCCTTGACACCGATACGACATTAAATAAAACTAATAAACACTTTGGTTGTGAGGAGCTCTAGCAGCCTGGTGATCCTGTGCTCTTCTCTTAAAGCCGTCCGAGTCTCTCTGTCTGTGCTGCTGATGCTCTCCAGGGTGTGAAGAGCAAACTGCTGAATCACAGGAAACTCTGAACCCAGCAGCTCGAGTAATGCAGGGAGTCCGTTTAACTGACGCACTATCACGCGATTAGGACAATCCTACAGGTACAGCAGGGTACTGGTTAGCTGGCTGATTCAATAATCACATTATAAACAATAGAACAGTTAGAGATGTGATGGATTCACCTGAACCAGATTATAGATACACTCCACAGAGTTCTTCTTCACATCAGGATCGGGGCTGGACAGGAGGCGGATGAGGGGCTGCAGGCCGGCGTGGTCTGAGATCTGAACCTTACATGTGAAGTCTACAGAGAGCGATGCCAAACACAGCGTCGCAAACTCGTGCACCACGGCATCCTCTGTGCGTGGAGTTAAACACAAATGGGACGAGATTTTACCTGTTCACTCCTATAGAGTGAACATTTAGAGTACACAGAAGACAGAAAAACTTTTTCCTGGCAAAACCCGTAAATAAGTTGGCATAGAGGTGGCACCTGTAGTTTTGGAGACTTGGTGACTCCAAGATACTGCGTTTTTCTGTACCACTGTATCAGCCTTTCTCTTCTCGACAGGCAGTGGAACAAACAGCAATAATTATAACTGTACATATTGTAACCCTCTATAATGGGGCACCGGTTACCTTAGGCCCTTTATATAAGGAGGCCCGACAAGATGTACACGTTCAAAACTTAAATTTGCTTAAATAATCTGTTGGCATTTATGATGGTATAATTTTGGAGACATGGTGACGCCAACAGTGATCCTCTGCCTCTCTTTCCAAAATAAACTTGGCAAGTATGTCACAGTGCCGGTTGATTGGAACTTATTATTATTATAAAAATTGTTTTAATTATTGTAGATAAGGAAAAAATGAGAAAAGGAGAATTCCTTATAACTGTTTTTCCTCGTCATTATCAGCAATAATAATTATTGTACAAGTATTTCATTACTGTGCTTATTTTTTTAGGTATCTGTACTTTACTGGATGATGTCAGCAACTTTATTCTTTTTACTTTCATGTCCTACATTTCAAAAGAAAAACCTGCATTTTTAAAACAGGCGTTACTTTAGCTTTTATTAATGTATTTATTTATCTATTTTATCCATTTATTTGTTTTTTTCTAATGCAGCTCCAGTCGGACTCCTAGGTTTACACTTGATGCAAGTTGTAGCAAGAAAGTATAAACCTTATTATAAGTACTTTTACCATTAGTCATACTTTTACTTAAGTAAAGACCTTCTGCCAGAGCCGGTACCTTCTGGTGTGAGTTTGCTGATGATCGTGGGGATGACGTTGAGCTTCTTCAGGACTCTCTTGACCACGTCTGTTAACGTGCAGAAAGCAGACGTTGAGCATTTCAGCTCGTTCTTATTCCCGTGTTTAACATGTTTTAACTCACCGCTGGAGGCCATGATTCCCAGAACCATGAGGGCATATTTACGAACGGCTTTATCTACATGAGTGATGAGCCGAGCGAGAGGTTCGACTGCTCCCAGAGCCACCAGAGAGCTCTTGTTCTCATCACCTGCACAAGACCAGGACCATGACTACGACTTTCATCAGCAGCACGAGCGGGCGGCACGATGGCACAACGTACGTACAAACCTTTCTCTGCGTATCTGTAGATGGATTCACAAGCTTTGGTTAGGACTTCTTCTTCTGGAGAGCTGAGCATCAGGACCACCGTTGCAACATTCCTACTCTCGATAGGCAACGGGACGAACTGCAATCGTTAAATGTAGTAAAAATGTTAATCCTCTCGAATATGGGCTCCCGTTACCCGAATAAGAAGGAGCCCCTGGCCCCCTGATGAAAACCAGTAGAACCAGTCTTGTAATCATTACTACTCCACAATTGGATATCAACTCATATGAAGGACTTAAGCCCATGTATCTTGGTTAGGACTGCATGGGGGTCCAGGCCCTATCTGGGAAGCATGCCCTGGCCAGGATGCAGGACCCAGCAGGGATCGGTCCTGCAGTATTTCATTGACTTGGGAAGCCCAAACTTTGGAATTAGACTGTAAAATATGAATATGATCCACTACAAACCATTATCAAAAACCACAAGGAATTAAACCAACATTACAGAATTAAACTCTCACCTCATCTTTAGCTGGTGCTTCAGCTTCTTTCTTCCCTTTCTTTCCCATCTTGGTAACTTCTACTCCAAAGCTCCCTTTCTCCTGAAGGTAAGCACCTTTACGCTGTACAAACAACCCAGTGGTTAACAGAAAAACTAGGGACAGAAGGAGCAAAATAAGTGAACTCTTGACAGCCTCGTGCAGTTTTCCATTAATCCAGAGCCAAACTGGCAAGATTATATCCAGGATTAGAGACCCAAGTTGCCTTAAATTCATATTAGATTTAGGTCACAAAGGTTGTGGCCTTTGTGGTTCCTTCAATGCGGAGTATAAAAATGACTCCCATATATATATATATATATATATATATATATATATATATATATATATATATATATATATATACGATAGACGTATGGGTACTATATGTGGATTTGGAAACGCTGTTTCTGTTTGTCTGTTTGGGATTTGATTGAGCTGCTTGTATAAAGTTTAAATCCCAATAAACATCTTTGAATACACGATAAGGATTAAATTTACTTTCACAAAACGTATGCTACACCTGTGATCAAACGTTACTGATCATACCTTACTAATTCTATCTAAAAATAGATGTCTATCTTAATATTAGTACATTCTTAACTAATAATCAACGACATACAGATTGTTAGTCAGTCTATTCTGAAAATATAATACGTAAAAACAAGTTCTAAATGTTGTATTTTGTAAAAAGTTTCAGAATTACCTCAGAAACCGAGCTCTGTTTACTGACTGTGTTTAGTTGGTAGCGGTTGCTAGGAAACGGACGCGTCCTCGTTTGACCTGTAGATGGCGGTATGCAATTGAACACCGTTTAGTTAATCCAATGTAATATATATTTTGATATTTAACCCCACATAACTTTACATTCAGATAAATTATGGCTTTAGTATATAAGTGCTGCATGCCTATGGATGCAGCACAACCTACACTATAATGAGTGGCTCTTACAAGCTCTGTCATTTAATATGATACACATTTAGAAATAAAGTAAACTTGTTTAATTCACATTTTCAGTCACGCTTGTTCTAGTCAGGGTCCACCAATACCCTGACCAGTGCAAGTAAGGTAAAAAAATTGAAAAAAGAATATATCTCTTTGGAAGAACATGCCAAACATATCAATAGGTGTTCGTACAAGAATCATTCTGTTCTCCTTCCTTAATGCTTCTTATTCTGAAATGATGAATATATCATCAATCACAGATCTGAAAGGTGTTTAATGATGATAGACGATCATCAAAAGCTAAGAAACAGTTAATAAAGAACACAAAAGGATCTCTGAATTATTTTAAATACTGAATATTTTACAAGCGTAAGTGTGTGTGGTCATCCACTGCATCCACTACAGGGCTAGGTAGGGGTTGCTTTTGCAGAATTGGAGGATGATCCCCCTGCTCAACGTCCTTTCCCTCAAACACAGTCTAGTGGCTCTGGCTCTGATTAAAGAGCTTAATAATAATAATAATAATAATAATAATAATAATAATAATAATAATAATAATAATCACTTAACTATTTGACAGGTATGAACTAATAGATCAGATTTACACCACAACATGTACTGACCAAATGATATGAAATATTTATTAATATTGTATTTTATTCTTATTATGTACAGATAGATAGATAGATAGATAGATATAGAATAGATAAATTGATAGATGATCGATAGATTATAGATAAACTGATGTTAATACATCTATCATATTCTATGTTTTTGTATAAATATAATGTAGATGTATAGGTCAAATCAAAAGGTTCATATACTGCTTCTAGCCTGTCTAAAACCTAGATTATGCTTATAAATCTATAGCCATGAATGATGTCTGGTCATTTATTCGACAAATTATTTGATTTCTTATTGATATCATCTTCGATATCGAACCGAAAACAAATCACCGATATCGCCCAGCCCTAGTTTGGGAACCTCTGTCGGCCTCCTCCCACCTCAATCTCTGCTTCAGTGCCAAATTGCGCTGTAGTAGTAGTAGATTGCACTAGGTGGACTGTGGTGCCCAGTGCATGTAGGGCGCCTATGTAGGAAAGTGGGGTGCGATTTGAGATGCGAGCTGTCAGTCAGTTAGCTGTACTGAAAACCCGAGCCGGAAACGCGAGCTAACTGTTCAGTTAGACGATCAGATTTTTTTTAGGTTCGTAGCGTCTGAGAGGTGTTAAATCGTCTTTATTTTTCGCGTGTGGAATGACGTTATTTTGCGTTCGTTTGTGAAGGAGACGCTTTGTGGACATTTACGGCTCGGATACGGCGTTAGCCATATAGCTTGCTGAGTATGTTCTGCTTACGCTAAGCTAACGTTATATGCTAGTAGGTTAGCGCCGCTATTTTTTGCCATAACGATGTTTTAAATGGATCTGCAGTCTTAATTCGGGCGCGTTTTGCATCCGTGTGGGTCGTTTTATAGATCTGGCGCGGTTCGGCTTCATTTGGCATGCTGTCTGGAGGTAAACTCTAGGTGGTAATTGGCCCACAGCTGGAGCTCAGTTATTTTTTTATGAATCTAAAACTTAATGCTGGGTTCATGTCGGACTGCGTGTTAAAGCGCACAGGTTTGAGCTGAGATCTATCCGAGGTGGGCACACAGGTCGGGCAGCGATGCCAAGCGTTAATTAAGGAGGCAGCGAGCGAGCAAAAGGCGTTAATTAAGCAGGGACTCGTTGAGAATTCGCTTCTTCTTGGAGGAACCCGATGGCCTCGGCCAGCAGCATGGCAGCATCGCTTGCGAGCAAAACCAAAACGAAGAAAAAACACTTCGTGGCTCAGAAAGTCAAGCTGTTCCGAGCCAGCGACCCTCTGCTCAGTGTCCTCATGTGGGGCGTCAATCATTCGGTGAGTCCTCAGAACAGCCCCAGTGCTGTAAACTGCTCTGGATCACGATTGCATGTCTTTATTAGTGAGTGAAAGCTGATGGAAATGTAATGGCTTTGTATGCTTTCTATTCTTAACATGTTTGTGAGTCATAGCCTCGGCCCACAGGGGTTTATTTACCTGTCATTACTGCTGTTTTGCATGGTGTATCTCGAATAGGAATAACACGGTGTGATTAGGTTGCACTAACGTTTTATTAAAGCGTGCTCTAGCCCTGTAACTTGTCATGGTTAATGATCAGAGTCGGGTCCAAAACTTTCTCCTGGCTCATGAGAAAGAAACTTCATGCTGTAAAACAGCCAACCTGCTATTATTGTTGTTGTGTACGAATGATGGCAGTCATGTGTGCTTGATCTGGCAATAAATATTGGGAGCTACGCTTTCAAATCAACATCCCGCTCTGGATACTTCGTGATTATGCCATAGTGATGTTATTAAACCAAAATAATCAAAAGAACAGGCCTGCCAGACCTGCAGTGCATGCAAGGGCGCACCTGAGTCTCACCTGAGTGGCCCACACATACTTGAACTGACCTCAACCCCAGTGAACCTCCTCCTGTGAATCGTGTGGGACTGTGGTAGCCTAGCGGACTATGGATGAGAAGGATGAGAAGGTCCAGGGTTCAAATCCCACCTCTGTCAAGCCGCCACTGTTGGGTCCTTGAGCAAGCCCCTTAACCCACAATTGTTTGGATTGTATCAATTGTAAGTCGCTCTGTAAATGCTGTAAATGTAAATGTAAAAAACCTTTGGGATGAACTAAGACCGGCCTTCTCGGCCAGCGTCAGTGTCTCATGAATTCCCACAGTCACAGTCCAAAATCTTGTAAATCCCAGAATGCCTGAATGAATGCCTGTGGATTTAGAATGGGATGCCATAAAAGATCTAATGTGGATGTGTCCCGATACTTTTGTCATCCTGGTATATGATAGTTTTGTCCTTATATGTACGTGTGTGTGATGGATGTGAGCGTTGTTGTGAATCAGCTGTGAGTAAGGAAGCATTCGGTTTCCTGCCGGAGCGTTTTGGCGGGTGATGATAAATGCTTCATCTGAAGAGAGAGCTGATTAAGACGTCCTCCTGTGACAGTTTATATCCTTGAGTGAGTGTGTGTTTCCTTGGCTTGAATACAGAGGTCATGGTACTTGTTAGGCTTTAGTACTGACTGATCAACTGCTTGATTTGGTAACTTGTTCTGTTGGGTGTCGTTGTGTGAATGTGTGTGTGTTAAAGCGTTTTCATAAATGAGTCAGAACTTAATAGTCGATGCATGTCTGGTCAGCGAGATTGAAATCTGATTGCCCTGTCCCCCGTATGCTTCAGGAGATAATATGTAAGAGACGACTGTTAATGTTTAATACAGGTACGCACCATTTAACGTTCACCTATCAACGTTCGTTCGCTTTAACGCCCAAGGTCTTAAGAACTGTAATAGGAAATAAAAATCTGTCTTATCTATATCTGATTCACGTCTGAATGACGGAAAATTAGACTAGTACGAGCCACACCTGCTGACAGAAAAAAAGAATCGCAGTCTTGAAAGGCAGTTCTACTGTTGCATTTTTTGATCAAAGCCCGTTCACTTAAGAATTATAATAGGAAATTAAAATCTGTCTGATCTATATCTGATTTCACACCCGAATGACACAAGACTAGTGCGAGCAAAACCTTGCGTCACCTGCTGTCGGAAAAGAGAGTCGCAGTCTTGAAAGGCAGTTTGTGTTTTTGTTTTTTGGGGTGGGTTTCATATTTTAGAAAAGATCCAAAGGTAAGAATGACTGTGTTGTATTGTACTCAATGTTTTCATATTGTTTTAATTAATGTTAAATGACAGTTGATGTTCCTGAGAAAGGTAAAGCAACCAGATTCAGATCTGAAACAAAAGCCTCTTGGGTGCGTTTACACTTTTTGTGGCTTGTTCCGTTTTGTAAATGAGGTCAAAGTTTCTTAAATAGAAGAGTGAAAATCCTTGATTTGCCTCAGGCCTGAGTCATTTCTCACTGATCTCCAAAAAATGTTCAGGGCTGCGGTCATGCTCTGTGAACTGGGCATAACCTTGGTGTGCAAATTAAAAGGCAGAATACGATCATGTGTTTAATTAACCGTGACAAATCGTCTGCGTTTGTCTGTACGAGCGATACAATATGTTGCATTCTGCAGGATCCAGGATCACTGCTGTTCTGTTTCAGCTTTAGGACGAAGGAAAAAGGAACATTTTTAAGATTTTATGACCTGTAAGAGCTTCTACTGTTTGAGTGCAAGTTCATTCAGGAGTTCCAACACGCTGTCGGATGATCATGATTTATTCAGAGCTGGGATTTTCTGAATTGCTCGTATATTACTGAATATCCACGTATGGTTTAATTGTTGCCGATTTTAAATGGGGCTGCTGTTCGAATCTTATTCACACCAGAATGGTGTGTGTGTGTGTGTGTTGGTTTCTGTTGGGTAGTTTTGCGCTGTGATGATACGTTTATGGTTTATGTAGCTACAATAAATGCGATAGTACTGCGCTTTTAATCTTTTATTAATAATCATGTAAACTGGCTCCAAATTGCAGGCATGTTTGTTGTTAGGCGGCATGAACGTTGCTGTATGTCTGAATCTTTATATTGAGGATTTTAGCGTTTATATTGAGGAACGTATTGGCGTTATGAAATTGTAATAATGCAGAAATGGTGCAAAATTTTTGGCTGCTGAATCTGATACAATAACTTTAGAGGGAAAATCTGCAGCATCAGCGTTCACTATTTGAACTTTTAACACTATACCTGTTGACTTTAACATCATTCATTTCCAAAGATGATTTCCAAGACCCGCGGTTAACGTTTTTGTCCTTGGCCTGAAGCGACAGACCTCTTCGGTTACTCTCTTTAGCTCTAAATAAAGTCATAAACTGGGCTCTTTTTGAATGGTGGATGTACAAAATGTGACTTTTAGTCGTGGCTCTACTTGATTTCACAATTTTGCACCATCACTTGTACAGCAGTATAATACAGTAAAAAAACAAACAAACTTGCAAACATTTTATTACAACACAAATGGAGAATAAACGATGCTTCATGAAGAAGGCGTGACTTTGTCCTGACTGCTTCAGACAAGGGGTTTAAATAGCAGATAATTTGATTATAGAAATTAAGGACAGGTGAGAGGATTCGGCACGCTGCTGATGGGATCACCAGGGGTGCAGGTCTGGGTTGGTGGGGTTTGTCTCAAATTAATTTAAAAATGATTTTTCATCTCCAGAGATGTTTGACACGAGATCTGTTATCACTGGTCATAGGATACATCAGAAATATTTTTATTTTGTGTTTGGTATTATTTAAAAAAAAAAAAAAAAAAACTGAAACAAAAATGCAAATGTAAAGAAACAAACAAGCGTCTGTTTGTTCCAAATTTCATTCTCTTCCTCTTTTTTTTTTTTGGTGCGTTGCTGAATAATTTTATCCCTCATTTTAATCTGGGAAGTTATTAATAATATATTTTTAGTTTTTTTTTTTTTTTCTAGTAGCACTGGGCAACATGACCTCAAATCAATATCATGATTAATCATACATTTTACCTCGATTACGATTCCTGAACAGTTATGTTTTTGTTGTTTTTTTTTTTTTTTGCTGTTGTTTTCTTTGTTTTGTTTCTTTTTTCCTGCTCTCAGTCACTGACAAGGGTTGTTCTATCAACTATTAAAACTGAGATATTTTTTCTAATGAAAGTTTGCATAATGTTGTGACTTTAAAACAACTGACAGAAACACACATGAACTATTTATGGTTATTTATTGAATCTTTCAGCCAGTTGAAATCCTTTGTGATTTCGTCAGATGTGGCACAGATGATGTTTATTTCAATTTTTTTATTTTATTTTTTTTTTATTTTTTCTTTTTTTTCCCCCATATTGTGTAGCATTTTTCATTATTATTAACAGAATTAAAAATGGACAAAATCAAAATAATTACCATTTACGTGCTTTAATTGGGCATATGTACGTCCCTAAACTTCTCATCTGAATAAGACGTTTTTAAGTTTTATTGTTAGATTATTCGATATCTCATTGCATAATACGAGGCTTCGCTTCGTTTCGTGTTCGTGATTTAACGATGCGGTGGCGTTGGAGTCCCGGAGCGAGATCGGGAGAAAGTGGGAGTTTAAGAATGCGGAGCCCAAAATGCCTCGCTTTCTAAAAAACAGAGCCGTCCTTATCTTTTCAGGAAGCCATCTATCAGACATTCCTCGCGCTCTCGTGCTGCCTCGGCCGGGGATGGTAACTTTCGAGCTTTTGCCTCGCGTTCCCGCACCCTCCATGACCCCACGGACAAAGCTGTGGGGAATATTAAAGACAGTGCTCTTAGGGCTTTTTTAAAATTTATTCGGTGATTATCAAGTAACATTTTGATTATTTGATTCTTTAAGCATCCTTGGGTTTGTGAAAGGCGCTATAAATGTGAATGTGTTATTATTATTCATATTATCGTAGGAACAGTTACATCTGTAAGCACTTCGCTTTCGAATCGTCCGTCTTCTGTATGTGCGTTGAAGGGTGCTCCTGAATGTTTTTGGCCCTTAGCCTTCCCTTTCAGCAAACGGTGCTGCTACTGCTAATGATGCTCCAAATTTAGGGTTAATAACTCATACAGGAATGGAATCAAATGGTTTGTTTGTTTTATTTGCTTGTATGGATGTCCGTCTGTGTGGAGTTTGCACGTTCTCCTCATGTCCACGTGGGTCCTAGTGTGTTTGTGTCAATATAATATTGCTTATGGTCCCATTTCTTCTTACCTGTCTCTGATTTCTTTAATTGCATCCTTTATTAGAAGCAGTCTAGGCTGCCAATGGTCTGCTTTTGAGTCTTAGTACTTGCAGGGTTTCTTCCTTATAAATTATGTTTAGGGATTTTCATTGCCACTGCCAACTTTGGTTTGCTCAGTTATGGCTCTAGATATTTGTAAAGCTGCTTTACAAATATTTTATAATGGAGACAATGCTCCATTATAAAAGCGCTTTAGAAATAAATCTAGTGCTCCTTTTGCTCGCCGACATTCAGTCCAACATTTTGGTGTGTTTTCTCTTTTTTTTTCTTTTTTTTTTTGATCAACTTTCTGAAATCTGTAGTCACAGCCAGTATCAGATCGGTGGATCACCAGTTTATAACTTTATATGGTCAAGCTCAAATCAAAATCGTTCTGGTTAGTCAGTCACGGCCACCTGTTTGCTCATGTATGTGCAGGAGAACAATCCCCGCTCTGTTCGGAGTGTGTGCAGTTGCCGTATGTTGTTACACGAGTAGAAGCTTGAAAACATGTGATGTCTGGCTCCGTGTGTCCGAAAGGACTTCTAAATGGGAAGGGTGTCATGTTTTCGTATAACCCTACGTACCCGTTTTGCATCAGGGAGTCCCTGTAAAAGCCTCACATTCAGGGAAGCCATGTGAGCGAAAGCTTCTGAGGTAGTGAGAGTTAAGCTGGTCCATCTCGCTCATCCTTAATCCCGTTTCTCTCTCACTTCTTTTTAATGCGTTTCCCAGCCGGTGTCCTCCCAGAGTTTATTTCTGATACGTCTGGATTGTAAAAGGAGTTCCTAAAAATAGCTGTAGTAGATACACCTTTTTATTTCTTGGTGGCGTAGATTCAGCATGGTCCTGAAAATGCTCGTAAGATTTTCGACATGATAGCATCATGCAGTCGGTGCAGATTTGTCAGCTGCACATCCACAATGCGACTCTCCCGTTCTACATCGTCCAAAAGCTGCTCTATTGGATTGAGATGGAGCGTTATCCTGCTGTAATTATCCATCAGAAGATGGTAGGCTGTCGGCATAAAGGGGTGCACACGGTCAGCAACAATGCACAGGTAGGATGTTCCTTAATACCATGCTCTGCTGGTATTAAATACACAAAGTGTGCCGAGAAAATCAGCCTGAACTGTTGGTAGTTGGCTGGAAAGATGGATTCAACATTTTTCACGTTGTTGACACCAAGTTCTGACCCAACCGTCCGACAGGATTAGCACCTGGTGTGCTTCTGCTGTTGTAAACCCATCTGGTTCAAAGTTGGACGTATTGTTTCAGAGATGTTCAAGCTCATAGAAAGCTAACAGTAACTCAAATAAGAAGAACAAGTCTCAACCAGGGACCTGTCCTCACTCTTTTTCAGATCATTCTCTGTAAGTCCTAGAGATGGCGCTGTGTGTGAAAATCCCAGTAGATCAACTCAGGCAGTTTCTGAAAGACTCACTCAGCCATGGCTTATTCAAAGTCACCCATCTTAAATGACTTTTCTTTACTGTTCTGATGCTCGGTTTGATTCGGGAGCTCGTCTCGATCATGTCGAGTTGCTGCCGTGTGATTGGTTAATTAGATATTCACATTAACGAGCAGTTATAGTCTTTTTAAGCAGTTTATATTGACTCTGCAGTCGTGTATTCGATATCATATTTAGTAAGAAAGAGAAGCTTCCTAAATTGCGGATGTTTGGTGTTTTATGTCTGTTCTGGAAAGCGAAACATTGGTCATAACTCTCTCTTCCATTTTTCTGTGATCTACTGAAAGTCAGATTTATAGGAACTAAACACAAGTGGGAAGTAAACAACAGGAGAACAGAAACAACCCAAGAATTTACTCTGTGAGAGCTGTGATTAAATTTTACATTTGTAATACATTAGCGCAGAAGCACAGTCCTTACCGATAGAAATAAATGCACTGTTAAACTTTTTGAAGACTTAAACAGCTTGATTCTTTTTTTTTTTTTTTTTTTTCCTCTTCTTCTTCAAATATAACAGCACACTGTGAATAGCCTCATGTATGACCTTTAAGTTTCGGTCATTGGCCTCCTCCCAGGAAAGGAAAAGTCCATTAGGTTAGATAAACACTTACTGTTTAGCCTGGCCTTTTTCTGCAGCGTTTTTGCTTTTATGTTCCTGTGCCTCACTTGAAATGTAAGAATAGCTTACTCATTATTCATTGAATGGAGAGGGCATTGATATGGAAAACACAACACAACACCGCTCCTGTCTTCATGCACTGCTTATTCTGCCATTGTTACAAAAATTTACTCTTGAGCTCAAACAACACAGTGCAAATATTAGTCATTAACAGATGCAGAATGAATTAATGACGTTGGTCAGCGTTACATATGGACTAGCAGAAACCACAACAAACCAACAACAACAAGCGTCAGGACACCAACAGCAGGCCTAAAACATGCCATTATATGAATATATATGAATATGATTGATATAGGTGTTAAGAAACCACAAGCAAAGCTAGAATGGATGAAAGTTATGTGAACAAGCTTTAATGATTTGTCCTGTCAAAGCCAGCTAATAATTGCTGAGTGGTTAGTATAGGGTTGCTATGTGGTTGGGACTGTGGTAGCCTAGTGGTCTTGACTATGGACTAGAAGGTCCAGGGTTCAATTCCCACCTCTGCCGAACTGCCACTGTTATGTCCCTTAACCCACAATTGACTCTATCAAATACAGGGGCATCTGCTAAATGACTAATGTAAATATGGTTGCCAGGCTGTTGGTAGCTGTGCTGGGGTGCCAGTACTTTGACTAAAGCTTATTTAACTGTCTAGATTGTTATGGCTCTGTAGTAATTTTAAGAGTGTGGTTGCTGGGCTGTTGATAGCTGTGGTCAGGTGCCAATACTTTTGACTAAAGTGATATATAATGTTTGAAGTGGTATCAGAATGTAATAGTTTTGAGATGTGTCAATATGTTTGACTAAAGTTCATTTAGCTGTCTAGATAAGTTATGCCTAAGGGTTAAATCCAAGAGTGGTGCCTAGGCTGCTGCTAGGTTGTTGCTACGTGGTTGCTAGGCTGCTGATGGCTGTGAGAGGGTGCCAATACTTTTGACTGAAGTCAGATACAGTGTTTAAAGTCTTATCAGAGAGCAATAGCTGTGATTAGTGGTGCCAATACATTTGATTAAAGCTCATTTAGCTGTCTAGGTGGTTATGGCTAAGGATCCTTAGGTGTGCCAATATTTATGGCTCTGTTAATTCCACGAGAGGTTGCTTTGTGGTTGCTACAAATGTGGGTTTGTTAATCGTACAGCGTTTGCGTTTGAGGGCCTCGAGTTAGGACTGGTCGTGAGGTAGGTGTACGCACTCTCGCTTCTGTTTCCTGTACCAATGAAGATGATCGAGAGCAGGAAGACCTGACTCTGCTACTATGGAAACAAACAGGAAGTGGTGGTGTGAAAGTCGGCAGGTTAGATGCGCGCCGAGCGATAAACGCTGAGTTTGCACGCGTCCTCTGTATGAAGGGGAACGTCGCTGCAGGGCTGAAAAACCAGATAAGAAATGCACCGACGGTGATGTGATAGTTTTAAATCAATTTAATGTAGAGTTGTAACAGATAAAAGTAGACCTGCGATGTTCGTACGATATTTCAGCCGTTATTTCAGGTGCGTTAATTCCAGCGTGCAGCCTGTGTTTATTCTCGTTATGGTTTAGTCTCCACGAATTTAAACACAGGGTCTGCACTCACTTAAATGCTGGGTAACAGATCTGTGAGCAGTACAGAGGTATTAATAACCCTCAAATGTTAGAGCAGACGCAGTCGCAGCTGCAAATTCAACAGCGTGTGAAATTCAGACAGGCCAGCATTAACTGATTTAAGGTTAGAGATGGAGTGCAGTATGATAAGCTCCATCAGCACTTGTGCTACTGCTGTGAGATCATCTAAGGTTATTGATCCAGAACCGGAGATCGTTCCTCTTACAGAATCTCTCCAGATGCACCTCTCTTGTGCGCACTCCTCTTTAGCGCCACCTGCAGGCTTTCTATAGCCTTTAGATTAGGGGACTGACGGGGCTGCAGCAGAAGCTTGATTTTTGTATCATTAAATAAGTAGCAGAAAATAAAAGTAAGAAACGCAAGAGGGGAAAAAAAAAGGAAGAACGACAATAAAAAAAAAATAGAAAATAAAAATTAACAAACACTTGAAAATAAAACTTAAGAAATGCAATAGAAAATAAAAATTAAGAAACACAATAGAACAATAAAATTAGAAACACATTAGAAAATACAATTAGGAAACACAGAAATTAAAATGAAGAGAAACAGTAGAAAATAATTAAGAAACCCAATAGAAAATAAAATTAAGGAACAGAATAGAAATTAAGAAATTAAGAACCGCAGTTGAAAATAAAAATTATTAACTACAGTACAAAATAAAATTCAGAACCACAATGGAAATTAAAAAGTAATGACACAATAGAAAATAACAGTAAGAAGCATAATGGAAAATAAAATTCAGAATACAACAGAAAATAAAATTAAGAACTACCATAGGAAATAAAATTAAGAGCCACAATAGAAGCTACAAATTAAGAAACACAGTAGTAACAAAATAATAATTAAGAACCACAAAATTTAAGGTTCAGTAGTGATCCCTGGGGATTGTTTTGCTTCTCAATTTGGCACAGTATCGGTTGATTGGAACTTTTTTATTAAATATACGGTCATTTTCAGGAGAGTAGTTATTTTTTATAGCTCTTCCCTGACTCATATTTGAATTGTTTTCTTGCTTTTCCCATGCTGAAGAATGTCCTAAGAGATTTTGACCTCTGTCACTTCATATATAGACCTTGTATTATTGTGTTATTATTTTTAAACTGTCATATGCTTTGGCTTCTGCCTCCCGTGTTTCGTTGTGCTAAGGGGATGATAATTAAAGTGCCTGCTGTTTCAGAGCCCAACAATTGTGTGCTTAGACTTTAATTGTTTTTAAACTAGACTGTCTAACAAGAGCTGGGCTTAGTGTCGACCAGACTCATCTCTGTCGTTAGGCTCGCTGATCACGAGCATCTCTGGTTAGACCCGCCCACATCATCACGAGTGTCCGAAAAAGCAGTCTAATTAAATGCTTTACAGGCTGTCAAGGAAAGGATGGAGGTTGTGAAGAACGAAAACTGGTATAATTAGAGGTTCAGAAAATAGAAATATGCCAGCTATGGTTGCTGGTCGTGTTGTATCGGGCTCAGATGGGGATTATTCTTCCTGATGAGCAGCGTGACGTTCAATAGGAAAGGAATAAAGATAGATTCGGCAAATAGAAAGCTTGCTTTTGGATTGCATTTTGTGAGTTTGTCCTGTGAGAGCTTACTCGGGTGCTTAGGCTGGTTATTGGTCTGTAGGCATACGCTGGCACATGGGTATTTAATAATGCATTTTTCAGCCTGCACTGCCTGGTCCTTATGGGTATTAAGTAGTACTTTTAATGGTCCTATGTTATGTTGGGTGGAGGCTACCTAGATGGACATCATGTTTATTCGTAGTGCTTCTAAGATAAAGCCGGTTTCTGTATGTCTTTGGAAAGAAGTAAAAGTTTGTTTGTTAAATTGTGTAAATACGTGAGAAATACAAGACAAAAACAGAATGTCACAGGCTTTGTACGGTCCTAGAAACACAGTTGTATGCAGAAAGTTATGGGAAAGTCGTGGTTTTAACGTTTTGTTTCAAAAAATAATTTTAAAAATGATTAACAAATGATATTTTGAAATTCCCCAATAACAGTAAACAAGTCTAATTATCTACTTGCAGTGTTAATTTTGGCAGCTGATTTTAATTTGGTTTTAGCCTTGGGCTTTTGATTCAAAGTTTAAATTTTAAACACATTTTAGTCATTTACTTATTGTTCGTTTTGGTTTAGTTCTACTCGGCAAAAACATTTGAGTGTAGTTTTACTCAGTTACATGTATGTTTCAAAAATATTGAGCCTAATTTTCATGTTTTTTTTTTTTAAGGGTTTCACTGTTTTTGAGGTACTACTTATTACTAACGTTTGTAAACAATCACTTAAATGCTGTTACACTTAATAATGTTAACATCCAAAATTATGAAGCGACATGGCTGCTCTTTTTCTGATACAGTTTGCGTTTTTCCTTGTGAAAATCATTGTCAGTGAATGTTTTAGGTTCCTAGAGGTTCCTTCCATTCTGATAACTTGCTCTGTTGAGTGAAGCTAGATCTGGTGCCTCTACGAAGGTCCAGCTACACGAATATAATTTTAATTCATCGCCTGGTGATACAGCAGGTCATATTGCATACTCATTGATCAGTTCGGAGTTTGATGCTGATCTTTTACTTTTAAGTGTGGAATTGGGTATGTTCTCATTTCTTACCGATCAGAACAGATGCTGATGTATTTGCTAATTAACCCGATTGATCATCAGCTATGCTGCGTTGTTGATTCGGAGATTTGGATCAGGGAAAAACGTTTTGTTCCTAAACCTAAATGGAAGTTCTTTCTTTTTCCATGATTTTCACTAATGAGAGCCGAAGGAAGCCAAGTGGAGTTTATTTTTTAAAAGCCTGTGAGTCACCGAATCCCTTAGCACCTCTCCAGTCCGTTGCTGTTGTATGGTTTTATTGCGTAAGTGCTCTAAGAATCTCCTTCATTAGGGTTTTATTACCGAGCGCTTTGCCCTTTGGAATATTTTGGGCTAAATAAGAACTGCAGATTCTCAGGACATCACAGCTGCTCGTAGGAGAAATGTGGCATTGTTTAAGCAGAGACGTCGTCTTCTGATGGGCCGGGAGTAGTCACACTGTGTCATTGTGCTGGTCACTTCAGAGATTGTGTGTGTGTGACAGACAGAGATGTTCTTGATTGCCAAACTGTAGTCCAATGAAGCCAGAGCTGATATAAAGTAAAACAGTGGCTTTAATCATCCTGAGCTGGCATTAGCAGTGCTGTATCTGTCGGAGATACGTTGGTGTTGCGCTGACTCAAACCCTGAGGCTCTTAACTTCCCCAGAACTACGTCAGACCAGCGTGTACACAAAAAAAGTCAGAAGATTTTCCAAAAGGAACTCCATCAAACTTGGCAACAAGAATAGTGTTGAGGTTCCTTAGTTACTTGTATTTAAATAATGAAGCTAAACTTGATTGTAAAATGTAATTACAATACACTGCCCGCAATCCAATTTTCTTTTCAACAATATGATATTATTTCTGAAGTGTAAACAATGTAAAACATTGTTTTTTCTTGTAAGTTTTAGAACAATTTTAGGGAGGTTATTCTTACTAGAGAGGTTTAAAATTGTAAACAAAATGTTCTACTGTAGCTTCACCAGATCTTAAATAAGAGTTAAAACATTCCTTTTTCATTTTTGAAGAAAACAATTAAAAATCATGTGTACTTGTATAAAAAATGTAAACAAAAGAATCTTTAGTCTGCTGCAATTAAAAGAAAGTAGAATGAATTTTAAATAATGTAACTGTTTCACCAAATTTACTAAATAAACTAAATATATTGCTGTCTTAAATTCAAAATCAAAGTAAAGTTGAAACTCAGAATTCGAATTTTTGTTCTGGAGCCCCATTCAAATTTGTTTGAAATCCAGTTAATATCAGATGCACCCTGAGTCATACATGTACAGGTTTTAACGAATTAATATTTTGGGGCATAATAATGATTTCAAACACATTGAGATTCCACTGTAAACGAACAAGCTCACTGAGAACGGAAGGAATCCGTCTGGTGTTTCGAAAATGCAACTGCATCAGATGCCATAAACAGAATGTGTGTCGTCACAATTTTGCATCACAATTTATCGTTACACCCAGATAACTTTCTAAAATCTTACTGATTTTATTTTCTTATCGGGCAGCGATGGCTTAGTAATTAGGATTTGGTGCCACTGATCAGCAGGTGGACAGTGTTGGACCCTCTCTGCTTCGTGACATGGTGTCTATCTCCAAGGAACGAAGGATGGATATATATATATTTCATATGGACCAATTTTTTATATATATATATATATGAAAAAGTGTGTGTGTGTGTGTGTGTGTGTGTGTGTGTGTGTGTGTGTGTGTGTGTGTGTGTGTGTATGTGTATATAATATATATATATAATATATATATATATATATATATAATATAATATATATATATATATATATACTATATATATGAAAAATTGGTCCACGTATACCAATAAAGCTCTGATCTGCAGGGTTGGGGGACGTTAATAAAACTCTACAAATATGTTATGGACAGTTATGAAGTTTGGAATGAGATGAGTATGGACTTTGTTGCAATAATGTATTTATTATAAGATCTGTTAAATCCTAGGCCAAAACCTTTTACATCAGACATAACTAAACTCTTTTAATGTTGTACATTAGACAGTGAGCAATATAAGTATATTTTATAAAATACTAATTATAAATATATTTTTTTTTTTAATCTTTGCAATGGTAATTGTCATTTATAGTGGATATTCTTTTATTAACATGGTGTTGTTTTGGGTTAGGTAATTCCGGATCATGAGAGTTCCAAAATACCCGACATAGAGGAATCATTATTAAATGTGGGATAGTACACCTTTTCCATGAGTTACCAAAGCTCCCTGGGGTCTTAATGAAATGTCACCCTGTTTAACAGCACTTTTTAGAATGATCAGTTTTGAGCTCCTGTTGCTTTAAATTATTTGAAATCGTTGCCTTAATCATTAAATGATCATAACCATAATTCAGTGTTGTATTGAGGTTATTTAATAACCTCCGGTTTATAAAGCTAACGCTGCTAATTTAATGTCACTGTATGCCCTGACTGTGAGGCAACTCAGATTCTGTATGTTCTTAGGGATTCGAATCATAGAATCTACTCTTCTCGGGACTGAATCATATGCATTCGATTCTGCACATGCGAATCAAAGCGAGAAAGACGACCTGAATAAAAATAGGAATTGTAGACGTTAAACTAAAGGATGTAACGTTTTGTAGCTCAGATCAACTCAGAGGGACAGAAGATCTTTTAGAGGAACCAGTGAAAACTGTGGGAGGGGTTACTCAGATAATGGGTGGAGCTATGTTAATCAGTCTGTTTGTGATGCACAGATGCCCAAACGATGCCGTTTATGACCATGCGTGTGTTTTATCTCTTTCCAGATAAATGAGCTGAGTCACGTTCAGATCCCCATCATGCTGATGCCGGATGATTTTAAGGCTTATTCGAAGATCAAGGTGGACAATCACCTGTTCAACAAGTGAGTTACGACAAATTATTCCACAATACGCAATCAGTTAAGGATTTTTTTTTGTGTGTGTATTGAATGCTGTTACGTTTTTGCGATTCCTTTCAGAGAGAACATGCCAAGCCACTTTAAATTCAAGGAGTACTGCCCTCTCGTTTTCCGAAATCTGAGAGAGAGGTTCGCGATCGACGACCAGGACTTTCAGGTGGGTTCAGAATTAATAACGAGGAACGATTTATTATGATCGTTATTACGAAAAGCTGTGATTTAGGTCATTTAAAGCGAATATTTATGAGCGGAGGAAGTAACGATGCCTGGACGATATCGCCCGTCTTCTGTTTGTCTGGTGCAGTTACATTTTTTGATCACCAGAGGGCACAATCATGCGTCGCGCTCCTTGTTTATTCACTTTGATTTTCTGTTTATGTTTGCGCTAGTTATTTAGATTGAGTGAAACCATTACTTAAATTATTTAAAACTTATTTTTAATTGCATAGGACTAAAGATTGTTTTTGGCATTTGCTATTTTTTTAAACAAGAAAAGTACACTTGTTGTTTTGAATTGTTATTATTTAGAAATAAAAAAGGAATGTTTTCATTTGGGTATTTAAAATACGGCAAAGCTAGAGTAGAACATTTTGTGTGCAATTTTAAACCTGTGTCTAGTAATTTCTTCTAATTGCAGGGGGACTCAAGTTTTTTTGTTTAAAAACAAGAAAAATATAAGAAAATAGCCGTTGTTTTGCATTGTGTACACTTTAGAAATTAAAAAAAGGAATGTTTTATTGAATGTAAAATCGGTAATCAAGAGCAGAGCTGCGTTAAGAGTTTTAATCATTATTAACATCAGATGTAATAACAGCTACACTAACGACGCCCCAATCCAAAAGGACACAAAAAACATTATTTAGATTAAAATAGGATTAGCAGAATATGAAGCGACTAAGGACGTTATTAAGTCTGGACTACAGCAGAATCTGATCTGTACTTAAGCTGACTATGCTCTGACTATACAGCTGATTATTATCTTACACAACTTTCCAGCTGAAAAACAGAACTTTTGAGATGCATGTCTTATTTTTGGAACATTATCTGGGGTCACGTTCGGTCAGTCCACCGAAACCCGAGCAGAAAAATAAGGATGTAAAGAATACGGAGGATTTGAACCTCTCTGGTGTTAAGCAGAATCAGCTCTGCTCGAGGAAAACCCCCGTGATTAACGAGGTGCAATTAGTCATTAACCCCTCAATCCGCTGGCCTGAAGTGGACTGTTTGTTCCTCATAATGGCGGCGTAATTTCAGGGCGATGCTTCGGCATCTCAGCCACCCACATCCAGCGAGAGCTCTTAATATTGTTCTGTCTGCATCTTCCAACTCCCACATGAAAGAGAAGCCGATGCTTATTGGAGAGGAGAGCCTGCTAATGGAAGGACCTCGGGCAGATTCCAAGGCTTTTCCTCTCGCTTTAAAACGAGCTCATGAGGAAAGATGGGAGTGTGTGCTGTTCTGCTAAAAGTCCTCTTTTTTTTTTTTTTAACCATTTTTTAAGTATATAATGTTCCCTTGAGGTTATAGTTGAAGCTCTAAGTGCCTGATAACATGTTTTTATTAACACACAGAGTTTCTTTAGTATTTGTTCTACCGTATCCTTTTCCACAAGTTAACTCTTCCCTGGGTGCTCTGGAATCTGGAAGTGCCAGGGATGGGCCGTACTGCTTCAGGATATCAGGAAGATAAACCACATAGGGTGTTACTTGTCATTAGCAGGTCATTGTAGTCGGTGCGGTACTTTTACATTTGATTTCAAAACATTTTGTCATTAAACCAGCTTCCACGTACGCATCGCTTCTGTACCTTTTCTTCTTAATAAACTTCAAGGAACTTCAGTTCCCAGCATGCTTTCTTCGTTAGATCATGCAAGCATTGCAATCCCTAATGCAATCAGCTAAACCTGACTGCTGCTGCCTCTTAATGCATAACTTACTAACTTTTTAAATCTAATAAATATCTTTCTGATGGAAAACTGAAAAAAAAAGCTAACCTCTAAAGGGTTTAATTGTTTACTATGATTACGCAAGGGAGCGTTTTATACACACCACTAATGAGTGAATTTCAGATTCAGCCTTTTTTTGTTTTTTTTATTTTTATTATTATTATTTTTTAATTCCTGAAGTGTAAACAATGCAGGAACATGTTTTTTTTTTTTTAAAACCAAAAACTTTAGATCCCTTCAATTACAACAAATGACCAGAAATGGAGATTTAAAGTTGTAAACAAAATGCTCCATTGTAGCCTCATCATGTCTTAAATAACTGAGTGAAAACATTGCTTTTTTTTTTCTGAAGATATAACAATTCAAAATAACGTGTAGTTTTCTTGTATAAAAACAGATAAACAAAGACTAGTTCTCAGAGACTGCAGCGGACAGTTTGTGCGACTGGGAATATGTCGTATGACTGCACCCTCTGGTGTTAATAACAAGAACGTATAATCCACCTCCATGATGCACATTATCCCATTTTTGAATGATGCATCGTTACACACCTAGCAATGAACTGTTGTGAATGAATGGCTCTGGAACTGTGCTGAAAAGTTGTTGAAAGTACTTCAATATTTGTTAGTATCTGAAACTAATTTCATAAACTCAATTGTGCTGATTTTTCTTAAACAGTATTAATACTGGGGTCAGATTATGATAAAGCCTGGCCGAATTTTAGAAGAATATAAACAGTGTTTAGTCGTAGCTCATTATAATCCATGATAACCAGTAGTACGTTCGTTTTAAATGTAAACTTGCACACCTTAAAAACTTCTTTATTTAACTTCTGTTCTGAACCTTATCTCAGTTGCCTTGTTTTGGGTTCATTTTAATCGCTGCGGAATGAGAAGTACAGTTTAAGTGCAGTGACTGGATGTTTTTCATCTCCCATTGATACATATTCGATAGACTGTTGCTAACATTACAGCAGCCAACTAAGGGAATTCTGATTGCTTCCTAGGGCATGAAGGTCCAGTGGCTAGGGAGAAGCCCAGACCTCACATCAATAGCTTTTTGTCTCTGGTCCATTGCAACCTGGAGATGCTACACAGTGAAAAATTAGGAAGTTTCCCTGTGACACTACTTCATATTATGCCATATATTTCCTGCTTCAGAACGCCTCGATTGTCTCTTACATGACATCATAGCCATTAAGACGATGTGTTTGAACATTCCCCATTGTGTGTATGTGTGCACACAGAATTCTCTGACCCGGAGCGCACCCCTCGTTAGCGAGGCTCAGGGTCGTAGCGGCGCCCGCTTTCACACCTCCTATGACAAGAGGTACGTCATCAAGACCATCAGCAGCGAGGACGTCGCCGAGATGCACAATATCCTCAAAAAATATCACCAGGTACACACACACACACACACTTCAGAGTACTATTGTAGCCCATCTGTACGATATTATAACTGAGTGGGATCTTCACACAGTGTGTGTTATGTTTTTTGTCTAAACTCTCTGAAAACTCCCTGCTTTTTATGTCATTCATTTCTCTTCTCGTATTGTGTTGGAGATTTCATTGTGTCTTTTTCACATCGTCAACTTAAAAATATTAGTGCAGGAAGCTTTTCATAGTTTGTGGGGGTTTTTTTTGTTTGTTTGTTTTTTTTGGGGGTAATCGTGAACAGAGTTAATAATAAATAATAAAACGGTTCCATACAGTCACTGTGAGGTTTATCACCATCATTCCTCCAGCCTTTCGGCTATATGCCACCAGATCTTGTCTTTAATATCCATGTTTTGAGAGTCAGCTTGTTGCTTGTCCTATAAGCTCTTGATGAGCTGTTCTGCCTGACGACTGAGCTCTGATTGGTCAGCCTGATTTTAACGATGCAGAAATTAGAACATTGTTCCGTTTCAGTGTGAAAAGGCTATAAATCGTTTCAGCAACAACAATAATAATAATAATAGAAATCGAGGAGAGATTGGTGTTTAACTTGGTTGCAGTCAAATGAGTTTGAGTGGCATCCTGAACAAGCAAAAAGAATTAATAATGGATATAAATATTCCTGAGACAAGAAGTCTTTGTCTTTAATCTTTTACCATGCCAGCTATGAGTGTATTTGTTTATTATTGGTTGTTGTTTGTTTATTTAGAAGAAATGGTTGAGTACTTACAGCAAAATTGAAATCCTAATAAGCCATAACTGACGCAGCTCGAATTGTTACGCTTCAGCCTCTAATTTGGTTTGCCAGTGTGTTACGTTTAGGTCACGGTGTGTTTTTCCATATTTGCACCAGTTTATTGTAGAATGTCATGGCACCACCCTGCTGCCTCAGTTCCTGGGAATGTACCGCATCACCGTAGACGGAGACGAAACCTACATGATCGTCACACGTAACGTCTTCAGCCACCGCCTGTCTGTCTATAAGAAATATGATCTGAAGGTAGGTAAGAAGAGCAGGTCATGGATGAGTTTATTTTTTTCTCCTACTAAGTGGACTGTTTGAATTAAGACCTGTTTTTTTTTCCTTTTAAGGGATCTACTGTTGCTCGGGAGGCCAGCGACAAGGAGAAGGTAACGATTCTGTATATTATCCTTTCTACGTCCTAAAAGTAGATAAAAAAGAACCAAGAAATGTGAGCTTTGGCTTTTTAAACCTGCCATGGACATCCCTGGACATTAATATTATTATGTAATATATGCGAGAGATGCTTAAAAGTTACCCTGGGTTCCTTTGTGACCTCAGACTATGATGTGCTTTGCTTTTAGACTGATCTTTGGTCGGCCACAGTTCGGTTCATAAAAACAAACTTTGGCCCTTTACTACGTTTTGGACTAACGCGCTTCATGTGAAGAGCTGAGACGAACTCGGTTCCAGAAGGCCGTTCCAATTCAGATTTGTTCAAAGTCAGAATCGAATTACATCACAAGAAGTAATGAAAAGGATTAATCTGTTCCCGACCGCCAAGTGATTGTTTTTTTAATCCTATATTTATGTAATTAATGCTGAAAAACATGAATAAAACAAAGGAATATAATACAATGCATAAAATCAACAGAGACATAAAATAAGTGCTTAATAGCAGTGCTTGATGTGAGCCAGCACCTGTGTTCTTACCTGTAAAATAAAATGAAAATGAGTCATATGAATTCAGTGTAACTTCATAAACACAAACGGGCCATTTTCTTTGTCAGTAACTGGTGTAATTAGATCATCAGTCCCGTTTCGTGCACTCATGAGATTTGGAAATAGCGGAAAAACAACAACTAATAGTTAGATGATGAGAGGAAGTCTTTTTCACTGATACCGATGTTCGATTTTGAAGGCTGCTGTAAATTTTCAGCACATGTTTTGCAAATTAAGCTCCCCACTGCTATAAGAAGAGAGTTCTATAAAGACGAAGGTATGTAGAATTTATTCTGGAGAAACTCACTGAAAAAAAAAAAAGTGAACTTTCTGTAGTATATAAATATGAAGCACTTAATCTAAATGTGTAAATGCTTTTTCTACGACTAAATACATACCTGTGTAATGCCATGAATATAGATAAAATCCAACAAACAAATTAAGGACTACTTTATAGCTGTAATTTTGACACACTTTATCACAGGGACATCGACACTGAGACTGAGGTTGTGTCTAAAATGGCACCCTTTTTACCTATTAGTGTTCTGTTTAGGATGCTGATGCTCGAAATTCTTGTTCAAATTTGGGAGCAAAAAATTCCGAACTGTCTGTCCAGTGTACAAATTGCTCAAACAAGGAGGCGCTCAAATTAACCTGTTTATTTAATATTGTGAGTATCGGTGCTGATTTGGTGCAGAGTATCAGATCGGTGCATCCCTAGTTTCAAACTCAGGATCAAGTAGTGAAATGTAATGCCATTAAAATATAAAAAAATGAAAAGAGCATAAGTTTAATCTAGGGCTGGGCGGTATACCGGTTCACCCAGTACACCGGTGTTAATTTACGATGCGGTATGCATTTTTCATATAGAGTGGTGTGAAAAAGTGTTTGCCCCTTCCTGATTTCCTATTTTTTTTGCATGTGTGTTACACTTGGGTGTTTCGACACATCAAATCAATTCAAATATTAGTCAAAGACAACACAAGTAAACACAAAATGTGGTTTTTAATTGAAGGTGTTTATTATTAAGGGAGAAAAAATCCAAACCTACATGGCCTGATGTGAAAAAGTGATTGTACCCTGAACCTGACAACTGGTTGGGCCACCCTTAGCAGCAACAACTGCAACCAAGCGTTTGCCATAACTTGCAATGAGTCTTTTGCAGCGTTGTGGAGGAAATCAGGAAGACGGCAAACACTTTTTCCACACCACTGTACCTCCATACCGGTGCATAGCAGAAACACAGCTCTAACAAATAGGCAGCAAACTATGTAATAATTTTCGCCACTACAAGCTCTGCTGAGTTCTGAGAACTACATCACTGAACAGCATGCTGGGTAGCTAGCCAGGTAGCATAACATACATCACAGCCTAGACACAGTCTGTTAACAGCTGGGAACGCCCGTCAGATTAAAGAACAGAACACAGACTGGATTATAATGCGGGATTGGAGATGTAAAAGAAGAACCACATCATGAGCACAGTAACTCTGGAGACTGTAGTAATGAAAGCCTTCATTGTACTCACATTCGGCCGGTTTTAGCGTGATCGGCTTCAGGTGGTCTTGTAACCGATTCTGTGCCGGTCAACCACATGAACAGCACAGTGCTTTTACTAACTTTAATTCATAATTCAGTTTCAGGCCCTCGCTGGTTTGTTTAAGAGACACGTTTAAGGGTTTGTTTGCTGACATGATGAGAAGGAAGCGTTAAAGGTTTCGGCTGTGTTTTGAGTCCTACTTAGCTAGTCAGCTAGATAGCCTCCCTAAATACCACATTACTGATTGATGGTCTAGGGACACTACTAAGGACTTTATCCATTTTGAACACAACCATGTCTCCGGCATGGAAACTTTTGCAGCATGCTGCTTGGAAAGTAAGCCGTGAAGGATCAACCCCGAAACTGATCGGAATACTTCATTTAATAAGACGTTTAAAACCGCAGAATTTGACAAAACAAACAAAGTCAAAGAGGGTAAAGCTAGCAACAGCGCAGGGTCAGGAACAACCCAGAAGCCCCTGCTATCTTTATTAACGGAGCATTCGGTGAATCTCTAATAAATAAACAAATAAACATACACACAGGTATATTGTATTTACTCCTGACAGTAGAGTAAGCTACACACCTATAGAAAAGCCCACTATCCCCCCCCAACCCGAGACAAAAATACCGTGAAACCGGTACAATCTTTATAAATAGCATGACACACATTTTTGGCCATCTCTGGTTCATCTCTGATGTGATGCTGAGCGTGTTGCGTTGTTGCTTGTTGCTACACTGGGGCTTGTGCACGCTCTGCAATCGTTATTAGGAAATAACAGTCCAGGAAACAAACGTGACACCTCTTTCGCAGCCTAGGTTGGGTTTTTGGAGTTTTACTGACAGCTTGTTTTTGTTTTGTGACTGCATACTTGACCAGAGAAACTAATTGCTTTTTGTCAGCTCAGATGCAGCTCATGCAGACTTTCTAGTTACAGAAGAACAAACACAATGAGCTCAAGCTGCTTTAAATCCGATAGTGTGTGTACAGCGTACAGAAAAGCACACAGAGTAGGCGTGGGATTGCAACAGTGCAGACAAAGTTCAGCTCTAAACAAATGCAGAGGAATAACGGTGTAAATATGTTAGTGCTTTTACAGCATAATTATCAAGGAACGTATATTCACCAGTAATCAGTTTTAACTTGGCGTATGATATCAGACAGCCGGTTTAATCTTACTGTATAGGCGTATTATATAGCGCATTACGATAAACATGGTGTTTTACAGTAAGCAGTCGCTCTGTGCTCAGAGGTCGGCCTCTTTTGGGTCGCTGATGGTCGGAGGTTTTGCAGGACGACCACTTTCTTATTTAAATGCAATTCTCCCACACACAGTCTGTCTCATCTTCTCTGCAGTTACAGTCTGTGCAAAATCTTTACCGATTCCAAAATAATGATTAAAGACGAGCAGATGCTCACTAACTCACCATTCAGGTTTATAGAAATTATGGATGCAACGATACTGAATTTCTTGGGTCGATACGATAACCGATATTTAGCACTTTATCATGGCCAATACCGATGTTAAAAACTGACAATTGAGCTTTTCTGCATTTAAAAAATATTCACATTATAATCATCACACATGTTGTTAAAAACTAGATCAGTCATTCATTTTATCAGTGAAATAATAATAAGCAATAAAACTGTTCAATCAGACATGACGATTACTGTGACCATAAGGTGTGGTTCAACATTTTATCTTCTAACCTTCCTTTAAAAAGGTAATGATAGCCTTGAATTGGCTCAGACAGCAACAAGAACAATTAAGGGTATAAGAAAGCTCAAGATTGAGATGCCAAAAGAAAGAATATAACTGCTTACACAACTATACATTATATCATATATGTGTGTGTGATAACTATATATATATATATATATATATATATATATATGTGTGTGTGTGTGTGTGTGTGTGTGTGTGTGTGTGTGTGTGTGTGTGTGAGATATATTTTTATATATATAATATAAGTAAATTCTAATATCAGATCTATGCCAATAACTGGAAAAATCCATATATCGGCAAATAGTATATCAGCCACCAATATATCGTGCATCACTAATAGAAATATAATCTATAATATACAGCCATAAAAAAAATTGTGGGACCTTGCAGGAATGTAGGACAGATTATTCTGGAGAGACAAGAAATTAAAAATCGTGTGACGCAGGAATTGCAGACTTTTCCTATCAGTGCTGCTTTGCCACGTACGAGAGCTGTCCCTGCTTGCCCTTTCCCTCTTTGCCCACTCTTCGTGTAGCTGCCAGGGGATGTCTGGCCGTGCCGTCTGAAAGAATTCACTGTGAAGGCTGTCATTTAAGAGCCTGCTTTTTGACGAGAGGCCTCAGGAGGAGTCTGTGCATAGAAAAGCTCTGTTTAGAGTGTTAGGACAGGCTTTCTAATTTTGTCATCCAGAACAGAGGATGATCTGACGTTGTGCAAAAAGCTCAGCAAAAAGTTCAGCTTTTAACTCACAGGACTAATTCAAGCATCTTTTGCCGTTAGGCTAAGGAGCTTCCGACCTACAAGGATAACGACTTCATCAACGACGGTCAGAAAATCTACATCGACGAGGAGAATAAAAAAATATTCCTAGACAAGCTGAGGAAGGATGTGGAGGTAAATGCAGCGTGACCCGTTTTCCCTGTATTTTAATCAGAAAATCCCAACACACACACACACACACACACACGCACACACGTACGTCAACGTACTAAACGCATTAAACGTAACCCGACTAAAGTACTTATGAATTTGGCAGCTAAATATTAAAATAAAAATTTAAATGGAGAACATATTTAAAGAAAAAATACAGTTCAACTTAATAATAAATACACTGTAGTAAATGAATGAGAATACAGTATTTTGTGTATATATATTTATATAATAAAATAATGAATATTATAATAGATGCTAAAAGACTAGAGAATACACAAGACAAGAAAATACTAAGTTAAATAAAATAATATATAATAAAACTATAGTTTTTATGTAGTTTAGTTTTTTATAATAAATAGTAAACAGTATATTTATTATAGTATGTAATAAATACTATTTAAATATAATAGAAAACTAATAAATATTATGAAAATAGAGAACTAAACTGCAGAATATAAGAAAAAAAAAAATAATAATATATATATATATATATATATATATATATATATATATATATATATATATATATATATATATATATCTATATATATATATATATATATATATATATATATAAAGAATATTATAAAATGGATACTACACAAAGCATTTTTTTTATATTTGTCATACAGAAAAAAATAAGTAAAATAATGATTATTAATTATAATGATTATAAAATAGAGACTATAAAGCTAGAGAGTAGAAGACTGTGTGTATATATAATAAAATAAAATAGACCATAACTATAGAATTTAAGACAATGGTGTGTATATATCTAATAAATAAAAGAATAAATTTCTGAATAAATATAAAAATTAACCATTAAATTAAAGAGAAGATATTTTAAAAAATTATAGAATTAAATATATATGTTATAATAAATTAATGAGAATACAATACTATTAAGAGTATAATAAAATGGGGAATATAAGACTGTAGAAAATCAGACAATACATAATAAATGAAAATATAACAATATGTATAATAAATAAAATAAGGAATATCAAAATAGAGAATAGAAGACTACAGAATATAAGAAAACATATAATAAATAAACTAATTAATATTATAAAATAGAGAAGATCAAACCATAGAACATAAGACAAAAATATTTTTGAAAAATCGTAAATCAAATTTCTGATTTATAAATAATGGTTATTAGTGTTTGATAGTACAGGATTTCTGATCTCGTTTATAACCTCATAGGACATGACCTGTTACATTCTTTATAGAAAGACATGTAATCTGGATTCCTTCCTCTTAAACGTCCTGTCTGGTCTGCACCTGCAGTTCCTGGCCACGCTGAAGCTGATGGATTACAGTTTGTTGGTGGGGATTCATGACGTGGAGCGGGCGGAGCTGGAGGAGGTGGAGAGCGAGGATAATGAAGGAGACGACGAAGGAGAGAGCGACGGAGGGATCGTGGGGACGCCCCCAGACAGCCCCAGCAACACACTGGACAGCACCAAACCCCTCTCACCGGGAGACTTCGACCCCACCATCGACGTCTATGCCATCAAGAGCCACGACAGTGAGTGCAGTATCTCACCCGGAAGAAATGCAGATAATAACACCGGTCTCTCTAGTACTGCGTTTACATCTTTTTATTTTTGACCAGACTTGCTTTGTTTTTCCTTTTCACTGTCGTCCTAGGTCCTAATACTTTTATCCATGTCAGGAATGCGTCCTAATACTTTTAGCCACATCCGTTGTGTGTCCTAATACTTTTGGTCATGTGCGATTTTGAACGTGGCGTGAGTGTTGGCGCCGTTCTAATGGTATTTTCACACGCAGTGCCATCTGTAGGGCTTACAGAGAAGGTCAGAAAAGAGAAAATATTCACGTTGGTGTATCTGCAAAGTAATACTTGCCTCGTGAGGAAAAGCAGAAGGAACGCAAAGTGAATGTTTGGTATGAATCCACAGAGCTCGTGTGATTAAAGCATAATTATATTTTACAGAACTGGCGTTTTAAGGAACCACATTACTGAGTAACTGACTCATGTTTCCTCGTAATGTTTTTAGTTCCGTTTATTTGGATTACATGAACTTTTAAAGCGTTAACGGGATTAATTGGGAGAGATTCTGATTGGTAAGGATCTTTGTTTGTTTGTTGACTTTTATAGACTCCCCCAGGAAGGAGGTTTACTTCATGGCCGTGATCGACATCCTGCAGCATTACGACGCCAAGAAGAAAGCAGCTCACGCAGCCAAGACTGTCAAGCACGGAGTGAGTGTGGTGGAAACTCCATAAGGATATTCCTCATGAAATCCCAGCCGATTAATCAAACTAAATCATCTTTACTCAAGTAAAAGTACTACTAATGTGATTTAAAAAGTGTTTTATAAGCTTTATAAGCTGTATGGCTTATACAATATATTTTACGAAGTGTAAACATACCTGCTAATAAATGTACAATTAAAAAAGTAAAAGTATTTTTTAGGAACTCAGCTTTTGAAGCAGGATGTCTTTTATTGAGGGTTTCAATGACGTGAATCATCTTTTTAAAAAATCACATTATCATCTTTAGCCAACCATAAACAACAACAGAATCAAAATGTTCAAATGTTAATATGTTATGTTAATATTAATGTTAATATTCAGTGATATTTTTATATATATGCAGACTGTGGTAGCCTAGCGGTTAAGGTACAGGACTATGGACTAGAAGGTCCAGGGTTCAAATCCCACCCCTGCCAAGCTGCCACTGTTGGGTCCTTGAGCAAGACCCTTAACCCACAATTGCTTGGATTGTAAGGTTGTATCAATTGTAAGTCGCTCTGGATAAGGGCATCTGCTAAATGCTGTAAATGTAAATGTAAATATCCTGATATTTCACCCAGCCTGTAGTTAACATCGACTCTCTGAAACACTGTCACTGCATTTTAGTTCAACAAACTGCAGCTTCATCCATCTATTACACCGCTTCTTTTTTAAAACTCCACTACACTACTTAAATAAAAATACTTTTTTAATGTATTCATGGAATTCAGCATCCCAGGGACATGGATAAACCTCTTGTGTCTGATTTAATAAATAAAGTGTATACAGTTATTTTTGGGAGTTGAAAGACTTTCATATTTTGACAGCCTGTTTGAGCCTGTTTTGAGAATGTAGTCAAAGTAAAAAGTATTACGTAACAGAATAATCAAGTACAAAGTACAGATACCGAAAAAATACTTGTACAAATTAATTGCGATTCCGCTGCTTTAGCCCAGTCAGTATGCTGGTGTCCATCTGCTGGTCAGTCAGTGGAACTGCAAGTTCATTTCTGTAAGATTCTGCATTAAAATAAATTGTATGTATCATGTTCCAGCTCTAGAAGGAATCTGAGCTTAGTTATTGAATAGGTGTGGTTATGCCTTTTTTAGGGGTGCTCACCTCTAAAGCACCCCTAATTTGAGGGTCCGCACCCCTAAATATAGTAAAAGATTATTATTATTGTTTTTTTTTTAAGTTTTATTCTGTTTATTATTAGGTGTATTTTTCTCTTTTCTATATTCATTTTTAAAAAATTGGTTGGTTTAGTTTACTCTCATTAGGTTTTCTTTCACAGTTTTCTTTCCTCTGTTTTCTTTGTTACTATTTAGTCTGATTTGTTTTATTTACGTATTATTTATTTATTAGTTCAGTTTTCACTCCTTAATTTAACTCTTCTTGGTTTTATTGTTTTGTTTTCATCCTCAGTTGTTGTTTTTTTTTCTTTCTCCCTGAGGATTTCTGTTTTTCAGTTTTATTTCCAGATTTATTATTTTTTTGTTTTTGTTTTTCTTCTATTTTGTGTTCTCAGTTTATTTTTGTATCTTCAGTTTTTCTTTTCTCAATTTATCTCCTCATTTATTTTACCAGTTATATTTTCTCTGATTTCTTTTCAACATGTTTATTTTTCACTCATATCCTTTTTTATTTAGTTAATTTAGTTTTCTCTAATTAGGTTTTTTCCTCAGTTTTCTTTCCTCTGTTTCCTTTTTTTTTTTTTTAGTTAAAATTTTCTCCTCAGTTTAATTTTTTTGTTTTTGTTTTTTCCATTGGGTATTTATTTACTCCGTTGTCTTTTTTCTTTTCTTTTTTTTTTTTTTTAAAGAGTTTTCTCTCTTTAGTTTTCTCAGTTTCTCTCCATTATCTTTTTAGTTTAGTTTTCTCTCATTAGGTTTTCTTCACTCAAGTTTCTTTTTTTAATCAGTGTAGTCTTTTTCTCCTCAGATTTATGTTTTGTTTTATTTCCCTAGTTTTTTTTTTTCATAAATTTTCAGTTTTCACTCTGTTTTCAACAAAGGCTCACATTAAAGGCTCTGAATTAAAGAACCTTTTCTCAGATTTGTTAATGTTTCCCCAACCAAAAAGTCAGATGTTTCTCCTTAACAAGTGTGGGAATGATAGTCCGAAATTAATTTATGTTTTCCTTAAAATTCTAATAATAAAATTGGGTTCTGGTCTCATTAGGTGCTCAGGTGCTGAGTTTTTTAACACGTTTATATTTATTTGATTTATTTATTCCAGCTGTTTATAATGATGTTTTAAAGATATTTTTGTTGTTTAGGCCGGAGCGGAGATTTCAACGGTGAATCCGGAGCAGTACTCGAAGAGATTCTACGAGTTCATCACCACCATCCTGCCCTAACCTGGAGCAAAAAAATATGGGGGTCAAAGAGGGACGCTGACAGAGGGGTGCCTCAAAAACGTGCTCGCCCACCCTTAAAGCAGCTACAACCACCATTCGTTTACATTTTTTTTTTTTTTGTTTTTTATTGGCTTGTTTGTCGTTTTTTGGGACCATAAGGCTGATGGAATGATGAGCATCAGGAGCGTTGTTTTGGGTTGCTTGTCCCTCATGCCGGTTTTATTGGTGTGTTATTTTTCCGGAGGGAGCGCCAGGTTTACGTTGCTCGGGGAACGGACGCGTTCGTGTGGAATGAAGAAACTTGGAACAGAGAAGAAGAAATGGAGCTTCAGTTTGGACCGAAACAAAAAGCCGACCTGAAGCTGTTCATCCCCCAAAATCACCCCCTTACCCCTCTCTCTTACCCAAAACTGCAGCTGCACCTCTGTCCCATCAAACAGCCCAGCTTATGCAAAACCTACCCCACTTCACCTAAACGTCCCATTCATTCTACCTGTTCCTAATCTTCACGTGACCCTTTACCCCAGTCTTCAAACTGCCCCTGCTTATGCACTTACCACATTCAAATCTGCCCTGTCATTCACCCCCAAATCTCACTTCATCCAAAACCTGCCCCACTTGAGTTATCCTATATTCCATCTCTCTCTAAAAATAAATTTAGATCCGCCCCGTCTCTCTAAACATAAATCTAGATCTGCCCTGTCTCTCTCTAAATCTAGATCTGCCCCCCTCTCTCTAAAAATACATTTAGATCTGCCCTGTCTCTCTCTAAAAATAAATTTAGATCTTCCCTGTCTCTCTCTAAATGTAGATCTGCCCCCCCCTCTCAAAATAAATGTAGATCTGCCCCACCTCTCTCTAAAAATAAATTTAGATCTGCCATGTCTCTCTCTAAATATAAATCTAGATCTGCCCGTCTCTCTCTAAATATAAATCTGCCCTGTCTCTCTCTAAATGTAGATCTGCCCCCCCTCTCTCTAAAAATAAATCTAAATCTGCCCCTCCTCTCTAAATTTTAATATAAAGCTGCCCCGTCTCTCTCTCTAAATCTAAATCTGCCCCTACTTTCTCTAATTAAAATTCTAGATCTGCCCCCCCTCTCTCTAAATGTAGATCTGCCCCCCCTCTCTAAAAATAAATTTAGATCTGCCCCGTCTCTCTCTAAATCTAAATCTGCCCCTCCTCTCTAAATTTTAATCTAAATCTGCCCGTCTCTCTCCAAGTCTAAATCAGCCTCCTCTCTCTCTAAATCTGCCCGTTATCCAGTTTGAAATCTACCCCATTATGAACGTTATCTTTTTTTTAGCCGTTTGCTCTTTTTTGGTTTTACTCCGTTTCCTTCTGTCCCTCGTCGTCCGGTCTGCCTCTGTATAACTCTAACACCCCGGCCGTTGTTGCCCTCCCTGGCCCTCACTGTTACCCCAGACGTGCCCCGTCCCTCGTTCTGCTCTAGCACTTGTAGTGTTACGCGTTATCGTACTTTACGTTGTTTGTGACGTGGTGTTTAATCCTCTGATGTCCGACTGCAGAGAAACTCCATTCACGCTCACGAAGGAACACCCCATCCTGCTCTTTTGCATGTTCTTTACAGTGTTTCGCACGAGTGTGTGGTGTTTTTTTTTTTTTTTTAAATACTTCCTTTTTTTATGACGCAAGAAGGAGAAGCTTCGATTCTGCGGCGGAACGGACGGAGCGCTCTAACGATAACGAACTGAACTGAACTGAACTGAAGCGGAGCAACAGAATTTGGTGGCCGTCGGTCGAGTCATTCGGAAGTCTGTTACAGGAGCAACCGGACCCTTCCCGTGCCATCAGCACCTTAAACTGTTGCACTTTTTTTGTTTGTTTGTTTTTTGAACGGATCCTGTTACATATTGCGTTGGTAGCACTATGAGGCACCGTCGGTGGATTTCGTGTCGGTTTGGACCCATAGTTTACCTCTCGCACCGGTGTAACGTTAGCTACAGTGTTCCTGGGGGTGGATTTTGGAGGGGAGGTACCGTGTATAGCGATATTATTATTTTTTAAAACCATTTGCCAGTTTTGTTCCGTGTGGTTTTACGTTTTGAATTAACGACGCGACGTCAGAATATTTTGCACAGAACAAACGGAACGATCCCGTCGTTCCCCCCAGCTTGGTGTTTACAAGGGAAAAGAGTATGCCCCGTACCAGGTCATGACCTCAGTGTGTGGGCTCAGGTCAAAAGGATGCCTACACCATGCCCGGGGAGCTGTAGTGGCAGGAGGACTTCTTAGGATGTGGAAATTGGCAAATCGTTTGGGAGAAAATGTCGTAAATAAAATAATTCAAAATGATAGGATGATCTGATATTGAATCGATATTGATATTTTTCAACTAATAAGAAAGTAGGGCTGGGCGATAAAGTATATAAAATAAATTTAAAAGCAAATAAAAACAAGCAACAAAGGCAAGAAAGTTACTGCTACAAAAAGTTGACAAACCAGTAGCTTATTAAACACATCTAAAATGTTTTCTTAATCGCCCAGCCCTGCTACTAAATTCTAACTCAAAATCCAAATCGTCTCCTACTTCAGTGCACATTTTCTTTTAGCAGTGCTCACATGGAGTGAAGTGTTTCTGATATGAAGAATGTTACTGTTTTTAGTTTTATGCAGTACTGTAAAAAAAAAAGAATGAAAAAAGTTTTAAACTAATAGCTGCATGTTGCATTTCTTTAGTCTGAACCCGTGTGTAACCACCTTTAAAGGAAAAAGACAAAACAAAAAAAAAAAACCCGGCGCTCTTTGCTCTTTGAGGTCGTAACTAAACCTGCTTTACTGTGTTAGCGACGTATTAGCAATGTACTACACTGTGCAGGAGTCGTGCCTTTTTAACTCCAAATTTGAATTATTTAATTCATTTTGTATTTTTTAACCTTTTATTGTTTTTGTCCAGAGTTTAAAATGTAAAATTATTTTCTAATAATCCAATCCGGGTGGTTCATTTAAAAAGAAAAAAGCAAACCCCCCTGGTGTTCATTGCGTTTCGATTTAACTTGAATCATTAACGCGTGGAAATGAAATCTGTGAGGAGCTGAACGGGACTCATATCGTGATGTTTTTGTTTTAGTTTTTGTTGTTCATGAATTTAATCTCAGTATTATCTTTAACCAAGACTCGTTATTTTTTATCCGTTATCGTTTTTTTGTTTTTTTTGCGCGGTGATTCAGTAAGGATTTTTCTTTCTCTTGTTTGGGATAAAAGAAGAGGAACATAGACGGACAGTCCCTCACACTGGTCGTGTTTTTCACATTTACAGACAGGTTTAAAATAAATAAACCCACGTGCTTAATATTGAATATTTTGCGTGGTTCTGATCCGCCGTTAATTAAAAGCCGCTTCGTGTCGCACCTTCGGCCTTCAGATTTCAAAATCAGCAGCTCATTTAGGAACCTGTGCAAACCGTGTCGTGCTTCTCTCACCATCCTGTCTCTTTTTCGGCTCTGTGTCCTGATTTAAATCTGGTTTAAAGAGTGTGAGAGACAGAACCCCTCCGAACGAGCCTGTACAAAGAAAGAAATCAATCAATGTGTGTTATGATGTTCAGCTGTTCAGTGTTTCTGGAAGCCACTGAAGGAGGGGTGAAGGCTCACTCAGATCTGATGATGATTATGATGATGATGATGATGATGATACACTCCATTTCAGAAGCATCGCTCAAAACCAATAAAGCACTTTGCAGTTCGTTCTGCTTCTCTCTGCTTTTTTCATTTCTGTCATCCAAGCTTGCATTGTTTGTTTTTTAATCTGCATGTTTAGGATTTAGAACATATCAGATGCAAACGTTTGGTCCCGTTCTTTAATTTGGGAAAAGAACAAGAGGCTTGTCGAATTAAATGTAATTTGATAAATCAAATATAAGCATCTTTTTTCTTTTCTTTGCTTGACCTACAAAAGAGTAACGTGTTGCAGTTTGAGAGAGTCGGTTTAGGTTTTGGTTTTGCAGACAATTCTACATGGATCAACCCCACGGAACTAAATGTCCATGTCATCTCCTTTTGAGTTGCGGATTTGCGAAAGTCCGATTGCGCTTTCATTCATCAATGACCCATTCTGGCTTTAAATGGAAGTTCTAGATTTAATATAGTTTTAACTGGCTAACAAACTAGTGCAGCAAAGCTTTGGGACCTTTGTGTGATTATTTATTTATATATTTGTTTATATAGATATTTATTTCAAGCCAGCATTCTCTGTTGATAATTATACTTGAGCAAAAAACTGGATAAAAAGCGAATGGATAGAGGCGATTTAACGATAATAAATTGCACAAAAGCGACATGCAGTACTATGAAAAAGTCTTGGGCCAACATTAAATTAGATTGTTTTAGCAATACTGTAACGACCATATAACTTCAAACCGAAGACATGGATTGTTTTCACTCTGTTTCCTTGTTATGCCTCCGAAAGGTGATTTCTGGGCTGCTACCCTTCCAGAAAGACCATTCCTGATCAAGCTTGGCATCCTGATGAAGCTGCTATTCCTCAACTGTAGCCTATAGAATTTGTTTTTCTGATTATCCTTTCAGGTTTAATACTGCATACAAATTTCCTGTATTTTCTGTTTGTGTTATAATAAAGAGACTGATAAATAATCATGTACGGTCATATGCTAATACAGCATATCTAATGGTGGCTTAAAACTTTTGTACTGAAATATAAGTAAATTTTTTTCCCTAGTATTATACAGCCCTGGTTCTGAATGAAACCCATCCAGTGTTTAGGTCCAGCCAAGGTAAAATCAACAGGACCTGAATATTGACGATTGTCAGTTTGGTATATCAACAATCGTGCAATAATTCAATGAACGCAAATAAGCTCATAAAACGAAGATGTTATAAAGTACGAGCTGTTCGAGCAGTTTCAGGCCTTCATCTTCACTGATTAACAGGTGATAAATATTTTAGAATAAATGCTATACCTTTGACGCAAACTATAACAAGCAGAGGAAAAACTGCAGGATGAATATAACGCAGACTTGTTCTGTATCTGTTCTTATTTTTAAATATTTATTATAAATATTTACTGGGTTCAAATCGACTTGGGATTCTTACAAGTCTTTATTTAATCAAAAAATATATTTGACATTTTAAAAATGTGGTATAATGTAGGTAATAAGAAGTGTTTGTTGGATCCCTGGTGGATGAGGCCCTAGATGGTTAGATTTCTTACGAGATTAAATTCTGGGCCGGTGGACACCCAGCACAATACATTTTTGCTATCATAAATAAATAAATACATTTAAAGATTATGGTTAATACGTAGTAATTCTAGCCACAAATAAATAGGCAACGCTCCCTGTGAAAGTCTGATTGTTTTTTTATTTATTTATTTATTTAAAAAATGCCACTTGTACGTAAAGTATCTCAAACCAGTTTAGATATAGTTTATAATACATGAATAAAATAATCTTTAAGAATTTAGGACTATTACAGAACCAGATTTATATTTTAGGTTTAAAAGATTATATTTGTGCAAAAACGCGTTTAGATTTTATGATCCTATAATGGACGCTGTTCCAAAGATTGATATTTTATATTTTGTATAAGAATCATTTTACTTCGGAGGTTGATTTGAGATTAGCTAATAAAATAAATCCAAGAGATCGATAATAGACCACATTATACTAAACGATTTTTAGATGATTTTAGCCTGTAATAACATCATATACACTACTACTTGTTTTTATGTTATATATAATAACTTTATGTAGCCTATATACATATAGAGTTAATTTTCCATAGATATTGTGATTATAGAAGGTAAATCTTGTGATTATTTTGTAAATTCAGATACCAGCTGAACTCTGTGCTCACACATCACTGTGGGTCGAGACCTGTAGCTCTGAGTCTATTCCGTTCCACCTTAAATCCATAAGCCCGTCCCCTTCAGGCGGAAGCTGCACTGCTTGCTCTCACCCATAGGAGGCGCCAATAGAACGCTAAACGTGTTCCTGGCGTCGAGCCACGATGAGTCTAACGTGAAATCGAGACCTGTCACTGTTTGTCACCCTTTCTAATTAAAACGGGAGTGGAATTAAGTATGTTTTGAAGCTTTGAGTTTAATCCATGTTTCCTTGTGAAAACGTTCCAAATTTGGCGCCAAAGCAAATGAACAAAAAAGCAGTAATAAATCGCCTCAGCTGCTACTCCTCTTCGACGCTGCGTCTGTTTTTGTGTTCGCAAATCGCAACGTTTTTATTTGGTTTTGTGACCGGGTTTGTGCCTCTGTACACATTTAAAAAGGGGAAATTGTTGTTTTTTTGGTGAACAGTCACGTGAGGCAAGGTTTAACTCGATGTGTTTTTGTCCTTCGAGTGAAAAACGGGTCTTGTTCTGGTTCGAACAGCGGCTTATACTGAAGTGTTTAGGTACAAACAAAGATCGGATGTTCGAGCTTTATGAGCTTTATTTTCTTCCGAAGCCTCAAAATCTTTTTGTAGAACCGAGTGAACGTGTGCGGACAGCGCGGAAAAAAAACGGGAAAAAACGCGGTCTTTATCTATCGGAGGAAAAACGCTGAAATGGGGTAACGACTCTGTAATGTCATATTCGGCTTTTACCGAGGTTTCTCACACAGTCTGATTCGATTTTCTGAGGTAAAAAAAGATGTAGGTAGGTCTTAGGAAAGTAAAATCCATAAATCCGACCTGAGATTTGTCTCGGTTTCGCCAAATATATCCGAAATATTTGAGTTCCCTTCAATATAATGACTGATTGAATTCGCCTCCTGCTTTTTGTTTGGTCCTGTCTACTAAAATCACGAGATATTCCTGCATTTATAAACCAAAAGCACAAAGTTCAGATTGATCGGGTTTCCCTATACATAATGAATCAATTATTAACCGCAGTTTGCATTTTCACGTCTAGTTTAGAAACGATTCAGAAAAAGCTCCTCAACGCGATAACCTAACAAAGACTGATTAACTAATGAATCGTTTAGGGATCGATTCTGCAACTGCTGGTGTCATAAAGAATGTAAACGACGTTAAAATATAATCAGATACTAAGAGTACTTAGTGAAACAACTTTTTTTTTTGACTCCACAGTAATATTACACTCATGGTGAAATGGACCATGGGTGAATTTGGACTCTCTCTAAATATAAAAATAACCATTAACACATCAACTGAAGTTAACACTTTAATTAGATTGAGAAATAATAGTTCATTTTGATGTTTCTGATTCATGTTTCTGATTTCAAAAACACATCCACAAGATTCATTTCTTTAACTAAATTGGCAACAATGTGAAAGAAATCGCGTTATAAAGTTGAAATGTGTTTTTATGGGACATGTTTCCTCAGTCCAATATCAGCAAAGGACAGAAAGGGTCACCAAAATCCTTTATATTTGTGTTCAATTCATTTTATGAATTTACATAAAATTATTTTAGGTATTTGACACCACAAATAAGCTTTACAAGGAGTGAAATCTCATTTATGTGTACATTATTTTAGGAATTCTATACAGTTCTTAACTCAAAAAAAATTTTTTTTTTTACTCTGTCTTTCTTTCTGTCCTTTTTATCAGCAGTCCAAATTTATTTCAAACACTAAAACAAAAAGTGGTAAACACGAGAGTTAAAAAAAACTAAAGTGCAAATGCGAGGTTCCACAAAACAGCAAGAGAAAGAAGCAAAAAGATCTCAGAAAGTTCTGAAATTGACTCATTTTTTGTGGTGTGTAGTTGTTCAGTGTAGATCAGAATAAAAATGGGAAGAGAATAATATTCACTTTTCAAAGTTTACATGTTTTATGGTCGTTTTTAATTATATAGATGAATGCTGTGAACAATGATATTTGCAGCAAGAGATATATATTATATATATATAATTTACCAGGATATATAAATTACCAGGATCACAAAAACTCTTCTCATCAGAAGCTTCGTGGAGGATTTCCTTCTGTGTTTTTTATTTTTTAGTTGTATTAATTAAAAGCTCCAATGTTACAATTTATGGCGTTAGGATTATGATAAATAAGTGACAAAAAAGAAATCACCTTATAAAATTCACCTTATATGAATATCTTTTTATCTGTAACACATTAAATTATTGCATTAAATAATGAATATTAAATGTTCTCTTCTTTTTATATAAAGATAATCAAATTTTGCCAGAAGAATCAAAATGTTTAAAAAGAAGCTATTTATTGCTTGTTTTATTTCTCTTTCAGGCAACCCTTACACTGCATCCAAATGTTCTTAAAGCCTTAGAACACCTAGTAATTAAAAAAAATATATATATATATATATATATATATATATATATAATTTATGCTTTGCTTTCCAGATATATTTCAATATTATTTTTATCCACTCCAGTTTTAAAGAATGCATACGAATAAACCAAGAAAATTAATTTATTACAAGAAGTATTAAATTTACAAACACAAATCCTATGTCTGTTCATTATTTGTTAAAATTATTTTATCTGCTGTATAAAAATCTGTTTAAGATGGTGGATTAAAACAATTTGTTTAAGTTGCTCAAGGTCTAAATATTCTTTAGAAAATATACTGAACAAAGAAACACCAGTGTTACATTTCTTTATTGGATTTTTTTTTTTTTTTTTTTGAGAAACCACTGAGAAATCTGCAAATAAAAGCATGAAAGATAAGAATCTAAAATAAATTAAGCTTTAAGCTTTATACACAAATGGTATTTGTTCTGCATGTAGATGTTCTCTGTTAAATTGTTTAATTTTGTTACGGTATAATCAAAGCTACATTTATTTATAATATCTAATGTTTAATCTGAATTTGTTCAAATTTATTTTTTATCACTCACTATAAAAAGAAAGCATTCTGATTAAACGTCTTGATGCATGCTCAATAATCCAGATAACAGATTCAACTTCTTGGACATTCTGATTAAATAACTCCCAGAATTTGGGATTTAGATTTGGGAATTCAATGAAAGATTACTTAAGACGAAATTTATTTTTATTGAATTCTTGATTTATTATAACCAAAGGGTAATACCAAAATATATTTTAATTGTTCAGTTTGTCTAATTTACTGCCTGGTTTTGAGTTATCTGAGTTATAAAATAACATCCATATTTGAATTAATTTCGTCCCTTTCATAATGACTTCATCCAGTTCTGGATTGCTTATCTTTCTTTTTTTCTTTCTGACATAACATGCCATTTAAGATTTTGTTTGCCTACTGTTTTTATGATCAGATGAAACACTCAGACAATAAGGTAATAATTTAATCTAATCTTTAATTAGAACAGATCACAGACTAATCCTCTTACTCTCGTTTTTCATTTGTATTTTTATTTTTAATGATTTATATATATTTTTGGTGTCAGATGTTCCTTTGTATATATTTTTTGCACTGCATTTGCACTTCCCATTCTCAACATGATCAGACTAGAGTCTGAGCAAAAGAAATCTGTATCTAGTCTAAAGGTCTATAATCAGGACCAATATTTTTATTAAATGATTCAGTGTTATATAGTCTGACACTGTTTGGTTAGGATTTTAGTTTCTAAGTTTGGCCAAATAAAAACGTTTAGCTGGACCCAAAGGTTATTTAAAAAAAAGAAACCATGGAAAAAAATCAAATGCACTGTGTTTAGTATTTAATATGTTTTATATGAGAGTCACAAAAACAGTTTTTTGACTTTCAGCATAGATTAAGCTAAGCTATTCTTAGTTACCAAAGTCACTCTTTATTTTTATTTCTAACATTTCTCTTTGTTAGAATTGTTATCAGAGAGAGGGCTGAGCGCTTTCTCTTGTTAAGACGTTCATTAATATGGTTCTCTTTTTAACCTAAAAGTCACTTTTTAAATCAAAACTTCACATCACATCACGGTTTGACGTTTTTATTTAGATTGTGTTTGTATTTCAGCTTCTTATAAATCAATATAAAAAGGCACAACCTATAAAAAACTATTTTAAAACTCTTACATTTCTAGAGTCTGATCATCTTATCACCATTTCATATTACTGATTTATTGATTGACTGATGTATTAAACTGTAGATGTGATTTGTGGTGGCATTATTAGGACAGTTTTTGTCTTGTTTTGTGTTTTATTTTAACCTTTTTAAAGACTTTTCCTCTTTGAGAACCGAAATTGATTTGAGGATGTGGTTCATCCCTACTGAGGCCTTTCTTCGCCCCGAGGAGCCGTGTGTGTGTGTGTGTGTGTGTGTGTGTGTGTGTCAATCAAACTGGGCTGATTCAGTTATGTTATTGTTTGCTCCTCAGTCAGTCTCACCCCCTGTTTTCAGATAAACAAAAAGCCTGTAGAGCAGAAATGGGCCTCAAAAACAAAATTAATTAATCAGCTTTGAAAAATAGCACAACTGTCATTGTCTAAGACTTTTTATTTATCCTGTGCTTTTTTAAGGTCTGTAGGATATGAACCGATATATTTTATATATAAAAACCACCTTCTGTTTTAAGGATAAATGAATAGCTGTATCTCCACTTGTTATTCCACTTTTTAGTAATGTCTAATATTTAAAAAAAGCAGAAAGAAATTGAGCTGCTTGAGCCAAAGCTCTGATTCTTGCACGTTGCACAGCATTAAGTCTCAAAAATAAGAGTACAAGTCTGTAAATAAATCAACAACAAACATCTAATCACTGCTCAATTGGCTTTTATGCAGCAGTGGATTTAAAGGTTTTAGAAACAGGATTTATTTGGGGTTTATTGTTTTTTGCAGGTAAATAAGGCAGCATATTTATTCATATTTCACTCTGTCTTTGTTTTGAAAAAGTTATTTATAAATCATTAAAGTTGTATTTGCATATAATGACTTTCTTGAACCCTTAAGATGCACACTCCTTACGTGCACATTCTGACACTCTGCACTGTATTTATTTTATCCTTATTCTTGTGCATGTTTTATCTTTACTTTGTATCATACGTGTCTGCTAAAATATTATTTATTACAGCACAGGAGAATTAGCCCAAAAGTGTTTTGTTATACTTTGCTACCCTGTATTGGTATAATGACCATAAAGTTCAACAAGCAGCCTAGCTTCGGACTGAAATGCTGAAGATTTTAAAATAAATACGTGCTGGTACTGGAATTCATGATAATTAAGAGATGGAGAGGATTTTAAAAAATTTAAATTAGGAAATTAATATTTTAGCATGTATCTCAGCTCACGATTTTTTTTAAGAGAAAGGTGTACACAATAAAGAAATTCAATGTAATGTTTTGTTTTTAGAAAAGAAAGGAAAAGAGTGGAATGCTTATTTTTTATTAATATTTATATATTAAGATAAAGAGACTGTCGGTGAATATGTATATTAATATTAATATGTGGTAAATCAGTTTTACTCTCGTGTTTTACATGAAACGCGTACTTATTTTTTAACTAGAAAATTAATTCCGTGTATAATATAACAGAATGTTTTTGTAGTTTAAGCTGTATAATAAAATAAATAAATATATAAATATATACATAAATGCAATCGGTTTAATAATCGATTTTTATACTAACGCATAGCATTCTTTAATCACAAACGCAACGATACTGCAATGAAACGATTGTATGGTGATTTAACGTTTAGATATTTAACCTTATGAACTTAATCTTTTCACCTGTAAAGCTGTTTTATTTACCTCTATAAAGTTCCATAATTATGCATGACCCATTAAAGGTAAAACCTGAGCTCTCAGTCAGAGATATGGAGTGATTTGTTTATTTTATTTTTGTAGTTTTAGACTTGTAGCGTTGTGTCATTCGAGCTAAGTGACCCTTCCTTGGCCCTGCTTGAGCCCCCTCCAGTTCCTCACATCAGCACTTGAGGCCAGCTGAATCGTTTTTGTTTTTTTTAGGCAGAACAGTGATGGTGAATCTACAGAGCCTAACAGCAGTGTGATAAGAGCTGAGAGCTTCATTAAGCACACAAACACTCCGAGCTACATCTGCTTCCCACTAATCAACTTTCAGGCGAATATCAGCTTGCTGGGTCCTTACATAAACAAGCTAATGTCAGCAATTAGTGAGCTATCAGAACAGGCAAGCTGCTGAAGAGCAAAGCAGAATAAAAAATATATAGGTAAAGAGATTCTTCAGCTTTTATTGGAGCTGATTAAACCTTAGTGGATGTGTAGTGTTTAATTTGTTACTCACTCCATCCATTTAGAAGTGGTTTTAATGTAGATCAAATCTAATGAATTTTAGCTCGTAGCATATGAAGCAAACCCAATTTGCCTACATTGTGTATTTTAATTTTAGGTATATTTAATATCTGATCGCTAATCTCACCACGAAAAGTGAATGCTTTATATTTGAAACGGTAGTGCGCTTTGTTTTTGTCCTTTTCCTGGATTTATGTGAAGTATTTTAGCATAACGTGATATATTATGAAACCATGTACAACACGTAAACAAAACTGTCCACTTTTTGACAATTTATTGACCATTTCTGGTCTTATTCCATCAAGATCCTGCACGGTCTCACTTGTAACAAAACCGTCTCAGGTTTGCAACTTTGCATCTTGAGATGCATTTACCTACTCATCAGCATACAGTTCCTCCTCTTTTCTACGTTGTTTATTGACGTTTTATGATCAAAATGTGGACCTTGAAGATCGTGAGTACCGTTGCATGGATTACGTGTCTCGTTTTGAGCTCCATAAACCTCTTAGCGTTTGTTTGTTTTCTTTACCAGAAAGGTAAGGTGTTTTTAGGCTTGGTTTTTCTCCATGGCACCTCTCTGGTTGTGTTTAGGAGCATAGTAAAGAGGGTTAGAGGAGTGCCTGCTCCCTCCCCCACCAATACACACCAACCTCCTCCATGCACGTTACACGCTTTTACGTAAAAAATCTTCGTCTAGCTACATCTTTACCAAAATAACCACTCAACACTCAAATGCAATTTTTTTAATGAATAGTTCATCACTCAGAGCAGAAAGGAAAGTGCTTCGGAATCCACGTTTCAAGTTTTTGTTTCCGATTCGAGTGCATTTATCATACACAACAACAACAAAGGGAAAAAAAACAGGAAAATCACAAAAATAAATATGAACTCTATAAACAACCAGTGACTTAAGTTTTTTTTAAGTCCTTGTCAAAAAGCTGACCTCAAGTATTATACCAAAAATAAGTAGAGAGAGAAAGAGTCCATGTGAAGGCCTTTATCTGGTTTGAGCTACGTTTGTGTTTTGAGGCCTAAACGTTTACAGTTCGTGTCATTTGCATTACATTCTGCTCTGGATTTGGTGAAACTCACATTCACAGTGCACTTTGACACCATTTTCTTCCCAAAAAACAGCGCAATGGGGGCTACATGAATATGAAAAGTCGTTTCTTTTTCCCGTAATCACTTTGCATTTCCATTTCCATCAGGCTGCAGAAACGCACGAGATAACTGATTAACATCACCATGTGTTTATTCTCAGCACGGTCTCGACTTATTGTGACTTTTCCATCTTTAAATTAAAATCGGATGGTCATCCGCGTTTGCCTGCTCCCAGGTCCTTTGTGGATCCACCGAGCTGAGGGTTTTTGTCTCGAAAACCAGCTTCTAGATCAAAACCTGCTCTGCCCAAGGTGAAGGCCCACATGGTAAAAAAAAATTCACAGTACATTCACGAGGATTTTCTCGGAGCAAAGAAGCACCGGGTTCATACCGAACTTTTCACACATAGTGGCTCAAGGTAGTTCGTTTTCCAAAATGAGAAATCAATCTTGCACCGCGAGTGAGACTGATCAATAAATATGTCGTCTTTATACACACTGAATCTTGTACGAGCACGAACGGAGCATGCTCCCTGCTGGATCTGCTGGATAAACTCAGCACATTTTAGCTAGACCAAGCAAAAACAGCACCAATAATTAGGCTCGGCCTGCTAGGCCTAATTAAATTAATTACCTGGTCTAATTAAAATGTTTGCATTATTCTACTGCAGACTAGATTTCTGTCGGTATTCGGTCTGTTTGTTTGTTTTTGTAGCATTGTGTCAAAGTGCAATGAATGCTTGGACAGATTTTACAGGCTACCATAAACTATGAATGCCATAACCACATCAGTTTGGTGCGCCGCCCCCCTTTCTAACTTCGTGCAAATCCAAATAGCTCCTGATTGTCACTCGTCCAGGGCCTATCTGTTATTGTTATGGTGTGTGTATGTATTTGTGTGTATGTTATGTATGTGTGTGTGTGGGTCTGGACCAACTGGGCTTCGAACCCTGAATAAATAAATAAACCCGGTCCAAGCTAAAGGTGTAATCAGTGTAAGAGCCCGACGTGTACGTTAGAAAAAAAAGCTGATGGGTTCATTAAAATTAAACAGCAACGTTTAGGAAAATATTTGGGATCGACACTTGTAGCGTAAACGAGGTGATTTTTAAGAGTCTAAGCCTCTCAAAGCTTCCCTGGCAGACAGGAGAAAAATACTCCAAATGTCATTCTGTAATTCCAACAGGTCGTGGTAAAAATCGACAGTAAATCCACAACAAGCAGTTCGTCGTTACTAAAAATCTTTTTTTTTTTAAATCCACAGTGTCCCATAAAGCAGGGTGAGCAATGGGGTGATGGATCAGCAGGCCTTGTAGGCTCACCAAACCTCCCAAAATGAGGCCATTTCGAATCATTCAGTGCTTTTAAAATCTACTGAGTCAACGCCTGGTTCTTCCTGAATCGCTGGTTGAGATGGGCAGGGATAACAGAGGTACCGAGCTGCCACCTCCACACGGGATGGGACGGGTGAGGCACCTGGTTAGTCCTGAAAGAGTTTAAGGAGTAGGCAGGAATCAGATCTCCATCAGTGCCCACCATCAGAGACGGGGGGCACGGAAAATTGGCCATGAAGTTAAAAGTTGGTTTCAGAGACGTGGGCTGATTGGTGGCTCGTTTGCTCGCGCATTTCCGAGGACTCCTGTCTACTTTTGTCGCAGTTGCACTCGTTTTGGCCACGATTTCGGTCTTTTTCGCCCAGACTGGAGTCCTGTAGCTTTTCCTGAGCCTCGCACCGTTTTTGTATTCTCCCTGACTGGTTAAAGTGCTGCTTGGTTCCTGTTTAGGAGGGGGACTCGCTTTTCTGGCATCTTTACACCGATCTGTAGCGCCATCAGCACTCGGGGGCACATCTTGATTGGTATAATATTTCCCGTTGAACTGATGAGCGTGGCCTTGTGTTGTATATTCGTACTCGTCGTACGTGTCCTCCACTTTGATTTTGACGTGGTTCAGATACGCTTTCCCCGTCGTGTCAGGGTCCATGGCCGCGTCCTCGTTTTCAGTCTTCACTTGTTTGAGAGGTGACGGTTGTTTGGGGCAGCTGGCCGCTTTTACGTCCTTTTTGTAATCTGAAAATTTGCTCTCGGGCTTAATGGGCACACCGGGGTCTTTGTCCTGGTCGCGTTGTTGTGTTAACGCTGGTTGATTTTGGTGTAAAACCTTTGCGTTCGCACAGGACGTACAACTGAAGTCTTTATTCCTACCGTTGATCAGCTCGACCGTCTTTGGCTCGTTTAAAAAGTCGACTTTGTTCAGGCCTGATAAACCGAGAATCCCAGCAGGGCTCAACTTTCTCGCACCGTCCCAGGTATCGCCGTTCTTATGTCTGTGCTTCCAGCTGCTGGTGTCCAAACTTTGTGTTTTCTTCCCTTTCTCGCAGTCCAACGCAGCACCGTGCACGACCCCGTTTTTGTGCTGAAAGCTCGACCTGTAGTGGAAGGTGGGCTGCAAAACCAGAGGCGCTTTCGCACTGAGGTTGGAGAATCTCGCTCGCCTGAACCTGATGCTCTGCATCGAGACCCGGCTGGACACCGAGCTCGAGTCGGACTGAGACGTGCTCTCGGCGTCGCTGCTTTCCTCCGAGGAGCAGGACAACGATTCTTCCTCCTCATCTTCTGAACTCTCCGAGTTGCTCGAGCTGCTCGTGCTGCTGCTCGCGGATAAACTTGAGCCGAAGTCCGAGTCGTTGGCGGAGCTACACTCGGTGTCGCTACTGCAGCTTTCCTGAAAATGCCTGTCCACATAAAGCTCACGATCCGGGTGGAAATGGCTCGACAGGCATGCTTTGGGTTTGCAGCACTTGGGGACGAGCAGAACCTGTCGGCAGCGTCGCTTTCTGTTCCCAAAGTGTCTCTCGGACCTCCTCTTCCTTTTGTAGAGCAGCTCCGAGTCGGACGGAGCCGAAATGGCGGACACTACCGGCTTCCTCTTGATGAGCTCGCCGCTCCTAAAAAGCGTGAGTTTCTCGTTCAACTCGACGCACTTCCCAGGTATTTGGACTGTTTCATAGTTTTTGAAGGTTCTACATGCGGTCTGGCTTAGCGGTGGAAAGTTCTGGTAGAGGGATTTGCTGTAGATTTGAGGTAGATTCGAGGAGAGCTGTGGCGACACGCCGCCAAAACTCAGCCAAAGTTTCTCTTTCCAGAGGCCGTTCCTGCTTTCGGTGGAAAAGTCCTCGCATCGGAGGTGTTTGTCTTGCTTTGCTTTTGTCCTCTTTTTGTTGGATTTCAGTACTCGCTCGGTTTTGCACGAGAAATAGAGAGCCTCGACGTCCTCCCTGGAGATGAGGGTGCATTTGGCTGCGTGGAAAGCCACCGAGTTTATTGCTTTGAGCTTTCGCAGCTCCTCCAGATCGCAGTGATGCTTCTTCACGTTCAGGTGATCCATCCGCTTGTGCACGGTGGTCCGCGGGATGTTTTTGAGGAGGTCCGTGAAGACCTGCGACAGGGCGAACATCTGCTTGCCCTGAATGACCAGATATCCGAGCTTAACACCCTGCATTTCCTCGAAGCCGAACTCCAAGTCTCCCATTTTCCTTATTGTGCTGTTAATCCCAACATTGATGCTCCACTGCTGAGCTGCTGCTGCTGCCTTTTTACCTTCAAGGCATCACTGCTGATCAGTCCAGCGTGGACCACGAACGTGTCCGCGCCGAGCAGAGCAGAAAGTTTGGAGCAGAAGAAATAGAACCATGTAAACTGTGTAGTCCTGAACGGATTTAAACCAGCATGTCCAGTGAGTTGGGTGCAGCATGATGGATGTCTGAGGTGTTACATGCAGCTCTTATATATACCTGCACTCCCTTCAGCTCTCTTCTTCCCCATGAGGAGGAGAAGGAAGGTGAAACGTATAAAGACAGAGAGAGAGAGAGAGAGAGAGAGAGAGAGACGAAAAAAAGCCCCCCCTCTAAAAAAAAACCGGCTCCCGTTCTCTGTGCTGGTTTAGCCACAAATAAACTGACAGCGGGGAAGTGCTCAAGTTGGGAGACACCTTCATCAATTAAAGCCCCCAAAGTCAACTCTGATTGGACGACTCTGACAGGTGATGCAATAAAAATGGATAATTCCACCACGTGCCCCCCACCCTCCCAAAAAACCCAGAGTGATTACCATTGTACTACTGCTAACATAAAACAGGCTGAATATCTATCTGAATATCACAGCTCCACGCTTTAGTGGATATATATATACATATATATATATATATATATATATATATATGTATATATATGAACACCTAAATGCTTAATTAATTGTAACATTTTAACGCTTCTCATATAACAAAGTGACACGAACAGCGATATTAAACACGGAGACGTCCAAAGCAGAGGTTTTTTTGTAATTATATTTCAGATCCACACAGACTTTAGTCGCTTTCTTGTTTTTGCGTGGTCTAAGCAAAGTTGCAGTTTAGCCCAGGTTTATTTTTACACCTACACGCGACAGTGTGTGTTTTAACTATGTTTAAGCCTGTTTCATTTTATTTAGGGTTTGCATGAAGATTTTCGGCTGTGTGTGTGTGTGTGTGTTGTTTTCAAATTTATGGATCCATATCGCTGTAAGAAACCGAGATAGAAACAACAATACGATAACTGCTTAAAATATAAAACCTACATTCCTAAACTTGGGTTTTAAAACTGAAGGTGAATTACAGTTTGCACAAAGGAGCGGCCTGAGCGCTTATACAAACACGTTTTGGTCTAAAAACTTAAATACATTTCGGGTCCGATTTCACTCTGGAGTGAGAAAGTCAGAAAGACAAAGACAAAAGAACACGAGAACATGAGAAGGCGAAAAGATCCTGCTTCTGTGCATGTGTGTGTGTGTGTGTGTGTGTGTGTGTGTTTCTATATGAAGTTTATATACCCATTCCGAGGACCGACCGTCCCCACCAGGATATCTGAAGTTCTTTACCTCGTGTTCCTCAAAGAAACGCGATTTTTCTTTTCTTTAATTTTTTTTTTTACAAACCTTTGAAAAGGAAACAAAACAGCCAAACGATTAGCTTTAGGTTACTGAGGTTAAGGTTGGTGTTAGGTGGAGGTGTAGATGTTGAATGAATTAGCTGTAGGATCCATTGTCAGTGGAAAGTCCCCACAATGACAGAAATACGAAGTTGGGAGAAACGTGCTTTGATTCAAAGATACATTTTGTTCGACAAAGGTGTGTTTTCATAGATCGGGTCCCATCTTTCAAATCTTCATTGAGGTGTGTGTGTGTGTGTGTGTGTGTGAGAGAGAGAGAGAGAGAGAGAGAGCAGGTATATCTACTAGGCCTATAACATTTACAAGGATAGTGTGTGTGTGTAGATATATATATATATATATATATATATATATATATATATATATATATATATATATATATAATGACCTCGTGTTAGGGTTAGAAGATTATGATTAGGTGTAGTGTTACAGGAATCATAATGTCAATGGAAATATAAATATACCCATCAACATACCTTTTCCAAGACTATGTGTGTGTTTTTGCGGTGTGCTGTGGTGTGGGTGGTAGTGGTGGGGGGTGTGTGTGTGTGTGTGTGTGCGCGCGCGCGCGCGTGTGTGAGCGCTCAGACAAAAAATAAAATGACACAAAACTCAATAAGATCCGAATATCGAAAGCCAAAATAAAACCTAATTACAAAACATATAAAACAGGATTGACATGAACCTGTTATTAAAGCTGAAACAATTTTAATGTGTGTACTATGGTTTGTTTGGTTGTGTGTTCGTGTATTTACACCGTGATTGAAGTTTTTAAATCAGAACTATTTTTATACTGGTCTTAATCAGAATTTAATTCAGAACTAAGCTAACAGGATTCCCTTTATAAGATTTTACTCTTTGAATATTGCAACGTTTACTTTATAGAATTTTGTACACACTGAATATCACACACACACACACACACACACACACACACTGCGCTTTGTGAGGCAATTAATGGAAAATTGTTTATTCATTAACATGAGCGATTGCAAGCCATCTCAAACCATTTGAATGTAAATCAGCCACCGCCTTTTTGGCCACTTTAGAAAAGAGAGGGAAGATGGAGCCCCCCCCCCCCCCCAGAAAAAAACCCACCTCCACCCATATTATGGACCCTTTCAAAAATTAATAAAACCTTTAAGGCAGTACTTGTAACTGTAAGAAGCTAAGCATGGTATACACATATACTGCTGTTTTTTATTACTGTACATTAATAGCTAATTACTGCATCTGTGCCACCTGAGAGATTTAATGGCAGTGTAAAAATATGGAGAAAAAACTGCAACTTCTTCTTCTTCTTCTTCTTCTTCTTCTTCTTCTTCTTCTTATTATTATTATTATTATTATTATTATTATTAATAAGTCAGATTTATTTCTATAGCATCTTTTACAGTGGAGAATTGTCTTAAAGCGGGTTTACAATTTTCTATTATCTAGGCCCAAAGTCCTAATTAAGTAAGCCTAGGGCAACAGTGGAAAGGAAAAAGTTTGTAAATAAAAAATAAGGAAGAAACCTTGAGAGGACCAAGACTCAAATAGGGAACAAATATGCTTATTGCCTAGATCTTATATGTAGGAATTAAACTAAGTGTATAATAATAGTTTAAATAAACATAATCTGAATATAAAAATAGCTTAGATAACACATTTAAAAAAAGTAATAATAAAATTATATACTCTCTATATATATATACTCTATATATATATGCATATAGAGTATATAAATAAAATATTATATTTATTATTAAAAATAATAATGCTGTTTATATCAATGCTATTATCATTAACTCAGCTATTATTATTATTATTATTATTATTATTATTATTATTATTATTATTATTACTGCTATTATTATTTACTATAGTAGTAGTAGCATATTTTTGGTTTTTGTTGTTGTTGTTATCATTATTAACATTATTAATAGTTTTGTTTTTTTAAATAATTATATTTATTAATATTAATGCTATTATTATTAGAGGATGTTTTATAGATTATATATCAGTTGAATGGCATCATTATTGATTTACACCAATTAAATTTGAGGTTGATAGCTACACTTTACGCGTGTGTAAAATAGGATTAAAATAAAATATGAACTCTATAATTTTATCATGTTTTATTTCTGAATTATGTGACTCGGTACTTTTTGTGCGCTGCTTTTCGCCTCCTGTAAAATAACGGCTCCAGTACGGAGCAGCCCGGGTCTGCATTTACGACCATAAAGAGCCGAGAACAATTCATTAGAAGTTCTATGAGCTCTGAAATAATTCATCAATAAAAGATTCGCCTTATGTGGCCTCTGAGGAGGCACAGAGCGGTGCTGATCATCTATGTTGATATTATTTCGTGTTTGCTCGCTAAATCTTTGGTCCCAAATCGTTCAGTCATGCGAATTTTGGATGCAAAGTCCTCATTTGGGCCTCAGCTTAAAGGCCTGTTCTAATTACTAACCCGAGTGTTGTGCAAAAGGAATAAGAAGTAAAGCTTAGTTTGTGATACTCAAACCTTTTACCTCTTTTACAAACCTTTACGAATCCTGCAATGTTGACATCAGCCCGTGTGTGTGTGGAATGTTTTCTTTCCTTTTAAGATTGGTCTGTTTTGATATCAAACAGCTTTGTCTTTTCTTAAATGCACCACTGATTTTTTGCACTTTTTTATGCAAATTCGCTCAACGTTCTGTGAGATTTCACTGACGGAAAGGAAAGGGAACTGCACGGTTTAAAGGAAGCAGACGAGCAAGACTTTTGCCCTGCAGGCCCAAATCATTTTGCAAGAGCCTTTTAAGACCACAGATCAGCTCATTCTTTGCATTTTGGAACAGAAGCGCTCTTCACTTTGCGACACGGGCGATAAAGATTGCACTGCGGTGATTATAATTTTTTTTTATCTTCTATTTTTCTGATCTGATTGTATTTGTGTTATACAAGCAGAATCAGCAAAGTTGCACCCCGTAAAACAAAACAAAAAAAACAACAACAACAACCTGTGACTGCATGCGCGGGTGTAACAGGACAGGAAGCCTATTATGGGTGACCAGCTACCACTGGGACACCAGATAAGGCTTTTATTCACAGTTTTCAATGGCTGAGGGCTTGGTTTTGACCCGTGGCGTCATTTAATACTCATGGTCATAAAATAACCGGATTATTAAATAAGCACAGTGTGACTCAGACAGCTCATTAAATAAGCAAAGTCCATAAAGCAGCAGAAAACAAACTTTTTATGATTCATAAAACCTCCGGGTAAAAGTGCACGTTGTTTTTGTTGTCCACTGATTTTTATTTTTGAGTTTTTGATCACCCCATTGAGTTGGTGTAGCCTTAATTTCTCTAAGGTGGATGAATGTGCTGTTTGAATGGAAATTATTCAATCAGAGGGAATAACGGCCTGCGTTCACCGAACTCACCGCTTTCAAAATAAATACATGAAACGTTAAAACGGCTGATACCGTCCCATTTATTAGGATATTCCACTATTTCACAGGAGGAAACTGGAATTGCAGCGTGGACTTCAGGCTGCTTACAGGGAAATTAGGAACGGAGCTAGGGCCTACACACACACACACACACACACACACACACACACACACACACACACACACACACACACATACACACCCCAAAGTGGGGGGTCCGCGTTGCTCTCTGTTGCGTAGCTCGGGGAAAACACGTCGCTAGTCAAATTCAAAAACAGAGAGACGCGTTTCTTTTCTGAAAAGCTGCAGAAAATGGAAGCGTAGAAATGGAAAAAGGAAAGGTGGGAGCGGTTACTGAAGGACTCCAGATCTGTACTGAAAGTTTGATGAAGAAGATTGTGATTTAAAGGGATTTTTTTTTGGAGGTAAGATCTCACAACCGAAAGCAGAACAAAAGAATGGCAGTCTGTGGTTCCATCTCTGGTTTCTCTCTCTCTTCTCTCTCTCTCTCTCTCTCTCTCTCTCTCTCTCTCTCTCTCTCTCTCTCTCTCTCTCTCTCTCTCTCTCTCTCTCCACACACTCAAGTCGTGTTTACCTCGAGTGTTGGTTGGATGCATTTGGATGCATTCTTGGTCCGCCTGTAGGAAACTCGACAGCAACGCTGTGAATATTTTGTGTAAGAATTAGGACGTAACATGATGAAGTTCATGCACCAAAACACGCACTGATTGTAAGTTAGTGAACATTTAGTCGCTCTTTTTCTTGTTTCTTTTATGTCGTGCACTGGTACAAGACGAATCCCTAACTTGTGAAAACTTACTTGACTTTGAACGCGTTGGTAAATAAAGAGGTAAAACCAAGACGTGTTTCATGGCTACTGTTTTTCGGTACGTTTATAATTGCTATATATAGCCTAATAATAATCAATAACTTAGGTTTAGGATAACAATTAAAAAAATCTAAAGCAGGAGCGAAAGTTTTCACCAGTAAAATCATTTCTTAAATATCTGATCTAATGCTACTTGTTGACACAGAACCGGTCATAAAAATCATAATCCATCCATTTTATATCCCTCTGATCCAAATCTAAAAACTGATAATCGATTTCTACTTTAATCCGATTAAATAATGACAACAAACTTCAGCAAATAAAAGTATGTTCTGTAAAATAGTGCTGTAAATGAAGTATATTATTAAAAATGAATTTCTGTTAAGACTTACTTTCTTTTTTATTTTTTGGCTCTATTTCTAATTTTTATTTTTGCAAATTTTCCAAATTTAACTTGGATTGTATGCTGTCCTTTATTTAAAAAAAAAAAAAGCAAAAAAAAAAAAGCATGAAACTGGGACGTTTACTTATGTGCAATCCAAAGTGTGTGTTTGTGTGAGTGAATGAGTGAGAGATGGTGGGGGTGGGCGACAGTAACCTTTCACCCCGCCATGTCGTGTGTTGCTCCGTGTGTGTGTGTGTGTGCGCGTGCGTGCGTACCCCTACGTTACCCACAAACCTTTGCGTCCCAACCCGAGCTCGTGCCATAGGCAAATTCCCCTTTTAACCCCTCCCTATGCGCCCCTCCATGCCGCTTCCCGGATTTTTGCAGATGCGCAAAATCCACACACACACACACACACACACACACACACACACACACACACACACACACACACACACACACACACCATGTGTTCTTCTGATTTAGAAGTACAGGTATTTTAGGTGTTTGAAAAAATGTTTGAAAAAAATATAACACACTTACGTTGTTAATGGATTTAATCTTTGTTCGGTAAACACACACACACACACACACACACACACACACACACAAACTGGTTTTCTGAGTCAGCTTACAATTATAAAACTGTAAGCTGGCACAAACACACGAAATCGTGACTAAATGTACTTTGTTTTTAATTTGATATTTTAATGAATCCTGTATCAGCCGCTTTAGGAACCAAACACATTAAGCATTAAAATCCATCAACAGATTCTAGACCCATGATCCAAATGTCCCTCTGAGTCCCAAAATGGTCCATGTGTCCCTCACGAATGGAGAGCAAGACATGGGGAATCTGGGGGACAGCAAATAAACAAAGAACAGGTTCATAAACAGACTTTAAAAAACATTGGGACCGACTGATCTGAGCTCCAAATGTACAAACACAAAATGGTTTTCATCTCATTTTAAATAATCAACAATAACAACAACAATAAAAAATTAATAACAATGTCCTAGTCTGTTGTGGCTCATTATTAATAGCATAAAAACGGTCATCAATAACCTGACTGGTATCAGTACTCCTTTTGGCTGATCCGATTCTGTATTATTGGTGTTAAAGAAAAGAAATGAAACAAAAGAAATGTGAAAATGAAAATGTGTACTGTCATGCAGAGGGCTGGATGCCTTATTGAGCAGCTCTAAGCGATGGGTTATAATTATAAATAAAAATCGCTGGTTTATGTTTTAGATCCATTTGATTTCCCCAATTAAAAACTAGAAGGAAACTATTTTAATGTTAGTTATCTACGTATCTATGGTAGAATACGTGGATACATTTGAAATGACAGCACAGGCTATAATTCGCTACCACACGTCAGTGAATAAATTTTAAAAGCTTAGTCGGTTTCAAAAAGCATTTCTGTTTTTCTGAAATTAGTCAAACACAAATGCAGATTTTATAATTAAACCACGACAATATATATAAATAGATAGATATCAATAAAATATTTCACATAACAATACATTTATCTCAGTTATTATCGCCATGCAATAAAAGCAATCAATTTTCATGCATCTGGAACAGAAAAGTAGAAAGAGTGGAAATAAAATAGATTTGGTTTACATTACAAATAATTTTTAATTGTATTTTACATTTCTGTCTTCTGTTGTTTCTACGATAAGTATCCCTTTGGTTTGCTGATGCTGGATTTAGAAGCTGGATTTTGAGCCCCACTCATAGACCAATGGCGACCCACAACTAAAAGTGTTTTTTTTTCTAGAATTAGGACTAATTTTGTGTTTGTGTTTGTGCCTATATACTATACTATATACTACCGAGCCTATGATATCAACTTAGGCTAACATTTTTTGCATCCCACCATCCACACACAATACAAAAAATAAATACTGTTCATACATCCAAACATAGACGCATCAATGAATCTATTCCCTTCACTGATTGGTTGGTGCAGACTCTGGTCCAATCAGATGTGAGGATACTGCAGGATGCATGACAGAGGCGGGATGTAAATAGTCTGGAGCATGTGGCGGCTCAGGGTGAGGAACCTTTCTGTTTCAAATCAAAATGCAACCGAAACAAAGGCAAAGAAAAAAAAAAACCCTAAGAGAAACAATTTGTTGTTTTGGCGTTTGGAGAAGCTTTTCTGCATGAGATAATCCAGCTCTCGATAAGTATTTATTAAAGCTTAGAATGAATCGAATGAATATAGATTAAATCAGTTTGCATTAATTAAGAGCACGATTAATAAAGGGAAATATTGATGTTAATTAGAATACGCTGTTATTTCTAGACGGTTTCCTTATATGTTCCTAACGTTGTGTTAATTTTAACAGACAAATATGATGCAGTTTATCATCTATTAATATTAGTGAAGTAAAAGATAAATAATCCTAAACACACGGCTTATATGTAGGAGATAGTACATAAAGTGCTGAGAATGTAAAAATCTTAAGGTATAAACATGTATAACTTTATGTAATTCATATAAAACAGTAATTTGTTTTCAGTTTGCAGTATTATAGGACAGTTTATAAGTGAACATTGTCATTTTGCAGAAGCTCTTACTTACAAAACATTAAAACATTTGCAGGATTCACAAAGATTTATCACCAATCATATCACAAACTGAAGCTCGGGTCTCAGTTTGTCACTAAGGTCAGATATAATAACAAAAATGACGATCTTGAGTGTAAAATATGTACAAAGATCTGATCCATCGAAAGCTCTGAGGATAGAAGACACGTTATTGTTACTATTGTTTGAAGAGAGATGCAGAAACATCGAGATCTGATGTTGATGCTCATGGTAATGGTTGCAAAACCATCTCTTAAGAGTTTGCCAGACAGATTTCGAAGAGTTTGCCAGAGGTAGAATTCGAACCTATGGACCTTCTGGTCCATAGTCCAGTGCCTTAAAAGCTAGGCTACCACAGACCACAGACATTAATTAAATGACAACAGCATTTTCTTTTTTCTAGGGAAAAAATGTGTAAACATTTGCAAAAAAAACGAACAATGTTAGAGTAGTGCACATGGTAGCGGCATCTTATTATTTCAGTTCCAGTTGAGAGCATCAAGTTGTAATGCTGGAAAACAAAGTTTTTATTTTCTCATAAATGGCCAAACCCTCACTACATCTCCTCTCAGTATCTTTATGCTTTTAGTCACTCAGTGGTCCCAGTTTTTGAGCTGCAAGTTCTAATGCAGAAAACAAAACATTTTCTGCACTGTATTTGAATGTCGGCTGATGCTGATTATTACAGAATGGCAATAATCGGTCTGATTAATCGGTCTGTCTCTAATTAACATTACTTAAAATCCTAGAACTGGACCTGTCTATGGACTTAATCTAACGACGTCTGTGTTGTGATTTACGATATTGGAGTAAACTGTTTAGACGGTGAAATCTGATGATTATTATTATTATGGCGTGTATAAACAGGTCGCCTGAGTGATTCCATAAATCTGAGCTTTGGTGTTATGTAATTATCATGTACATGTTAAATCATTTATGCAGGGCCTGTGTGAGCAGTAACGCTGCATTCACTCTGCACTCCTTATGATTACACTGATGTCTTTCCTTTTTCTGCCTTAATATGACTGATCCTGACTAAGATAAGGTTTACCCCACCCCAATGAGTCCAGGATCTTCACCCCCACTCCTCCTCCATGGAGGATGAACAAGATGCAAGATGTGGCATTACTGATGGAGTATAAGAACCAAGTTCTTACGCTCTCAGACTAAAAATTTAAAGACTAAAAATGTGCAGCAGAGGCATGTTTTTATATTGGGTTTACCTGGGTTTTGTAAAAGGAAAGACCTACACTCTCTATTTCTCCGTTCAGTGATGACGACGTCTTTTGGACCTGCACGTTTTCCTCAAGTAGAAGTATAAAAGTACATGCCAGTAAATGTACTTAAAGCAAAAAGGTAAAAGTATTTCTGAAGTTTGAGAAACAGGGTGTCTTCTACTGAGGGTAAGAGGTACAGATCCATTATTCCGAAGGTACATAATTTAACTACATGAATCATCTGCAAAAAAATCACTACCATCTTTATCTAACCACAGCAACAACAGAATTAAAAATTTCAGACATGAGGAACCAAAATGTAAAAATATTTTTGATTTTTTAAATAAATTAATGCTTTTTAAAAATAAATCTTTCTTAATAGACATGGTAATATTCAGTAATGCAGTAAATCCTGATATTTAACCCAAACAATGAAACACTCTCACTGCATTTTAGTCCAACAAACTGCAGCTTCAATGATGTATTGCACTAGTTTTTCTTTTAAACTCCACTACACTACTTAATAAAAAAATACACTGCCTGACCCAAAAAAGGTCACCTCTTGGAACACTAAGCAAATAGTTAAATCGTTTGAAAAAAAGAGCCTCCGTTCAGATAATTACTGCATTGTTGATTATGTTTCAGCTGGCAACAAGTTATTTAACCCTACCAGATGCAGTGAGTAGCTTCTCATTTGTTAAACAACGATGTCGAAAGTCACATCCTGTGGTCGTTGAAAAGATGTTTCAGATGTTTCAGAACGGTCAAATTGTGAAAGAGTGGTTAAGGGAGCATGAGACATCATTTTCACACATGGATTGGCCACCACAGAGTCCAGACCTGAACCCCATTGAGAATCATTGGGATGTGCTGGAGAAGACTTTGTGCAGTGGTCCAAATCTCCCATCATCAATACAAGATCTTGGGGAAAGATTAACGCAACACTGGACAGAAGTAAATGTTGTGACACTGCAGAAGCTTGTGGAAACGATGCCACAGCGAATGCGTGGCGTAATCAAAGCTAAAGACGGTTCAATGAAATATTAGAGTGTGTGACCTTTTTTTTTGGCAAGGTACGTAAGCAAGACTTTTAAATTTAGATATGTATAGTGGGGCAAAAAAGTATTTAGTCAGCCACTAATTGTGCAAGTTCTCCAACTCAGTAAAATGAGAGAAGTCTGCAATTTTCATCATAGGTACACTTCAACTATGAGAGACAAAATGAGAAAAAAAATCCAGGAAATCACATTGTAGGATTTTTAAAGAATTTAATTGTAAATTATGGCGGAAAATAAGTATTTGGTCAATAAATTTGGTTCAACTCAACACTTTGTAACATAACCTTTGTTGGCAATGACAGAGGTCAAACGTTTCCTATAAGTCTTCACCAGGTTTGCACACACTGTAGCTGGAATTTTGGCCCATTCCTCCATGCAGATCTCCTCTAGAGCAGTGATGTTTTGGGGCAGAATGGACTTTTTGTTGCCCAAGCGGTGTGTTTGGGATCATTGTCATGCTGGAAGACCCAGCCATGTTCCATCTTCAATGCTGTCACTGATGGAAGGAGGTTTTGGCTTAAAATCTCACAATACATGGCCCCCGTTCATTCTTCCCTTAACAACACGGATCATTCCGTCCTGTCCCCTTATGCAGAAGCAACAGCTCCAAAGCATGATGTTTTCCACCCCATGCTTTTCCCAGTAGGCATTGTGTTCTTGGGATGCAACTCAGCATTCTTCTTTCTCCAGTTGAGTTTTTACCAAAAAGTTTCAGCAAGTTAAGCAGGGGGACACGCCTGGCACTGCATGATCTGAGTCCCTCTCGGCGTAGTGTGTTACTGATGGTAGCCTTGTTACTTTGGTCCCAGCTCTCTGCAGGTCATTCATCAGGTCCCTCTATGTAGTTCTGGGATTTTTGCTCACCGTTCTCATGATTATTTTGACCCCACGAGATGAGATCTTGAGTGGAACCCCAGATCATGGGAGATTATCAATGGTCTTGTATGTCTTACAATTGCTTCCACAGTTGATTTATTCACACCAACCTGCTTGCCTATTGTAGATTCACTCTTCCCAGCCTGGTGCAGGTCTACAATTTTCTTCCTGGTGTCCTTCAACAGATCTTTGTTCTTGGCCATGGTTGAGTTTGGAGTCTGACTGTTTGAGGCTGTGGACAGGTGTCTTTTATACAGATAACGAGGTCAAACAGGTGCCATTAATACAGGACAGAAGAGCTTCTTAAAGAAGTAGTTACAGGTCTGTGAGAGCCAGAAATGTTGCTTGTTTGTGGGTGACCGATTACTTATTTTCCACCATGATTTACAATTAAATTCTTTAAAATTACAGACCTCTCTCATCTTTACTTTTTTGCCCCACTGTGTATATATATATATATATATGGATAATGCATTATGCTGAAATTGAAAAAGGGTTAGAAAGACTTTGTAAGTTTGTAACGTGTGGGCAGAAAGCATAGATGGATGATATAAATTCCTGTGGAGTCGTACCTGCTCCATCAAACTCATGTCATTAGGCGCCTGAATAGAATTTACTAAATTAAAAACTTAAATAAATCGGTATATAAAACAGATACATAAATAGATTAATAAAATCTAAAATAACGAGGCTGTTTTGCAAACATAATGAATAAAAAGTACAGATTTTACTTTTTTTTATATGTAGTAGGTAAAAGTAAAATGTATTAAGTTACAGAAATAATCAAGTAAAATACAGATGCATCCTTTGCATCCAATCAAAAAAAAATCTCAGCTTTCCAAATTCAGACGTAAAACAAAACTAGACTGGTAATGCCAAGGTGAACTACAGTACGTATGTTAATGTAGAAGTGTTTTGTAGGATAATTTAATAAACCGAAAAACAAATATCATCACATCACATTACAAATATCATCATATCATCACCTTTTGCCTCATCTACATGAGTGTGTTGTGTGTTAAAGTAAAAATACGACCGATATTGAAACTGTGTCATGAAGGGAAACCTTATACTGATAATTTCCCCATAGTTTTGGTCTAATACTCCATAACAAAGCTAACACAATGTAACATATACGTTAATACTTTAATATCAGTTATTATTCACACGAGCTCCTGCAAACCAGGTGCTGGAAACGTTCCAGCAACTCCAACTGTTTACCCAAACTACCTGAGGTGTGTGGATTCCTGCTGTTTATGGCGAGTTCTGATCCCACCATCTGCATGTCACAGTGGAAATCAGGACTCATTAGACAACGCCACGTTTTTCCGATCTGTAGCTGTAGGGCGTGCCCGTTGTCGCCTCACATCGACGGGTCTTACATTAGAAGAAACTCAGCGTGGTGATCAGCTTACGTAGCCCATCTGCTTCAAGACTCACCCTGCCATTAAAAAGTTGTGTCTGCTCACTGCAAGGTTATTTTTGTACTGATGTGTTTAACTCGTGTGTCGGTCGTGAGAGAATCCCAGGAGATCAGCAGTTTGTGAAATTCTCAAAACACTTGAACCGTCAACCTTCACAGGTGTGAGGAACACGCTGGCTTCTTCTAATCGTATGCATAATTGGTCAGGATTTTGACTGGAACAAAATGCAGATTTAAAAAAAACATATTGCTCTTTACATTTCCTTTTACTTTCGTTTCATTTCACGTTATTTTTATTGGTCCTTTCCATCTTTGGGCCAGCGTGCATTTCTTCCTAAAAAAGATCTGGCATACAATCCCCTTTTCCACTGTGGATGGTCCATCCCAGATGCCTCCGAGCCCAGAGAAGTCAACACTGCTTCTGGACATGGTTATAATTTTTTTTAGCACAGTAACGTTTTAAGTTGCATTTGTGAATGTAACTCTGTATTGTAGTGCTTGATAAAGGTTTGATTAAGTAATCCCTGTTCCATGTGGTTCTATCAGCTACTGATGAATGACGATTTGTGATGCAGATAACTCATAAAAAGAGAGTGTCTCACACTACAGATAAAATGGGAAAATAAATAATAGTTTGCACATTTTGCATTTGCTTTTTATTCAGGTTATGTAGAGCTCAGCAGTCCAGGTTCAGTCCCCAATGCAGTGGCTTAAAGAAATCCTCCTGCGCTCACCATTGTTTACTTTGTCGTTTACTGAAAAACGCAGTACATTTGTTGAGCTACGTGTCTGTAGATGCATGATTTGGGAGAACAGCAGTACAGAGGTACAGCAACTTTACTGCGTCTTGGCTTATAATTTGTAGAACAAAAATAATGACTACTATTACTTCCCCTGCAATAACAGGGTTAGTACATTATGTACACAGGTTGTGCATCAACCCAGACTCGAAAAAATTGCCGGGTTCAAAACGGCCCACGCATCTGAAGAGCTTCAGAACACATGCTGGTTTAATCAAAGCCTGCAGAGCTGCAAGCAAAAACGATTCGGGACCTTGATTATTGTTATGCGGATGTGTCTTAAAGGTTACTGAAATGACACACAAATATCTGCTTCATACGACTTTAGCACAATTTGATTAATATCAATGACAACCCCAAATCAGAAAAACCCAATATTTCATGTTTTTTTTTCTGATTAATAAACATCCATTCCTGCATTTCAGGCCTGCAACACATCCCAAAATAGTTACTGAGGCAATTTGGAGCTAATAATGAGATAAAAAAAATAAATAAATAAATAATGATGTGATTTAAATAATGACAGGTGATTATAATAATGATTTGGTCCAAAGCAGTATCCAAGAAAGGCTCATTCTTTGAGGAGTAAAGATGATCAGAGGATTTCCAATTGATCAACAATTGTGTAAGAAAGTGATTGATATGTTTAAAAACAATGTTCCTCAAAGAAAGATTGGAAGGTATTTATATATTTCTCCCTCTACAGTACATAATATCATTAAACGATTCAAGGAATCTGGAGGAATTTCATATAAAGCCTAAACTGAGGAGGGGTGATCTCCGATCCCTCATACGGCACTCCATCAAGAGCTGTCATTCATCAATAGCTGATAGAACCACGTGGACAAGGGATTACTTTATCAAACCTTTATCAAGCACTAAAATACAGAGCTGCATTCACAAATGCCACTTAAAACGTTACTATGCTAAAAAATAAGCCTTATGTTATAACCATGTCCAAAAGCGGCGTCCACTTCTCCGGGCTTTCTCGTTCTCTGGGGAAAGAGTGATTAACATAAAGCAAAGAATGCCACAGGGGGATTAAAAATTAAACCTTTAATACTGATTGAACAGCTTCAGAATACAGGAAACAACAGATGCAAATTGTCCAATTTTAAACAACAATCTTAATTCGAAACTAAAGTGGCTTAAATTAAAGCTTAAAAATGAAAACAGTAGAGTTTATACTTTTTATGGGCAACGTGCTTTCATTTGAATAAAGATAAAGGTTAATACTGCAGAAATCATGACCCAAAATGACTCAGGATTTCACCGGCTCTACAACCCCAGCAAACGCCATCTCTCTCTCTTTTTGTCTCCCAGGAAGATGGGGGATGATGAAATTGCCTTTTTACTGCCATAATGACGGACAATTTTTGTGTCTGCCACTGCACGGGAACAGGAAAAGACGGCAGTGGTGCCCCTTTTATTTAATTTAGGAATTTCTTTTGTCTGAGGCACTCAAATACAGAATCCCTGAGAAGACAAGTGACTGTGTAATATGCATTAGTAATGACCTCGATCCCGGAGGTCCTGCTTCCTACAGAATTCATTTCCAGTCCAAATCCCACAGAGCTGATCCGGTTAATCGTGTAGACCGATAATCTGGAGCAGGTGTGCTGGATTAGGGCTAGACAAAGGTATAATATCACAAGGAGCAGGGTTAGTAATTACTGGTTTAAATAAACTGACCTGCTATTAAATAGGTGTGTGGGATTCACGCTGAGATCATGCAGTCTAGTGATAATATTAACTCTTATATCATTGTGCAAAAGTTATTTAATGAACTGAAATAAAATATGGATTTATAAGCAGAAAAACTGTCTGCAAAAACTGATTTTAGAATGTAAAATAAATGGTGGATAGATGATTAGTTTCAAACCAAACATTCATTCAATAGAACAAAACCCACCAGACTGAATTACTTTGTATGGCCAAAAGTATGTAGACACTTCCTAATAATTGATCTGTTACTCTCGGCAGAAAACCTTAAAGCTTTCTAATCAATCAAACATTCTGCTCTGCCCTCCTAAAACTGCATGAAGTGGTTTTCCCTGACCTCACAGTCACGTTCCAAAATCTAGTGGAAAGCTACTCCAACTAAACACGTTTTTGCATGTAAACGTTGGGTGTCCACAAACTTTTGGCCATTCAATGAATCAGTACAAAACTTACACTTAGTCAACACATTTTAATAAAAAACTCATTAAGCAATAATAATAAATAAGCTCCTGCAACGTCGGTTGGGTTTAGAGAGAAATAATTTCACTCTCCCGTCCATTTACGGCAAATCCGAACAATTAGGTGAGGCACGCTAACATTGCTAATGAGTGCTAATGAGTTGCCAGCAGTTAGCATGATTCCATTTGGCTTGTGCCAATTAGTGCTATGATTACTTAAGGAGTGCACATGAAGTCATTTTCAAAGCGTTTACTACATTATTGTACAAACTTATCATTATATACAGATTCTTTGCGTATATATGAGCATTTTCAGCACACACCATCCAGTTCTTCCATAAAAGATCTGTTATACTGATTGGACTGAGCACACCCGGTTCCACTGTGTGATGGTTCATCCCAGATGCTTCCGAGCCTAGAGAAGTCGATGTCGCTTCATAAGGCTTCTTTTTTAGCACAGTAACATTTTAAGTGGTATTTGTAAATGTAACTCTGTATTGTAGTGCTTGCTAACGGTTTGATAAAGTAATCCCTGTTCCATGTGGTTCTATCAGCTATTGATGAATGATGGTTCTTGATGCAGTGCTGTCTGAGGGATCGGAGATCACCCCTCTTCAGTTTAGGCTTTTTAGGAAACTAATCCAGATTCCTTGAATCGTTTAATGATATTATGCACAGTTAAGAGAGAAATATATAAATCCCTTCCAATCTGTATTGTAATGGATATATGTAATTAAATAAAAGTGCAATGAAATTTAAGGAACACTGCTAAGGCCACCACTGCTGAGACCCAGGGTCGAGCCCTGGCAGTGCCTTCTGGATGGGTAGGGCATTGTGGGGGATAAAACGGGCTGTTTACAGGGATTGGTGCAGCAGTGACCCATACCCAGTTCTGTTTAATGTTTGGCTATCAAAATTCAGTGTTAATTAAATGAAAAGTTCTGAAAAGGAAATTGGTTTTTTATATATATATATATATATATATATATATATATATACATACATACATACATACATACATACATACATACACCTGGGTATTTTATTAGTTATCTGAATTCAAATCAAACAGGATCAGAGCATTAATGAATGAAAAATGAAAACAGCTTTAGTGATCCACGCTTTCATCCTCTTCAGCTTGTGCGTGGTGTTCGATGTGCGCATGCGCACGTCTTGCTCCTACTTCCCGAGAGCATTCGGGTTTGTGTGTTGAACAAAACAAAAATAAGCTGTTTGGACCGTAAACGCAATAACACCGGCCCAGTATGGATTTTCATCGCTTGAGGACGTCGAGTAACGGCTGAGGGTTCGAGGTGACCGGTCGGGAAGCTTTTCCTCAGCTCTTTGTTGACGGAATACGCGACCTTAGACGCTGATGTGAAGGAGAAAATCAGCCATGGGCTTTTCGTCGATATGGACCTTATCTATCCGTGACTGGGACTTGTTGTAGACCTGCAGGCTTATTTATTTTCGTTTGTAGATGGTATCTAGCGACTTTTTGGGCGCTAATATGAAGGAGATGATCGGAGGTTGCTGTGTTTGCTCTGATGAGAGAGGCTGGGCCGAAAACCCGCTGGTTTACTGTGACGGACATGGCTGCAACGTCGCCGTGCATCAAGGTAAACCCGCTTAAATGTGTATAAACGCTCTAAATCCGAGGTAAATCATGACCGAGTCCGACTGATTTACTCATTTTTGATCGCTCGGTACGCGCTGGCTAGGCTAAGCTAAGCTAATCGGATAGCTAAGCTAGTGCGCCGTCTTTGCTTCGTATTTTTTCCACACCAGTTTTACGCCAAGTCCCGCCTACCAATCAGCCAATGCTGGAGCAGGGGACGGACGCATCTGGCCAATCACGGCTCAGGAAGCCAGATTTGCCACATTGCGGGTGGGGAAAAAAGTAGTTTCACTACCGTGCCACATGTTTCTGTGGTAAAGACGCTGAAATGAAATTAACTTCATTCTAACTGTGATTTATTCAAGCGTGGGTGACACAATGAGCATGATATGTGGCCAGTTTTATTATGAGTTTATGTTCAATATAATAAAACTGGCTATACAAATTGCTCATACACTTGTATTTAATATTCTATGCCGTACTGTAGTTTTATATTTTGTTTTATTATACTCTACGTTACTGTATTACATTTTATGATATTTTTAAGATATGTTGTCTCTTTTTTATTTAAACTATGACTATACAGTTATTATTTATATAATTTAGCTCAAGTTTAATTATTTCCTATAAAATCTATGCCATAAGCAGGTTTTTGAGTCTTGGTCCTAACAAGGTTTCTTCCTTTATAACAGTGAGGGATTTTCTTTGCCACTGTCACCCCAGGTTTGCTCAGTTAGGACTTTAAGATTAGATATTTATAAAATTGATTTAAAATAATGCATGGTTGTAAAAAGTGCTGTAGGAATAACTTAGATTTGACTTGACTGTTATTTATATTTAGAAATGTCTCAATAAAGTTGTGACATATCCTGTTCTATGATTATTTTAATAGGTAAACATGTTCAGGACTTAAAGGTTGGACTAATTTGGGTTATTGAAATGATTCAAAGTTTGAAACCTTTAATTCATGGCAGTTGTGAAAGATTTGAGAGATTACGTTTTGACAGAAAAATGTTTGCATGTGATTTTGACATTGTGTGGAGAAAGGAAACTGCTGCACTCCGGCATACGAACATTATCTCATCTGTGAAACGTGCTGGTGGTAGTATCCTGAAGTCTCAAGGGATCTGGACCTGAAGCAAGCTTTTTTCAAGAGCTGATTAAAAATATTGAATTGCATGTGGTAGTGATTGTATTGGTTACTTATGTTGCAAGTGGGAATGGCATGTGGAAGCTGTGATCTCGTCTTATGTGATTAAACCTTGTAAGTTTTTTCTCTAATATCTGTTTGTGGCCTCTGCAGGGACATGGGTTTGAGTGCTGTTTTATATATTTGTCAGTATCTGTAGCTAAAGTGCAAATTAGCAGGGTGTTAGAGTCACCGAGATTGACACTGAGGTTCTGCTTTTGCATGGTTGCCAGTCAAATCAGTTGTAAATGAGTGGTTCTGCAGCGATAGGTGTGTTAGTGGGTCAGCTATTCCTGGCTGGTGCTATTTCAGCGTACTCTAAGTGTGCGGCGTTACACTACTCTGAGGCAATGTAGTGATGTAGTTAAACGTGTAAACATGTTTCTGTTCACCTCAAACCATCTGCCTTCCTGAAACATCAAGAGAGAAAGTGCTTTAATTCACTCTCTGAACTTTTGGTGATGTCGTGTGTATTAGCAGTGCTTTATTAGTGTCTGTGATTTTCTTTTCTGTAAGTTAAACATCAAATGTGTATTTATTTATGACATGACAAGATGCAGTACTTGCTTATGAATGGATAGTAGATGTAAATTTCTTATATTCTGATGCTTCTCGAGGAGATTCACTTCATTTTGAATTGAAATCATTACTCTAAGCACAAGAACTGTCTTGGTTGGTATACTAGACTGGCATTGACTTTCAATTTGGATAGTACGTGTGAGGAGCCCAGGATTTGTGTCGGTCTGAAATAGATCTGGATAAACTCTCTCCCAGTGTTTGAGTCTTAAGCGTATCCCCACCACAGAGGGAACAGAACGTTCCTGCTGTATTAAATCTTCCTGAAGAGTTAACCCTAGTGTTAAGTAAACTCACTACACTAAGGCCTGAAGAACATGCATCCAAATAGCGTCTGTAAATGTGAGCAGCTTTTATAGCCGACCTGCCATCATCTAACCTGACTAAGAGAATATTTGCAATGCAGCTACGGTAAGTGAGCCCAGATATGCATGGACTGTCCAAAACAGCTTGCTTTTTGGGTAATGTACTAGTTTATAAGTGGAATAAGTGGAATTGGAGCTTTTAGGGTCTTGTCAGCTGCTTTCGATACCCAACCCAGGAGTACGGGAGACCGATTTTAGTCATGTGTGAGAAAATATAATATTATAATCTCTTTTTATATAACAGAACATTTTCTCCAAGCAATTTCTAAATATCTAGATCCACAGCTCTAACTGAAAACCTGTAGACAGTGGCAAGGAAAATCATTAAATTTGGAAGAATTAAGGAAGAAATCTTGTTAGGACCAAGACTCAAAAAGAAACCCGACCTACATACACCATAGGTGTTACATTATTAAATTAAATTACCTAATTAATGAAGTTATAGTAATAGTTTAAACACACAGAAGCTAAATATAAACATGAAGAAAGAAAATATTATTTCAAGGAAATCTAATGTTTGGAAGCTACATGTATTTTTTTGCGACTGTTTGTCTTATTTTGATTTAGATCTTTTCTGATACTTTTTGCTGTTTGTTTGATTTAATGATTTAAAGATTATAATGATAAGCTGAGCTGAAAACAAACAAGTCGCTTGTCTTTTTTCGATTTGTGTTTTATTTTGTGTTTTTCATTGACACTTCTGCTGCTGCTTGAAGTGATTGTGAAGGATTGACTTTTTATTATCATTAAAATAGTTTTTAAAGTGTTGGGTCTAAATGAGAGGATGATATGTTTTTTTTATTTGGATATAAAATGTCTGGCCAAGATGGCAACAGAGATAACAAAAAAATTACAATTACTTAAAATTACAATTTAAAATTTCAACTCTCAAAAACCCCTTAAAACAAAGCAAACACTAGATTGTTTAAGATGCTCTGAAATTGATCAATTAATATGGTTGTTATATGGTTTTAGATCTTTCTGCAGATAATTCCATGTTAAAAAAAAAAGATTAAACTCTGCCATGCTAAAAATGCCTATTATGTTTATTTTTTAATGTATTATCTTGTCTTCTTGTAGGTATATATTGTCCATTTTGTTATATTGTTTATATTATTGTTTTCTCTTTAATTACAGCAGTTGATATATTATAAATTTTATTTATTTTATTATATAATTTATTTTAATGTTTTATTTATTATAATCTCTTTAAACGTGTTATCACCCTTAATTTTTAGCTTCTGTTAATTTAAACTACTACTATTATCTTATTAATTAGGTAGATTAAGTTAACTCTTACATGTCATCTAGGCTGGAAGCAGGTATGGTCACTTTTTGAGCCTTGGTCCTCTCCGTATAATGTTTAGGGATTTTCCTTTCCACTGTCGCCCTTAGTGTTTAGTTAGAGCTGTGGATCTAGAGCTTTATAAAGCTGCTTTGAGACTGTGCTCTGTTATAAAATGAGATATAAAATTAATCAGACTTTGACTCTTTGCTGAACACTATCATGGTAAATAAACTCTTCATTTATTCCTGCAGCTTGTTATGGGATCGTCCAAGTGCCTACCGGTCCCTGGTTCTGCAGGAAGTGTGAATCTCAGGAGAGAGCTGCTCGCGTGGTGAGTCTTCTTTAATGTTTGTTATTTGTAAAACAAAAGTGAATCCTTGTTCAACACCTGTACAAACTCCGACTGCAGTGAAGCATATAAATCAAGACTTTCCATTGGAAATCTCAAGAAATGTGTGGGGCAGTTTGGTTGCCAGTTGTACCATAATTGGAGATTAATGGTGATTCCTTATGGGTCATTCATATCATGAAATGGATCAGAAGTTTTATGATTACAGACCATATTATGCAGGTGATTAGGATTTGTTTATTTGTCAACATAGGTGGTTTGTGTGGTTGTTTGTATAATATCCAAAAACCAGACTGGCAGGTCTGGTGTAATCACAGCAAACCTGTTGAACCGCCTAAACCGCAAAAGGGCACACTGAAAGCCAGACAGCACCATAACATGAAACAAACCATAACAAAGAGATTTGATCTGAGGGAGTGACGTTTATGATATGAAGATTGACTAAATCAGATGAAAACGAGGGTTTTAGTGACTTTTTTACTAATTACAGTGTCTCAATATTTCTGTAGCGCTGCAGAGAGAATGAATTCAACTGGAACGTAAAAAAAAAATGGAGTACAACTTGAATGTACTTTTTGTTTTGGTCCGTATTATTCATGGTCTGTTCACATTTTTGTGTTTATGTTTAGAAAACCTCTACTAGTTTCTGCTCTTTTTGATTATTTGTTATTATACAGCTTGGTTTGTTTGCTTTGTTCATGTGCAGATCGGTCTTTTAAACCAACGTGCTAAATAATCATGATATCACGGATTAAAACGGTGAATTTGGGCAAAAACGTTTTGGGAAAAACCACAGGTCCTTTGCTTCAACTTGAGTTTAGAGTCGTTTCTGGTCTAACACTCGACCTGTGAAAGGGTAAGAAGTGACGTTTGTGGCAGTTGAAGGGACCGGTTATCGGATGGCACAGTTTTTGGGTGGATACGATGTGAAAGTGGCAGTTTGGCGGGGTTACAGGAAGAGGAAACAAGCCGTGTGACTTTAAACAGCACGCATTAGCGCCAGAATGAGGCCTCGCTGCTTTCCTGTGAACCGTGAGCTCGCGTCTTATTCTGAGCTCGAAAAAGTGGCTTGTTCTGCTCTGATTAGTAACAATGGGCACTGACACTGGCAGTACGTAAGCACGTGGCATGAGTGAACGTCGTAATCTTTGCTGTTTTTACTGTAGCTCTGGATTTGATGCTTTTTTAGGATGGTATTTTGGTGTATTTCATAAATATATTGATCAATCATATTTGTGCTTGTTTCAATCAATAATTGATCCCCAGTCACCTGATAAACCCTAGATCTAATAGAGAAAGACTTTCCTGACGTTGCTTCTCCTCATAATAGCTTTTATCTACTTCTTACTCTTCCAGCACAGCAATTACTCCTATTAGTCTTATCACGTTCCTCTTCTGTTGGCAGCTCGTCAACGTGTGTTAGGTTGTTCCTTCAATAAACTCACTTGAATAAAGATTAAAAGAGCAAAATTATAATCCTGACCTGTAAAACAATCATTGCGTTAAGCATATTTTTGTTCTTCATATAGGACATTGAGGATTGTTTTTAATTTAAAAAGCTCTGCACCGTCGCGTGAACAGACAGTAGAAGATTCAGCAGAATGCATTTATTTATTTTAAATAATTTAATAAACACAAACAAAACAGTGATTACAGTAACCTCACACCTATCACAAACAGCCAGCCATCCTGATTTGACATAAAAAAATATAAGCGTTAAATACTTTCATTAGACATTTTTCATCTGCCCGACGTCGTCAAACTTCTATGCTAACCCCAGAAGTGATGCTGATTGGTTAGTGAGTTTTCGAGTGGAACAGAGGGCGAATAAAATACAGTGGGGCAAAAAAGTATTTAGTCAGCCACTGATTGTGCAAGTTCTCCTACTTAGAAAGATGAGAGAGGTCTGTAATTTTCATCATAGGTACACTTCAACTATGAGAGACAAAATGAGAAAAAAATATCCAGCAAATCACATTGTAGGATTTTTTAAAGAATTTAATTGTAAATCATGGGCGGAAAATAAGTATTTGGTCACCCACAAAAAAGCAAGATTTTTGGGCTCTCACAGACCTGTAACTTCTTCTTAACGAAGCTCTTCTGTCCTGCCCTCGTTACCTGATTAATGGCACCTGTTTGACCCTCGTTATCTGTATAAAAGACACCTGGTCCACAGCCTCAAACAGTCAGACTCCAAACTCAAATCATGACCAAGACCAAAGAGCTGTTGAAGGACACCAGGAAGAAAATTTGTAGACCCTGCACCAGGCTTTTGAAAGTTAATCTACAATAGGCAAGCAGTTGGTGTGAATAAATCAACTGTGGGAGCAATTGTAAGAAATGGAAAGACATACAAGGACCAATGATAATCTCCCTTGATCTGGGGCTCCACGCAAGATCTCTCATCCCATGGAGTCAAAAATGATGATGAGAACGGTGAGCAAAAATCCCCAAAACTACAAGGAGGGACTGATGAATGACCTGCAGAGAGCTGGGACCAAAGTAACAAAGGCTACCTTCAGTACATACTACGGCCGAGAGGGACTCAGATCCTGCAGTGCCAGGCGTGTCCCCCTGCTTAGCCAGTACATGTCCCAGGTACGTCCTGAAGTTTACCAGAGAGTCATATGGATGATCCAGAAGAAGGATGGTTGGTAGAATATCATGTGGTCAGATGCAACCAAAATAGAAAAATATAGAACTTTTTGGTAAAAAAACTCAACTCTCCGCATGTTTGGAGGAAGAAGAATGCTGAGGTTGCACATCCCAAGAACAACCATACCTACTGTGAAACATGGAGACATCCATATGCTTTGGGGCTGTTTTTTCTGGCAAAGGTGACAGGACGACTGATCCGTCTTAAGGGAAGAATGAACGGGGCCATGTATCCTGAGATTCTAAGCCAAAACCTCCTTCCAACAGTGAGAGCATTGAAGATGGAACGTGGCTGGGTCTTCCAGCATGACAATGATCCCAAACACACCGCTCGGACAACAAAGGAGTGGCTCCGTAAAAAGCATTTCAAGGTCCTGGAGTAGCCTAGCCAGTCTCCAGACCTCAACCCCATAGAAAATGTGTGGAGGGAGATGAAAGTCCATGTTGCCCCAAAACATCACTGCTCTAGAGGAGATCTGCATGGAGGAATGGGCCAAAATACCAGCTGCAGTGTGTGGAAAGCTGGTGAAGACTTACAGGAAACGTTTGACCTCTGTCATTGCCAACAAAGGTTATGTTACAAAGTATTGAGTTGAAACCAAATTTATTGACCAAATACTTATTTTCCACCATAATTTACTATACAATTCTTTAAAAATCCTACAGTGTGATTTCCTGGATTTTTTTCTCATTTTGTCTCTGATAGTTGAAGTGTACCTATGATGAAAATTACAGACCTCTCTCATCTTTCTAAGTAGGAGAACCAGCACAATCAATGGCTGACCAAATACTTTTTTGCCCCACTGTAACCTTTCGTAAAAATCACTTTGGTGTGGAAGAAACTGTCATTGCACACGGGGGTGGGGGGTGGGGTTAGGGTTGCAGGACAAATGAATGAGGCATGTTTAAGATGCATGATGGATGTAGCTTGTAATAATTCCACTGTAAAGGTGATTTGTCTGTTTTGCAGTTTTGTATGAATTACAGTGCTTAAAATAAATTCCAGTGGAATTTGGAAGGAAAAGGGGAAAAAAGTGGAGAACAACTGCTTTAATAATTGTCTTGTTTTTAAGCAGAAGCCTGTGTGTGTGTGTGTGTGTGTGTGTGTGTGTGTGTGTGTGTGTGTGTGTGTGTGTGTGATCTGTTGACTCTCAAAACTTTATAGAGTTGAAAGTTTTATATGTGTATATAGAGTTGAAGTGTCTCAAAGTACGTTTACTGTTTACTTTGCAGAGGTGTGAGCTCTGTCCTCACAAAGACGGGGCTCTGAAAAGGACCGACAATGGAGGTAAGCCTACTGTTATCTCTTAAAGTTTTGTCCCTTTTTCACTAAAACGTACAGGATTCCTTTTATTCTTTGCCAGGATTCAAATATAGGCGTAAAATATCTGGTAAAAAGAGGGGTAACGGTACACAGAAGTCATGCTTTGGTTCAGTTTGGACATTATTTTTTGGAAATCAACCAAAAACCCAAATCCTAGATTGATTCTATTTCTTTTTGTTTGTATTGAGGTAGTCAGTACTGCTGTATGTTGGTGTGTTATGTTTTAGCTACTCCAGTTTGTACTGCTCCCATTAATATGGACAAAAGTATTGGGACACATCCACATTCCACGTACAGGAGCATTTATTACGTTTCATTCTAAATCCATAGTCATTAATACGGAGTTAGTGCCCCTTTGTAGCTCAGATTTGTTGGAGTTTGTTTTATACACCTGTGGTGATGGGACTGAGCGATTAAAAGGTGTCCGAGTACTTTTGTCCATGTGGTGTATATTATTCTATATGAATCTTCTGGGAGCGTTAGAGGTTTTAAACTTGCTCTGACCTTCATACTCGCTCGGCCTTTGCTTCTGCTTATTTATCTTTTTGACAATAGGAGGGGGAGTGTGTGTTTCTCTCCCCTCACTTTTTATGACGGGGCGGTTTCAGTAGGGGTCACCACGGGGCTGCGAGGGCACTGGGACTTGGAGTGCACTTCTCCTGTTCGTGCCCCGGGTTCACGGCGAGGGCAGCGCTGAGACTGTAAACACAGTGATGCAGACGCACAGCTGCTCGGCCCGGCCCCCCCTCCGGCCCCCCTGCCGGCCTCCTCCGGAGCGCCCCGAGCTGTTAAACGGCTGTGAGGGAGACGGCGGATCGCTCGCCCCCAGACCGCCTCGCACCGTGTAGTTATGTTTAACGCCGTGACTCGAGATGCTTCGGATTTTAGAGCGCGGGCATCAAATAAGTGCACGAACTTAAACACACAATGGTGTTAAGAGCACGTTAAAGTTCGTACGTATTTATTAAAGATGAATTATACATGTCGTGGGCTGTTTTAGTGTTTAATGAATGATTATAGATCAGTATTGATTTCTTATCGCTGCATAGTGAAGCATTTCTTTGACCATGCCAGCTTTGGCTTCTTTAATCAGTTAGTCGTAGATACAGGTGAGCCTGCCTTACTTAATTAGCTAATTTAAGATGCGCCTCTTCATTCTGTCACATTAATTGATTTACCTATTAACGTCGCTGCGTAATTAAGTTTCCAGCCACCTAAACTGTTCCTATATTAAGCACGATTCATTCTGGACAAGATTAAGATCGAGACACATTTCAAGCCAAGTCAGATTTATTTCCATAGCGCATTGTCTCAATGCAGCTTTAATTTTGGATTAGCTTCTAATATCTAGGGCCAATCCCAAGTAGAGCAAGCCTAGGGTGAAAGTGGCAAGGAAAATTCCTAAATGTTATAAGGAAGAAACCTTGTTAGGACCAGGACTCAAAAAGAAACTCGACCTGCTTGGGTGGCTTGGATGAGAAATGTAAGAATTAAACTAATTTGTCTACAAATAGGTTTGTAGTAATAGTTAAAAAAACAGGAACGAAGTAAATATTAGGAAATATTAACAGATCAATAAAATACTGAGTAAAATAACGTAAAAAATATGCATATCGGCAGCATTTGGTTCGATACGGAGTCACTTTAGGATCTTGCATAAAGGATTTTTATCGCTCGTATCGCCGCTGTTTGCGAAGCCAAACCGAGCTTTAAAGCTAAGACCAGAGCAAATACTAAACTCAGCAGTGCCTGTGGGTGAGTTCCTTCCATATCTGTGTCACGCCGGGGTCAAAAAACGAATGTAAATCATTACTAGAGAATGAGGTCAGCAGGTTTAGGCATAGAAATTTTATTTTTGGGGGAACTTTTTATTTATTTATTTATTTTTATTTAGTACTTCACTGAGTATTTATAATATTTGATTGGGGCTTTGTTACTCTTTAATTGGTAATTAATTAGTGCTAGGACTGGGGGAAATATCGATTCACAGATGTTAATCGATTTTTTTTTTTTTAGATGTGAATTGATAATGTAATGTTGACGGAGTGTAAAAGACAGAACTCAGAAATGTGCAAATACAGCTCCGTCTGAACTCAACAGAGCTGAACAGAAAGAAAACAATGAATGTTAAAGAGGGAAGAAAGAGCAGAAGATTTGCAATAATATTCAAGATGTCTGATTTTATTGGAAAGTCAAGATGGAAAAAAAGCCAGACCCAAGACAGCGATCCTGATCCACCTTCCACCAAATGATGAAGAAAGAAAGAAAGGGAACACTGAGAAAGAGGATTTTATTTGAACATAAACTTAAGATGAGAAAAAGCCTTAAAAGATTTAAGCCGGTGTTCCTGATACATACCAAACAATTGATCGCTGATAATGCACTCAATTTTATTCCGACATTTTAGTGAGATCTCTTAAAGAGGTTTGGTGTAAGGCTGACACTACTGACACAGAGATCCCTAAAATCTACAACCAGAACATAACAAAGAGTCATGGAATCAGTGGGAGCAAAAATAAATCCTGTATAGGAACAAGAAGATGCAGCGATAATCGATTAATAATCAAATCAGAGCTTTGAACCGTAATCAAAGCCTATTTAGTAGTTTTAGTATTTATGAGTGTTTGCTGGTTGCGAATCCAAACTGAGCTCTAAATCGGTAAAAGACCAGAGCAAATGCTAAACTCAGCAGTGCCTGTGGGTGAGTGATGGTGGAGTTCCTTCCATATCTGTGTCACGCCGGGGTCAAAAATCCCCCCAGAAAGCGATGTAAATCATTACTAGAGATGGAGAATATGTGTACGGAGCGGGCGGAACGAAGCTATCTGCGGAATGTCCCGTCATGCGTGCCGCTACGTGAGTTACGTTTATTGCAGAGAGCGTGTGCGGTGTTGTGATTGAACTGTGTGAAAGGGCGCACGCTCAAGCTAGTTTGGGAAACAGGTGGCATGTAGATGGCAGCTAGCTTTTTATTTAGATGGCATACCCTGTTAGCGTTGTGACTGAACCCGTGCTGTTCTTGCTCTGTCGGTTGTTTGTGGTTTACATCGTGCCAGCTCGGTGCGTGTGACGGGGTGAGAAGTTCGTTCGGGGCGTGTTTGGGTTCTTTATTGCCCCGTTTTATAGGCTTCTCCGAGATTCTTGGAGGGACTTCAAAACTTTGGCGTCCCCTCCCTGCCCGAGGTCAAAGACAGGTCACGGGTTCACTTTTAAGTTTACGCCCGTCATTGTCTCCTCCGACTGGACAAACAGGACGGCGGCCATTGAGCCGTTTTTCTCTGCTCTGTGTGTGTGTGTGTGTGTGTGTGTGTGTGTGTGTGTGTGTGTGTGTGTGTGTGTGTGTGTGTGTGTGTGTGTGTGTGTGTGTGTGTGTGTGTGTGTAATTAAGCAGTGCTTTACAGTTGTGTTTTTGTATGAGGGTGTCGTGTCGGGGCAGCTCTGATACCCCTCGGTCTAATGAGAACTTCTGATCCCTGCTTAGCTGTTAACACATACGTATGAGTCGTACAGGACCCATCATTTAATCGTCATTACTCTGATATTACTGAAGCCTATCATTTACCAAAAAACAGATTTTTTCCCCCCCCCTTGTTTTTTTCTCTCGTTATGTTTGGGAGCGTTCGTTCTAAACACATGTTCCAGACATCAAAGATCTTTCTCGGATTATCTGCATGTTCCTCACCATCACCATCATCATCTTTCTGGGAATCTCATATAAACACTGTCCGTACAGAACCTGGGATTTATCTCACTAATTCTCGTTATTTAGTGTAATGCAGAAACCCGGCTCTGATTTGGTTTGTATGGTTTGTTTTTGAAATAAATAAATTGTAAGCGTGAAAGACGATGGCAGTAATAATCAGATGCACTGATGTGGGTTTTAGTTTCTGTTTATTTTTAGTATTTGGTGTTTAAAATGTCATCATGTAGTATTTGATCAGAACTTAGTCTATAGTCTTTAGTATTTGTTTAGTCAGTACTTTTAGTGGTTAAGCCATGCTTCATTAGGATTTGATTAGTTTTTTTTTCTTTTAGTATTTTATTCATTTCATTTTGTGTTTCATCTGTGCTTTTTATTAGTGCTTGCTTTGCTTTTGATTTTAGTGTTTGATTTTTTTTTGTATTTTGTCAGTTGATGTTTGAGTGGTACTTTAGTATTTGATTTATTAATTTTCTATTTTTTCTTTTGTATTTAATATTTTGTTGTTTGATTGTGTTTGATCAATGATTTATTAGTGTTTGATTAGTAGTTTTTTAGTGTTTAGTATTTCAGTTAGTGTTTTATCATTTAGTCTTTGTCGCTTTCAGTGTTTGATCAGCATTTTGTTAGCATTTTAGTATTTTTCTATTTTTTTGTTATTTAGTATTGTATCATTGTGTTTGATCAGAGTTTTTAGTGTTTGATCAGTGTTTTATTAGTGATTGACACTTTTAGTGTTTGATTAGTATTTTTCTACTATTTCATTCAGTATTTTATCATTTTGTGTTTAATGGGCTCTTAGTGTTTGATCAGTACTTTAGTATTTCACTTGGATGTTTAAATTTTTTCTTCTTTAGTGTTTGATCTGTGTTTTATTATTGTTTGTTCAGTTTATTTATTAGCATTTTATTAGGATTTCTCTTTTTTAGGTCATCGGGTATTTAATTGGCGCTTTGTTAGTGTTTTTTCAGTTTTTAATTGGTACATTCTTAGTTAGTTGATTAGTATTTTATTCCTTTTTTTTAAATTTTTTTTAATAATTTTTTTTTTTTTTGTGATGAACTGATCGATTAACGGTGCACACAGACAGAGTGACTGAGGGAGTGACGGTGTGTTTTTAAAATATTTATTGCTTTATTTTTAGGCTGGGCTCATGTGGTCTGTGCCCTCTACATCCCAGAGGTGGAGTTTGCCAACGTCTCCACCATGGAGCCCATCGTCTTACAGTCTGTCCCTCACGACCGCTACAATAAGGTGAGTGGAAAACCGGTTTCTGAAGTGTTGAGGAATGATATTTCTCGGGTGTGCGTCAGTGAACGCACTGTAACAGGCTTCAGGCAGTAAAACCCAAACGATGTCTGAGATGTTGTGCTTTTAACATGGGAATGGAAGATCAGATCTCCTCAGGTCACATCAGGGACGCGATTCAGTAAAAACCGAAATGGAATCTGAGCAGTTAAATGGTGGAGTAAATAAAACAGTGTTCCCTCTTTTTGTAGAAATATTAGGAGCTGATTTTAAATCACGGTGTTATCTCTCGAGTAATATGCTTTATCGTACCGTGAACCTTTCATATTGTTTTGTCCCCGATTCCTAATTCCGTATTATGAAACATAAACCAGTCGGCAGTACGTGAAACGCTTGGTGACGCGTTCGAACCCCGGGTTTAATCTCATGCTTGAAATATTCAATTTGGGATGAAACCGCTTCGGTTTTCTCAGTAATTGAGTCTTTACCGTGAGCCGGTTTTAAGCGGCGTGGTTATTATTCGCCCGCTAACCTTTAGGGAGATTCGTCGTATTCTCCGGCCCTTCAGACTGTACGTGAGCCTCATCGGCGCCTTTTCAGAGGCGTGAAATTAAAGCGTGTGTAGCGCGGGGCTCCGGAGATTGGACGATTTGAATCGGTGCACCAGGGAGGCCACGGTACGGCGTTGCAGTGTACTGACATCACACACTCTGCTCGTTTGTATTGTTGGTGTGTTGCTGTGGCTGTTGGTCCCAGTGCAGAGGGATCAAGAGGTTTGGTGTGGAGCTATAGGGACTCATTTCGGAACTGCTTTCGTTCCACGGCTTTTTTTCCCCCACACAGTAGGAACGTGACAAAGTGACGTAAACCATACTCATACATAAATCCTGGACTTCACTCTCGGGCCGTTTGTTTTTGCTTTCCCATTTTTGCATCACTCAGGGTTCCTATGTGCTGAACAAGTTCCTACCCTGAAGCAGGAGCTTCAAAAGTCCCTACCCACGCCATTCTAAGAACTACAAGTGGGACACAATGGGGCGCTTCTGCGAACAGCTCTAAGAAATATAATTTTAAATGTTATAAAAATGGGTCTTACTTTTTTACTTAACTGAACCATTCCAGTAAAATGTGTAGTGCATAAAAGGCACATTTAAAAATCTGAGCCAGTTTGTTCTAATCTTGGTATTCTGCACGGTGCCCAGTACACAGATGGTGATATAAGTAGGGATGTACCGATCCCATATTAGGATTAGATATTGGTCCTGGTATGAACAAAATTAGCTGGATCTGGTATTGTGAAATTAAGCCGATCCACGGCAATACTCTGTTCACTTGAATTTTACACCAAGCAGTTTGATGGCAATGAAAAAACTGTTTCCAGGGGCACTGGAAAAGACAACATAGAAAATGACTGATTAATAATATATTAATAATTTAATTTAATTTAATTTTGCAGATCTTTTGAGCAACATCCGTCTTTTCACGGCCTCTTAAGCCCTTTTCACACCAAGTGTGTGTGTTTTTTGTTTTTTTGTTTTTTTCCCCCCACTCACTCAATAAAAACGCATGTGATTTTTAATGCATCAGGACCTTTGCATCAAGTGCACTACATGTTTTCATCTAAACGCTCAAACTCCCTGCTTTTGCCTTTTTTTTTTATTGTTGGAGATTTCTCCGTGTCTTTTCCACACTTAAAACACAAAGACCCGAGTGAAGATCAGTGCAGGAAGCTTTTTATAATTTGTGTCTTTTGTGGGCATGAACAGACGCTTAGATGAATAATAAAGTGGTTCCATCCAGTCACTGTGAGGTTTATCTCCATCATTCTCCAGCCTTGCAGCTATCTTCCACCAGATCTTTTCTTTAATATCCATGTTTTGAGAGTCAGCCTGTTGCTTGTCTTATAAGCTCTTGATGAGCTGTTCTGCCCGACAACCGAGCTCTGATTGGTCAGCCTGATTTTAACAATGCAGAAATTAGAACAGTCTCCGTTTTAACCATTTTACGCGTTAATGTACATGTGTTCTTTTGGAAAACTTGACGTGCGTTTTTTTTTTGGTCCGTAAAATCTTGGTGTTTGCTTCTCTTCTTTCTTAGACGTGTTATATTTGTGAGGAGCAGGGGCGTGAGAGTAAAGCAGCCACTGGAGCCTGTATGACCTGTAACAAACATGGCTGCCGTCAAGCCTTCCACGTCACGTGGTGAGTTAATATCGTCTGACGCCTTTTTTATTTACTGTATGTGAGAGTGAGTAGATTGGTCGCTAAAATAACCTTAAAATAACGTTTCCCTCCTTTCTTTTTTTTCTCAGTGCTCAGTTTGCCGGCCTGCTGTGTGAAGAGCAAGGCTCCGACGCTGATAACGTTAAATACTGCGGCTACTGCAAATACCATTACAGCAAACTGGTAAGAACGACTCTTAAATTATTTCATTTGTTTTAACTAACGGTGGGTGTGTCAGAACTCCTGTTTCATGTCAGGGTAAGGCTCTGAGCTTTTGCCTTGATTTACTGATACTTTACCATCATGTTCAACTCTAAACTTCATTCTTTTTAAACCGTGAAAAGAGGTGTGGGGTTGTGAGGGGTCCGCTCTAACCTTACAGTGCATGTCCATTACTGCAGTGTGGTGTTTTTTTTAACATGGTAACACTTCTTTAACATGTATATTTTCTTGGCTTGTTTGTAATTCTCGGGTCTTTCTAAGTCTGAGTTTGTCCTCCGTTCTCTGAGTACTGCAAACTAAACAATTTTGGAGACAATCATGGAGCAAATCGTGACGTAAACTTCGTAAACGATTCATCCACGACGATTTCCGAGGTTACTCAAGGCGTTGTTTTCAAGAAACAAGAGGCAGTTGTGTTTATTTGTGATAACATAGTGTTGTTCATTATGTGTTCTCTTGTTTCTCTCTCTCCAATATTCCTGAAAGTTTGTTTTGTTCAACCTCTTAACTAAAAATATTATTATCATAATTATTAGGGATGCACCAATATTGAATTTCTTGGGCCGATACCATAACCGATTTTTAGCTCATTATTGTGGCCGATACCGATGTTCAAATCCGATAATTTAACCTTTCTGCATTTCAATTACAGTAAATCCCTTTTGCAGTAAAATAAAATAATAATTAACAATAAAACAGTTAAATCAGACCTGTAAACACAAGGTGCATTTCACTCAAAGGAAAAATGGTTAAATTCTATTTTATTTTTTAACCTTCCTTTAAAAAAGGTAGTTTTTTTTCTTGAAATCTTGAAGAAAAATCTAAGAAATATTCATATGTAAATATATTAGAAATATCGGTTATAATATCGGCTAAAATTCTAATATCGGACCGATGCCGATATCTGAAAAAAATCCATATAGCGACAAATAATATATCGGCCGCCGATATATCGTGCATCACTAATAATTATTATTGTTTTTAGGGGTGGCCGAGAGGGTAAAAATCTTATCACAATGTTTAACGGCATTTTCTTGATACATCACAATACATCTGTTCGTAAACAAAATGCATCAGTAGAGACAGATTCTTAAAATATGAAATTTAAATATTAACCTGTACTTAGTAAAGTGATTTTTATTCAGCGCATGCAGTTGGTCAGTGTTCTTTAAGCATCCTTGATATGCTCAGAAAAGCATATTGTCTATCATATTTCCCACTCCTAATGATTACTATTTTATTAATTGATCAAGTGCTTTTTTTTTTTCATCTTTTGGGCTTGTTTCCTGGTTGCTCATTTCCCCATGGGATCTGTCAACCCTGATTTTTGTGCGCAGGTGGCATACACAAGTTCTTTACTTAAGTAAAAGAAGTACAAATCAGATTAAAAATACTCAAGTAAAAGGTGTTTCTATATTTTACTGAAGCAGAAGTATGAAAGTACACACTAATAAATTTACTTGAAGTAAAAAAGTATTTATTTTTAAGTTTTCCGACTCACTACAGCTTACATACAGCTTCAGGAATCCTCTGCAAAATCCTACAAATGACCGGATCAGATTTAGCTATGAACAGAATCAAACCATTTTCACACGAGGAACCAGAATGTACAAAATACTTTTAGAATTTTTAAATAAGTAAATGTTTTTTTTTTTTTTAAATAAATCTTTCAGAAGTACACATGGTAATATTCAGCAATGCAGTAAATCATGATATTTAAGGAAACAGATTCACAAAAGCTGAAGTAACAAACTGTTTTAAAAATGTATTGAGTGAATGGTACAAGTGAAGATAATACTGAAGTACAGTAACACATCACCTCTACTTGTGGGTCATGATCTTGTCTAGATTGTTGCTACTCGGTTGATATGTTTAGGGACACTTTTTTTTTTTAAGTTACTAGTTTCTTATTTGTACCAAGCTGTAAATAAGTGTATGTACCTGTCCTATTGTAAGTAGTACTGCTTTGTTTACTCTCTTTAACCTATAACTATATGACCTGGTTCATATTCACACAGAGTCTCTGGTTCATCTTTGTGTTGTTCCTAGTTCTGTCTGTCGATCTTTTTTTTTCTCCTTTTTTTTTGCCTTTAAACAAAAGGATCAGTCATTTTCAGTCATTATCTCTGACATTTTTATCTATAAGTTTTCTCGTGACAATGCTCTTTATAAAACGAGAGGCAGGTGTGCTTATTGAAAATAAAAAAGCGTGGTTGGTGGTGTGTAATCATCTTCTGATTCTGTTGTGTTTCCCGTCATACTCTCAAGGAAGTGCTGTCTGATTTACGGCTCTCTTTTTAGTGCCCTAAATACTGTACAGTTACGCCCTGATCAGCGTCTGTTCACTTTAATGTCCGAGGTCTTAATTATAATAACTTACAATATAAAAATCTGTCTTAACTCTGGATGCCAATTAAGAGCAGAAGCTCGTCATTCGTGTCACGGTTGCATTCGTATTTATGAAGCACACTGTGTCACCATGGTAATGTTCAGTAAACGTCTGTTTTGGTGAAGGAACTGCTTCACAGGACGTGATACATACGTTAAATGGCTCATTTACATCCTAACTCCTTTATGTCGCTTTTCAAGCCTTTTGGATCTAGTTATGAACGCAGCTCATTTTTGGTTCGTATTTCAGCAATAGTATGCAAACTGTGGCTCGTACTTGAGGTGCTCTGATGAGTTTGTGTCGCCGTCCTTCGTTGGTACTGGTGTGTAGCGCGTTTGCATACCGGCCGGCTGGCGTCCTTTGGTTGGCAGGGCTCATTTGACTCAGAGTTAAGAGTATTTGCACATATTTGGTCCTGCTGCAGGGCTTAGTGACCCACTGCCTTCATAATGCTTCTGAAAGCAGAGCGGCATGCTGACCCCCGAACAGCAGCATGGTGAGTGGGACAGGACGTGTGTGAGTGTGTGTGTGTGTGTGAGATCCTGTTGGACTTGCTGTCAAAACAATGAGAAAATAATTTCTAGTTTGTGTAACTTTGAGATGGGTATTGTTTTAAAAGCGAAGCATCCTGTTTTACCCTTGCTTATCCTGGTCAGGGTCGCAAGGGACGAGCTTTGGACGGGGCACCATTTCATACCCGGGTTCCATAAACGCACCACCTGGCCTTCACAATGCACCAGGGGTGTGAACCTGGTTCGTTGTTTGCAATTTCTCCGTTACTAATGATTTGAATTGATTTAGGTTAGTTTTCAGCTGCACCTTTATATGTATCTCTACTTGTACCACAGTTAGGTCAGATTCCGCAATCTGATTGGCTGAGAGACGTTCTAGGAGTGCCAGTCTTGCCCTTTAATGCCACTTAGACCACGTTACCTACCAATAACGCCAGCTCTGACAACGCAGCAACGTTATAATTATACAAGAAAAAGAGCCAAAATGACTTGTAATTAATTTATGAAATCTGATGTAAATGAGTTGAGGAAGTACTTAATGATCAGCCTGATCTTTCCAATGAGCCAAGATTCATCACCCTTACAAACCAGGATTTAAATTTAAGCTGGAAAGGCTGAGTCAGTCAAAGGTCCTAGACTTCTAATGGATTCACAGCTCGACTAAAGATCAGTTTGAGTCCCATCAACTGCAGTGATGAATCAGCTTCTACCTGGTTTGGATCTGATGGATCAGTCAGAAATGTTACTGGAGAGTTATACAGCATCAGCAGCTTCGTCGGTTCCATAAGCTCCATTCTTTCTTATTTTCTTCACATTGTTTGCTAATGTTGAACTCAGCTTCTTTCATTAAACACCATCCACGGCTGATCGGAGGTTCCTTCATCCAACAAAGTTGATTATCTAGAACTCCAACTTCAACATGTCTGACTTCAAACCTTCACATTACGAAGTTCAGCTAACAAAAATTATTCAGTCAGACATGTATGGACGACTTTATTATTTGTTTTTCACTTTTTATCTTTTGTCTACAATATTTTTTTCTATTTTATCGCAGCAGTGATCTTTTTCCTTCCTTCCTTTTTTTTTTTCTTTCTTTCTTTCTCAGTATTCTTTTTAGCCTTCCTTCCTTCTTCCTTTTCTTTTCTTTTCTATTTTGCTTTCTTTCAAAATCAAACCTTGACCTTCTTTGGTTTTAAAGGCATTATTTTGCGCCGGCACTGCTGCCTGGGCACTCACAAACACAATCATGTTCTTCCATCTCCATGTTATCGCCGCCAAACTCTGAGTTGAAAATCTGTTGGATTTGAATTCACGTCTAAGTGAGTCTCATCTGGTAAAGAAAATTATGTTTTTCTGACGTCACATCGCAAACGGATCTGATTTGAGGTGCCAGTCTGACAGTGGGCGTCGATTTACGCTCTGTCTTGGTATTGCAAACATTCAGTCGTTTTCATTTAGGATGAGAGAAAAGCAAGTGTAAGGATGATGAAATTATTAGAAATTTGAGGGGGATAAGAGGTGACGCTGGCGGTGCTTATTAGTGCTGTGGTGGTTTTTTGTCGTGTTGCCATGCCCCGGGTGGGTACCTGTTGGTCCTGAGCCTTTCCGGTCATCATGGTTGCAGCAGTGAGTCGTAATGATTGTGTGTTTACTTGTGTGTCTTGAAGCTCTCGTCTGGAATACCTCTTATTTCTTGAACTGCCCTTTCATTTTACAGCTGCTGAAAGCCAAGCTGCTGCATAATCAACCCCCGCAACACACACACACACACACACACACACACACAAAATTAGCCGGTCTCGGTCCCCTCGGTGCCCCTATAACCCTGTAGTTTCATTGAAAATCAGCAGAAACTCTCAGAACCTTTGTCTGTCTGTCTCTGTCGACTCTAATCCCTTATTCCCAGAAAGGCTAGAGTTTCAGCCAAGGACGAGTGGCAGCACTGCGCTTTTCCTTCCTGCGTTACTACTGTGTGTGTGTGTGTGTGTGTGTGTGTGTGTGTGTGTGTGTGTTTGGGAGAGAGAAAGGGTGGGGTAACGCTCTCCAGCCATAGAGTTCTGCGGTGGGATTTGGATCCACAGCCCCCTGCTGCTCCACAGATTTGTCTCGTGTGTGTGTGTGTGTGTGTGTGTGTGTGTGCGCGTGTGCGCGTGCGAGCGCGAGCGTGCATGTCCTTCAGCCCAACAAAGGCCCCCTCACACACTGCAGGTCTTAAGAGTGATGCAGGAGGAGGGGCAGAGGTTTTCTAATGAGCACCGATGCAGGCGTAGCTCCCTCGGCGTGTTTGGCTTTTTAGCACCGTCACAACTAATTACGCTTTGGCAAATGGTCGACAGAATCCACTTATTTTCTCGTTTTCGTTTTGCGTTATCGCCACGCTAATGAGGTATCCGGTCAGATTCGGAATCCTTAGCGGCGCTGAGAAACATCTGGAGCGTCTCCTTTTTAAATCTGTAAATATAATCCGAATGTTGCAGCAGAAATCGAGACTCGTCAGACCAGCCGACGTTTTTCCAGTCTTCTAGTGCAATTTTGGAGAGCCTTTCTGAATTGTAGCCTCAGTTGCCTGCTCTTAGTTGCTGTAGCCCATCCGCTTCAAGGTTGGAGTTACTGTTTCCTTTGTATCAGCTCGAGCCAGTCTGGCATCAACATGGCATTTTCAACCAACGGAACTGCCGTCACTGGATATTTTCTCTTTTTCCAGTCACTTTGCAGTTTGTACCCAGTTAGTCGTTTGTCGTTATTCCTCGTGCTGTATGGCCTGATTTAAAGTGCATGCATCTGAACGAGCTCTGGCATTTAGGCGTAGACCTTGGTGTGCCACTGTGAGCTGGCAGGTCCAGCCCATAATGGGTTGTGTTGTTAAATGCTGTAAGCACATGCCAAAGCAGCAGCAGCTTTTAGCATCAGCTTTTAGGGTGCACTCTCACTCAGCACGGTTGCCTTGAACCGCGCCAGAGCGCGTTTAGCCTCCCTCCCCATTCGCGCGCTTGCTAGCACTCATTAGGTTCACAGAACCACGCGCTGGCACGCTTTCGTCATGACAATGCTCGCTCGCACAGCACACTTCATGCTTGTACGCGTGTGATCGGGTAATCACATACGTTTGTCCCTTTCTTTGATTTCGTTTTGTGCGCGCCAACACCGCTGCCCCCATAAAAATCTTCTTACGTGCAGCACGAGAAGCCGAAAATCAGTGCGTCTCACAATCAGTACGTTTATAATACGGTTTATTAGGGCTGTGTGTCAGCGCCAACAAAGAGAAACAAAAAAGGCACATGTAGTAAGTACAAGCATGACGTCCGCTGTGCAGCACGAGAAGCCGACACACAGTGAGCTGCTTAATCAGTGCACCTTATTATAAGGCGTATTAGGGCTGTGTGTCGGCGCGCACAAATTGAAACAAAAAAGCCATATAGTAGTGAATGTCCAGTGAATCACGCCTCTTTCAAGCCTGGCACGGCGCGGTTCCCCGACACGATTTGGAGCACTCGCACTAGCCAATGAACCATGCTTTAGGTGTGAAACGTGCCAGAGCGCGGTACGAATTGCCTAGTGTGAGTACACCGTTAGTTACGTCTCCTGTCGGCAGTTATCTTAGGTGCTTTCTCAATGTTTTGTGTCCAAACATCCTGTCTGTCATCGCTGTCCAATGGAAAAAATGGTTCTCCAGTTCTATATGGCATAATGGCTCACGGCATGGTTTATATGAATGTTTGAGGATTTTGACTGTTGCTAATTATTTGCTACAATCTTACAGGGATTAGTTTCTGAGTTGCGGTGTAATGTGAGCTCCTTTCGGTACTTATGAATCACACTTTATCAAACTTTGTACATGATCCTTTTTTATGAAGAGCGGCATTAAAGCCTGGAAGTTTAGAAGGAAAAGCATCGCTTGGTTTTAGCTCCGTGATGATGTCCACGTTTGCTCTCCATTTTAAATATTTTTAACTATATCTTGATGGTTTTGTTTCTGGTTCGATTTAACCGTTCCTCTCGGATAATATCTGTAGATGTGTGTTTTTGGTCGGACAGCGCCGGCGTGTCTCTGTGAATGGTTTGTGTTGAGTTGAGGCTTTTTGTGTTACTACTTAAGAGAACAAAGTGAAGTGGACTTTGTTCATATTTTGATGTAGTAACTCGAGGTTCCTCTTTCACCTTTTAGAGAAGGAGCAAAGGCCGTGGTAGTAGGGCTCAAAGCTTAAGCGATTCTTCCTCTCACTCTTTGGATAAACATCATGACAAGGAGAAGAAGGTAAGGCAGCCTCCTGATCTCCCTTCCATCAGCCATGCGCCACCACTCATCTACCTTTTCCTGCCACATTCAGCCTGCCAGCTAAGCACCCCGAAAAAACAGCTGCCAACACCCGATTAATACCATGGATAATAATGATACGAATCGGACTTAACGTTATCGGATCACTTGTTTGGCTAAACAGCGTTAACGCTTTGGATCAGCCGTATGTCCTGTGTGGCAAATCACCGTGTGTGTGCGCCAACAATCAACCGTACAGTGCCAACCCCTAATCAGACTGGATCAGGTTGGCATGGTGTGGAAAATGCAAGAAGTGTTGCTTACATATATAATGTCATGTTTTTGTTAATAAACACCCATTCCTGCATTTCAGGCCTGCAGCACATTCCCAAAAGTTGGAATGGGGGGCAATTGAGGGCTAATAATGATGTAAAAAACGAAATGATGATATTCCAATCGTGCTTTGGTCTCTGAGGAGCTAAGATGGGCAGAGGATCTCCAGTTTGTCTACAGATGTGTGAGAAAATAATTGAAAAAGGGATTTATATATGTCAGTCCTAACCTTTTCTGATTCGTCTTGTTGGTAAATGCATGGACGTCCCTGATAAAGATGCCTTGAAGGCAGTTTGTCGCCCTAAAAGTGTACTTTTCTGAAGTGTAAATGACCTTTACCAAGGGCCCTGACTCGAACCCCATACTATGACAGAGCCTGGCTTTTGGACTTGTTCCTCATAACAGTCTTACAAAAAAAGTTCTATAATACTGATTGGTCTCAGCACAGTCCCAGTTTCCACTGTGTGATGGTCCATAGAAGTCCCAGAGGAGTCACTTCTGGACATGGTTATAACATGAGGCGTCTTTTTTTTAGCACAGTAATGTTTTAAGTGGTATTTGTGTATGTAGCTGAATTGTAGTGCGTGATAAAGGTTTGATAAAGTAATTCATTGTCTATGTGGTTCTATCAGCTGTTGATGAGTGACGGATCTTTCTTTGAGGAACATTGTTTTTAAACATTTCACTCATTTTCTTACACATTTATTGATAAACTGGAGATCCTCTGATCATGTTCACTCCCAAAGACTCAGCCGTTCGTGGTTTTGGATCAGTGTTTGAAATCATGTCATTATTTAGTTTTTAATTTCATCACTAGCCCTAAATTGCCCCATAACAATTTTTAGACAGAGTTGCAGGCCTGAAGTGCAGGAATGGATATTTATCCAGAAGAAAACATGAGAGATCTTTTTTTTGGTTTTTTTAATTTATTTATTTATTTATTTTTTGGTTATGTGCATTTTCCGTACCATCACATCCAAATCTTCACGCCATTTCATGCAGGAGGAGGCTGCCTGGGTAGGCAGCGTTAGACAGTGCTTTATGTTAAAGAGTTCATACCACGGTGAGATGCAGCTATGAAGACCCGACGACCTATAAGTGGCCACTATAAGTAACCTGCAGTTTGTGGCTGTTCCATCATGGGAGGCTCCGGTGGGAAAATAATTAATAAGATCCTGCCCTCCTTTGGATCCTTTGGTTTTAGTTATACATGTTTGGTTTTTTTTTCCTTTGCAGTTTGTTGATATTGTGATGTGACTTTATTATTAAAGGCCCCCCTGGAGGTTAATCACGGGGTGTCCGTTTCCTCGTACGATGCAGAATTAAATCTCCGTGCCGTCCGGCTGGTACGTACGGCCTTGAAAATCGTTCCGAACGTTGTGTTTTTTGATCCTGATTTATGCGACCCATTAAATTCCTCATTGCTCTCTCCTCTCTTTTGGTTGTTTTATCCGATGATCGCCGTTCATTTATTCATTTATTCATCCTGTTTTTTGTTTTTGTAACGGTGAGTCCCGTGACGAGATTATCCAGCGTTAAATCTCTGCCCCGTTTTAATTTTTCGACTTTTTCCTTTAGACCCTCACATCGCTGCGCTTTCGTCTCGTACTCAAATTTGAAACCGGTGTTAAGAATATGTAAGTTTTGGAGTGAAAATGCTGATACGTGTGTGTGTGTGTGTGTGTGTGTGTGTGTGTGTCTTGTGTGTCGTCTGGATGCTGATATAAAAGTTTACTTTGAATTAGTATATTTTGATTCTTTTGAATGAATCGGCGTTAAATTGATGGAATTATCCGAGCCATTTGTGTAAATCGGGTAAAACGCATCTCGTCAGTATTGCTAATCGTTCTTCGCTCTATAAATCCGTGTTTATCCTCCGTATTTGACCCAGACGGGTGGGACGGGCATTTTTAACCCTCTGCTCTCTGGCCCGTCTATTGTTACCACACCTGATTTGCATTAGCAAAGGGGATCCATCCTCCCCCTCTCACAAAGGTGAGAGGTCACGGGGCTCAGATGTATACCTAGCTAATTCCAAACCCCGGAGCCGAACAACAATGGCTGCTAAAAGCTTCTCAATTTGCTGGAGGTTCAGACGTGCTACCGCAGCGGCGACTGGGAGTGCCCTCCCACAACACAGTATGGGACGAACGTGGATTATTTTGGGTTGGTTTTGTTTTTTAGGATTTGTTCTTGTCGAGTTTTAATCTGTAGTTAATCTGTTCATTAATTAGTTCACATATTAGACATGTTATTGGTTCAGATTGATTTAGGAATCAGTTTCTGTTTTGTGAATCTGTAGCTTAAAATGTAAAATTCGTCTGTGCAGATCCTGTCAGAATTGCATGGGTGCAGGATGTAGGACTAATAATAATAGGAGCTGTCTTATTCATTTTTTGTTAAGCCGACTGCAAATAGATCAGCAACAGTCACATATAACGATTCGATTCACGATACTGAGTTCACATTAGTTTTTCTTACAATTTCACATTTCTGAAGTGAAAACGATGCACTTTTTAAACAAGTATTTGAACAAAAACCTTCAGTCCCCTGCAGTTAAAAAGTGACTAAACTTGGATTACCGGATGTTTAAAATTGTAAACAGAATGCTCTTTTGATGCTTCACAATGTCTTAAAGATTCCATTTTTTTCTGAAGAATAACAATTCAAACTGACATGTACTTTTCCTGTTTAAAAATTGAAACAAAACGGTCTTTAGTTCTGCTTCAATTAAAAGACAGGAGTTTGAAACGTGCCCTCTGATGTCCAAAAATGCAGTTGCATTAGATTGTGTATTCAGTACCATAATAAAATGCTTTGTTGCACGCCAAAGCGGTGAATAATATTGTAATATAAGATTTTTATGTCATGTCTGAGGGAGGGGAGATTGTGCGCGTTGTCTGCACCCTGTGAAGCCAAAAACGTACAGTACTGTGCAAAAGTATTAGGCCACCCAAAAATCATATATAACAATGTCGACCCAGATATTTCAAACTTGGATTTATCGCTCTGTAATCCTCCTTTTCACTGATCTTCATGTCCAGTCTTTGTGAGCTTTAGCATATGTTATCCTTCCGCCCTATTCACCTTCTGAAAAAAGTGGCTTCTTGGCTGCTACCCTTCCAGAAAAGACCATTCCTAATTAAGCTTTTGGGTGTCTAGAAGGATCGGCTTGACTTTTTGCATTAGAAGCTGTTCTTTCTGTAGTTTGGTTGTATTTTTAATAAAAAGACGGAGAAATAATTATATATGATCATTATACCGTTGCAAAAACAAAGATATCTAATCTAATGGTACAAAAGTACAGACCAAGTAACTGAAGGTTAAGGGCCGTGATTTTCGGTGGAACAGTGGCAGGTTTGTAGTGCCCAGATTTTTAGACCTTCTTGACGGTGTGCCACCTCAGCCTCTGTTTGTTGGTTGATAATGAAATGTGTATTATTTACAGTAAACATGTTTTTCTAGGTTGGTCATTGCATGCTTTAGATTTCGAGGTCTAATAATTTACCACAAACCTTTCGAGGTGCAAAACATTCCACACACTGTGTATCCGGGTTTCTGTGCATAAAATAACCAGAAATTGTAAAAAACAAGGAGGTAAAGGACAGACCCTAGGCGTTCCCTCAATTCATGGCACTTTCAACGAGTTTTTGGGAATGTGGAAATTTGCCCGCAGCGTGTCTGCATATTTTGCAGCTCCTCGTTTCAGATGAGCGATGGAGCAGGTTGGAGGTGTTCTCCCGGAGCAGGAGGTGTAAATTTGTTCACGCACCTCCTCCACCTCGGGCAAAAATGGAAGCGTACGGCGCTCGCCTCCGAGTCGGGGTGTAAATTGAGCCGCCGCGGTCCGCGTTTAGGATGAGATCGGGTGAGAGCTCGCACCTCCCGGAGGAATCAAATAATTTATCTCGTCATTAAACCTGCCCGTCTGCTAACAGGTCAGGCCAAATGCATGCTGGGTATCGACTTGCTCAAGCACATCTGTCTGCGCTGCTTCCTTCTTTCCTTTTTACGCTCCTGTTTACGTCTCTCCCAAAATATCAGCTTCTTACGCTTATGCTTACGGCTCCCCGCCTCCGGATTAATATTTGCTTCTGATTTTGTTTCTTGCAGAAACACAAAGAGAGAGATCGTCACAAACCCAAACACAAAAAGTCTCTCGATCTGTCGCCGTCCGTCGTTCCGTCCCTCATGGTGGCGGCCGAGAAGGTGAGTCCAAATTCCTGTTTTATTTTAAGAATTATTTTTACATGCAGACACTTTTTTCTTTTTTTTTTCCCTTTTTTTTTTTTCTTTTTATACACGTAATGCATTCCTAGGTGAAATCCTGATTACGGTTTTGTTTACTTAAGGTCACATTTTAATTCCAAAGGATTTTTTTTTTAGTAATGTAGATATAAGCTTTTAATAATAATGCAATAATAACATGGTGCCAGCAGCCTCACCGGGCGGCGTCAGGATGAGCATGGCACCCTCGGTGCCTCAGTGTTCCTTACACCTCTTACATGCCGGCTCATTATTTTCCCTTATTTTTTATTTAAAATTGTGGCTCAACACCGATCAAACAAAACCTGTGCAGAAGAAAGAGAGAGAGAAAATCAGATACGTATTTCATTTATCTCTGAGTTAATTTTTTTCATTAAACATAATTTAATCAGCAAAGCAATTCGAGTGAAAAGTTGGTCCTTGTAGTCTTTGATCAGTGTTTTTAATATTTGATCAAAAAATTTTTTTAATTTTTTTTATTTTTTTGGATCAGTGATTAGTTGGTGTTTGATTAGTCCTTTATCAGTGCTTGATTAATACTTTGAATTGGTGCATTATTAGTATTTGGTTACTGTTTTTAGTGTTTGATTTGAATATGTAGATTTAATTGGTACTTTATTAGTGTTTGATCAGTGCTTAGTTAGTTTTTTATTAGTCCTTTAGGTTTTTGATCAGTACTTCTAGTGTTTGGTTGCTGCTTTATTACTGTTTGATTAGTACTTTATTCTTTGATTAGTGTTTTTAGTGTTTGAATGGCATTTAATATTTGATTGGTGTTTTGTTAGTATTTGATCGGTGCTCTGTTAGGGTTTGGTTTGTTTTTTAAGTAGTGTTTGATCAGTGCTTAGTATTTGATCAGTGTTTGTTTCGGTGCTATTAGTGTTTGATTGGCATTATTAATATTTTGTTGGTGCTTTATTATTTAATCAGTGCTTTAATGGTATTTTATCCGTTCTTTATTTGCATTTACAGTAACATTTTGCACATTTTTTGCTCGGTAGTCTTAGTTTTTTTCTATTTATGCTGTGTGCACCTTAAGGAGAATCTTCCAATCTCGTTGTACTATGCGACGTATAAGGACAATAAAGGCTTTCTGTTCTATTCTATTCTATTCTATTCGATTGGTGCTTTGTTGGTATTTGATTAGCAGTTTAGTCTTTGATTGGTACTTTCTAGTATTTGATCAGTTCTTTATTTATATTTAAACAAATGTATTGTTGTTTTATCGGTTCCTTATTTGCATTTTGTCAGTACTTTTAGTCTTTGGTGCTTTATTAGTGTTTCATTGGTGTTTTGGAGTATTTAATCAGTGCATGATTAGGGTACTTGGCTTGTTCTTTTAACTCACACTGTAAGGGGCGCTGTAATGTAGTTATGAAGGCTGTGTTTTTGTTTATATTATTGAAATGTGAACAGCATTTACGATTAAGTCGATTCAATCTAACCTATAATCTGTAAATACACGAGGTATCAGCACTTAACGTAGGAACACCACAGAATCCTATGGAAATGTACGAACATCGTAACCTTACTCGAGCCTTACCAGTGAACCGAGTTCCACAAACACTCCAAAAACACTCATTACAAGAAATGAAATGAAATAATGTTAACACGTTATAAAGTTTATGGCTGTTGTAGTTTTATATCGGCCTCCTGCTTTACGTTTTTGACAGGATGGCGTAACTGCGCTCTGTTCCTTACGGTCCGTTCTGTTAAAAGCAGCCGTGTTGCCGTCACCTCATAAAACACTCCCACTGCAGATGTTACAGGTGCTGTTAAAGACCTGCAGCCTCCAGCGGGCTCACACCGGACCCGGGTACGAGTGGGAATCTGGGACGGGGGCTCCTTTTACACCTTAAACCCTTTTCCCTTTCAGAGCTACAGCAGCAGCAGCGGAGGAAGCGTCTCGTCCATCTCTTCCTCCCAGAAGCGCCTGGACGACGGGGGCGCCCGCTTCACTAACGCCAACTTCCAGGAGGTGCCATCTCACTCCAGCTCGAGCTCCAAAGACGGCGGCTCGTCCGAAAGAGAGAGCAAGAGCTCCGAGGGCAAGAGCAAGAAATCCAGCGGCCACTCCAGCTCCGGATCCAGCTCCGGTTCCAGGGGCCGCAAATCCAACCCCAACAAAGCTCACGGTCCTGTTGTCGCCATCGCCACGTCCACCGTCCCGTCCTCGACTAGCCCCTTTCAGCAAGGTGAGGATCTGGCGACCAGTGCCAGCGCGTGTTATATCTAGTAACCATTAAATGTAGAAACAAGTGACGCTTTAGTCGCATACATTTCAGGTACGCATTATGCTCTGTGAAACGGGTCGTTCACAGGACGGGTGTCGACCGGGCGTTACCATAGTTACATAGTCTGTTTACGCTACTGTAATGTAACTATAAAAAGTATTTTCATAAGAAAACTGCGTAACTTACACAAAGTCTCTAAACACATCAACCGAGTTAGAACACTCTAAAACAAGCGGGAGATGATGAGCAACGAAAATAATCTGATCAGAGACGACTTTCTGCAGAGATTTGATTTAGTAGTCTGTTAAAGAGAGCTGGATTTAACTCGGTAATTATTTTGCATTTCTACAATTTTTGGGGGGTTTTCTCGGTTTGCACATGCAAGCAACCAAATACAAAAGTGTAAAATGGTTGCCAGGTCCGATTGAATTCTTAACTATTTTGCTACCTATGAGATTAATTTCCATAGACCTGGTTGGTTTTTTAACTCATGGGATCTGGCAACCCCGGAAGTAAACGCAGCACCGGATACCGTTTGTGTAGACTCAAACGCAGTACACACTAGGGCTGCATGTTATTAGGGAAAAAAGCCTGACATTGCAGTAATTTTGTTTTGCAATATATTTTTAAAAATTTCGGGATTTCAAGGCACCGTCAACAAATTACCCTTTTTTGCCCAACATCATCCTTTCTGTAGCTGAAATAATGCTGTATATCTACACTGTTTTTCATTTTGCAATCAAATCACTAATTAAGCTGTTGACCAAGAATGATCGGATGGTTCGCTGTAAACACAACAATAAGCAACAAACTCTGTGTATTCCTGATTGGAGTTACTGATACTGATAAAATCAGATTTCCTGTAGTTATGGGATTATTAAGTGTGTGTAAACCTACTTATTCAGGGTTGCCAGATCCCGTGAGGAAACAAGCATGAGGAGACCTGGCTCTAACAACAGAAAACTCAAAACAGGCAAGCTAGTACAGTTAGAGAGGGAGAAACCACTTCATGAGTTTATATGTATTTATATGAATTTATTTTGCCTTTTACGAACAACATTCATAAAATGCTGTAACTAAAAACTATGTTTTTTTCTTTTTGCTTTGAAGATGTTGACCAAATCAGCTGACCAACAGAAAACGGTTTTGTTTTCTGTACTTCACTAACTTTCCATGCTCCTGGCATTTTTTTACGAGCTAGCTAATTACTGCATCGTTCACAGACCATCAGCGGCACCAGCTTGATTTGTAGCTTGAAGGAACGTGCAACAGAACAAACTAAAGAAATAAAATTTGGATTTATTGGACGAATATAGTGGAGAGAGACAGGGTTAGAGAGTAACAAGGACAATCTGCGTTATTTCTAAGCGACTTTACGGAAAAATAAGCCAAAAGTCAGTTTTGAATAAGAGGACCTTGCAAACCATGGGGCACCAACGTATGCACTTGCTATAAATTTATAATTTAAGCGGCGGCGGCTTCCCTGCACTGTTTACTGTAACCCACGAGCGATTACATCACCAATCAACACTGCATGACTGTGTGTGTGTGGTGTGTGTGTGTGTGTGTGTTGTGTTGTGAGAGAGTGACACACACACACACACAGACACGGTTGGCTGGGTGTGTTATGACACGTGCGGATGATTGAGGCCAGAGTACTGAAGTGTGTGTGTGAGATAAGTGTGGTCGTCTGGCTGGCTGCTGCTATCTGGAGCACACACTGAGATTGTGTGTGTGTGTGTGTGTGTGTGTGTGTGTGTGTGTGTGTGTGTGTGTTCTCGTGTTCGTGTTTCTCACTGAAGGAACTGTTGCAGCATCTGGAGACTTGCAGCTAATCAGCAGTGTGTTAGGACACGGAAACTCAGAGGATCACCGAAGCTTTATCTTTAACGTTACGCCGATTCTTTAACATTTTACGTTTTAATTTAGTCGTATGTAATATTTGCTGATGCAAATCGGACAAAAAAAAACACATCCAGAAACTAACATCAGGACTCGTTTAGCTAAAAAGAAAAACAAAGTCGTAACCAGAAACCGAGAGTTGTTTGTTTTTCTTTATGTTAATTGGCGCCGTATGAGGAAAGTGGAGTTACTTAAGGGGGAGCTCACCCTTAATGAAGGGCACTCAAGATCACGTTCACCTCAAGACAGGCTTGGCACTGGACCTGTACCTAAACCACGTACGAGAAAAAATGATCACTGACTGTTTACAATCTGTTTGCGTACGAGAATTGAGTGTAGTAGTAGCTCCGAAAAAACCTGGATGGCAGCCGCTGCTCCGGTTCCTCCTGCATTCCAAAAACGTGCGTTAGATTAATTGGCCTCTCCTGATTGTCCCTCTGGGATTAATGTTTCTGTCTGCCCGTCTGTGTCCGTCCGTCTGTGTCTGTCTGTCTACCTACCTACCTACGTAACTAAATTGGCCCAGTATGAAGGTGTCTGACTAATATCGATTCTATCGTTACCCCACTTCTAAAACATCATCAGACTATGGGCTTCAGTCCTAAGACAGAAACAGAACTGTTTTATTATGCACAAAATAAACACACACACATCGAAGAAAGAAAGAAAGAAAGATAGAAAGGCTTTAGAGAATACTTAGAAAGAAATAAAAAATAGAAAGAAAGAAAAAGGAAAATAAAAAGAATTATAGCAATAAAGAATAGAAAGAAAAAGAAGGAAAGAAAAAGAAAATTTGCAGAGAGACAGAGAAACGCAATAGAAAGACAAAGGAAAATGATAATATGGAAAAGACTAAAGGCTAAAAAATGGAAAGGCTAAAGAGAATACTGAGAAAGCAAAAACAAAAGAAGGAACATGATAAAGAACAATAGAAAGAAAGGATAATAAAAAGAATGATCGAACGAATAGAAAGAGAGAAAGAAAGAATGCTAGAAATGAAGAATGAAAAAACAATAGAAAGGAAGAAGAAATAAAGGAAAATAAAAGAGCTAAAGAGAAAACGATAACGAAAGGATAAAGAGAATATTGCGAAAGGCTGAAAGAATAAAAGAAAGAAAAAAAAATATTTTAAGAAAGAAAGGAAGAAAAATAGAAAAGCTGAAGAGAATACTGAGAATAAAGAAAGGAAAATAAAAATAATGCTAAAAAGAAAGAAAGGAAGAAAAGTCCATACCTGGCTGTGCTAATGAATGATTTAGCTGAAGTTCTTAAAGTTGATCTTATCAGTCAGAAATGTTGTAGAGTTTGAGTTAGAGTGTAGCGGTTTGTTTAAGTCAGGTTTTATAAACTCATTCTCATTCCTTTTCCTTGTGTAATTGTAACGTTGCTCCTTTATGGCTGGTGTGGTTGCTGTGGTTACATGTGTATGATCATCCCTAATTCCCTCTGGCCCTTCTGCAGGTCTGCTGTTGTCCAGTGGGAGCAGTAAGACGTCCTCCAGCAGCTCAGTGGCCCCGCCCACTTCAGACTTCCACAGTTTTTCCTCAGAGTCCAGCATGAGGCCCGGGGACTCATACGCCTCGCCCTCCTTTGCCCGCTGCCTTATGAAGGGCGGCGCCGAGGGCGGGGCATCCGACGGAATGGTGTCTCTGAACACGTTCAGCTCGCTCGCGTCCCATCCCCAAAATTCGGGCTCTGCCTCCATGTCTTCAAAGCTTTACGAAAACTCTCAGGAGCTGGGGGGGTCTACCGGGTACAAACGCCCCCAGCCGTCCTCGGCGTCCTCTTCGTCATCGGCCGCCTCGTCTTCCTCCACCGGAGAGGAGGGGGCAAAGAAGAAGAGGAGGGGCAACTGGAAGAACCGTTACGGGCCCTGCTTCAGTGCTCAGGAGAGCAAAGTACCGGAGGGGGTGGAGCTTGGGGGCGGAGCACCGCTACCTTCATCGTCCTCTCTGTCTCCCTCCTCTTCCTCCATAACGGTGAGGAACAGCACTGTTAGCGCTAACCTGGCCGCCGTGGGAGGAGCCGGAACCAGCAGCCTGGCCAATCAGAAGTCTCCACCCATGCTAAGGAACGGAGCACTGCAGAGCCTGACTGTCAGCTCGCCCCCTGGCGCCACAGGTAAACCCACCGTCTCTAAATAATGTTATAAAGGGGCACCAGGAGCAAGGCTTCGTCACCCACTGCCACTCTTACAGTCAGGGCACACTTAGGCATTGGGACATAAAAAGAAAGAAAGAGAAGGGAACAGGGAGAAAGATGCAGAAAGGTAAAGAAAAAGAGAGTAAAAAGAGTCGAATTTGAAAAGGAAAAAATGGGGATGAAATCAAATAAATGTAAAAAGAAATGGCTGGGGAAAAGATGATAAAAGAAAGAAATGTGAAAGACGAAATTGGGAAAAGAATACAATAAAAGAAGCAAGTGTGAAAGACAAAATGGGAAAAGACAATAAAAGAAACAAATGTAAAAAGAAAAAAATGGGGGAAAAATACAATAAAAGAAACAAATGTAAAAATAATGGCGAAAAAGGACAATAAAAGAAACTGATGTGAAAGAAAAAATGGTAAACCGAAAACAAAGGTAAAACGATTAGAGACCATTAAATGTTAAAGATTGGGGGAAAAAGAACATTAAAAGAAATATAAAAAAATAAAATAAAAAGACAAAATGAAATATAAAAAGAAAATGGGAAAAGACAAAAGAAACAAATATGAAAGAAGAAAAGGGGGGAAAGACAATAAAGGTAAAAAGAAAAGGGGGGGAAGGGACAATAAAAGAAACAAATGTAAAAAAAAAAATGTGGGGGGAGTCAAAAGAAAAATTTTAAAAGACTGGGAAAAGACAAGAGAAAACAAATGTGAAAAAAGTACTAGGGAGAAAGACAATCGAATGTTTAAGACTGAAAAACGGACAATAAAAGAAACAAATGTGAAAGAAAAATTGGGAAAGAAGACAAGACAAAGATCTAGAAAAATGAAGGAAAAGAAAATACTGAAGAGAAAATAAAAAGAGGAAAAAAGTAGGCGTAGAAGCTTAAGCAAAGCTGTGATTGGTCGGCTGTTCTGTTCTGAATTAGAACACTGACTGTTGTTTTTATTTTTGTTGACGTAGTTGCTGAAATCATTGTAGGATAAAGCGCTTTGAGGTCTCTTCACAGAAGATAAGCGATGGACTCTAAGAAACGGAGGAGGAATCGGTGAAAATGAGCAAACGCAGCAGGTTTAGAAGGGTTCTTCGAAATCTCTAGCATCATCGATTTAATCTTTGAATCAGAGCTGGCTTTTCTTCCCTAACAGCAACGTCCAATAACAATTAGTTTAGTAACTCGTATTAGGACCGAACAATTTACTGTCTTCCTGCTGAGAATTATCGGAAGCTCTCGCGCTCGGCCGCGGGCCGGATTTCGTTCGGGCGCTGATGGGGTTCATTAGGACTAAAGTGGACGGAGCGGCCGGTAGATTTCCGTGAGCGAGGGACACGCTGGAGAGGCTCGATCTCCTTAGGGAACATTAACCCTCCTGTACGGGGGCGAGCCGCTCCGAAAAACACGCCATTAACTCGCCTCCGAATCAGTCCAGGTTATTCTGCAGCTACAATCACTTAGCTACTTAACACAGTGTTTAGAAACGGCAGCTGTGTGTGTGTGTGTGTGTGTGTGTGTGTGTGTGTGTGTTGAGTACTGAGTCTCACACACCGAGATGTGATGACATCATTGATTTCAGTTATAATTCGAAAATTTATCAGTTCAAAATAATGAAATAGAATAAAAGAAAAAATATAGACAAACAAAAAGTAAAAAATGAAACAAAAAAGGTGAAAGGAGAGAAAAACAAAGTAATGAATAAAGAAAGAAAATCTGAAAAATAAAAAGATAAATAATTAACAGGAAAGAGAAAAGTTAAATGTAACAACAGAAAAACATCAACAAAACCGACAAAGCATGAAGAGGGAAAAAACAAATAAAAAAAGTAAATGAATGAAAGCAAATCAGTTCAAATGAGAGAATGAAGAGGAATATAAACTAGAATGAAATTAAACCAAAGTAAAAACAAATTTAAAAATAATATAAAAGAAAATATGCAGGAAGAAAAAAGAAATTGATTCAAACGAAAAAAAAAAATTGAAAAGACAAAGATTAAAAGGGCATTTTAAAAACCGTAAAGGAAATGGAGTAAATAACAGTAAGAAGAAATGTATAAAAGGAGAAAAGAGTAGGAGTGAATAAAAAGTAAATACAGGATAAAAAGGCAAAATGAGAAGGAAGGAAAACATTAAACTTTAAGAAAAAAAGACGGGAAATAAGTTGAATGAAGACAAACAATTAATGGAAGGAATGGAACATGAAAGAAAGCAAAGTAAATAAATGTGAAAATGATAGAAACAAAGTAAAAGCAGAAAAAGATGACAGGAGGGACAACCAGAACAAAACCAAAAAAAAGTCTTGGAGTCAATGGGAGAAAAAAAATCTTGTATAGAAACAAAAAGATGCAGCGATAATGGATTAATAATCACATCACAGAGCTCTGTGTTTTACGCCTATGTATCTGTAGTTGCACATGCTTGTTATGGCATGTCTTCGCATGCACTCGCAGGTCCCTGTATGTACAATTTGCACATGTACAACCAAAAACACACACACACACACACACACACACACACACACACACACACACACACACACACACACACGAGTGCTCTCTCCAATACTGTTGCTTGGCAACTGGCCTAATGTTTGCACGCCATGTATCCTCAGACGTGAATGTGAATCCTCTCTCTCTCGCACTCTTGTGCTCCCTCTTGCTCTCTCTCACCTGTAGCTGGACTGTAAATATTTAGCCAGTCCTAATGTAGTACTGCAGCCCCTCTATCTTCCTCTCCCAGAACAGCGCATGATGGTATTATCAGGCAGAACATCAGGGGCCGTTATTAAGGCAAACATTAATTCAACAGGGTTCGAGGGTTAAGGTTTATACAGGGGACTGTTTTGAATGAGGGGGTTTGAGGAGAAGGTTGAGGCCTTTTCACACTGAGCCCGATTTTTATGGAGGAAAAAAAAAAACTGCACGTCAAGTTTTCTCAAAGAACACGTGTATTAACACCGTCCTTCACAGCGAGTTCGAAACCGACGGGCCACGACACTGTGTGAAATGTTTAATCGGAGAATGTTCTAATTTCTGCATTGTTAAAATCAGGCTGACCAATCAGAGCTCGGTTGTCGGGCAGAACAGCTCATCAAGAGCTTATAGGACAAGCAGCAGGCTGACTCTAAAAACATGGATACTAAAGAAAAGATCTGGTGGAATATAGCTGAAAGGCTGCAGAATGATGGTGATAAACCTCACAGTGACTGGATGGAAAGTTTTATTATTCATCTAAGATCATGCTCAAAAAACACAAACTAGAGCTTCCTGTGCTAATCTTAAGTTGTTTGTTTTTGTTTTTTGTTGGTGAAACCTCCAACACTTTAGGACAAATGAAATTGAAAGAAAAAAGTGTTTAGACAAATTTGATATACAATTTATGTATAACAGCGTAGCCGACCTTAAACATGCTTAATGCTGGACTCGGTTATGGCTTTTCCTCACTACATTTCCCAGAGTTCTTCATCAGAGTGCAGGAGAGTATCATATTACTTATCACTTGCCGAGGAAAATTCAGAATATGGTTTCTGCTGAGTAAGTATTTATGCTTATCATCGGATTCCTACCATAAAGTTGAAATATCATGAGTTGGACCATCGTAAAACGGAGAACCTGTACCTAAGAAGCACAACCAAACTAAAGAAATTTAAAATGATTTAAATTTTGGATAGAGTACGAGTTGTTAGTGGGATATGGTCACCCTGAGGATTCTTATCACTCTCTAGTCCGGGTCGTTAACCTTTCTCTGAACCTGTATGGATTTTTTTTTTTTTTTTTTTGTGAGATGGAAGCTGGACTTTCCAAAGCCGGGTAATCTCGTTTGAATATTGTTCCGTCTTGTTTGATTTGATAACGGTGATTGTAGATGATCTAAAGCCTGGATTGATTTGCAGGTTCAGTCTCCGATAGCACGAGGCTTGTCCTTGGTCCACTTGTCCCCGTTTCTGTAAACTGTTAACATTTCAACAAAGGTCAGCCAAGATTGCTTACGATTAATCGCTAACCAGATTTACAGATATACACATTGATTTAATCTCTGATCCTTCAAATGCTTTGGTATTTTTCAATTTAATTTCAGTCAGAGTGTGATAAGGGCTGACTGTTATCAGGTACAAAACAAAAACGAAAAACCGTTAGAGACGGAGCGAGCAAATGTAGCTTAGGGAATGTTGTTGTTTTTTTGTATTTTTTTAATTCATGACCGCTTTCATAATTGATGCATACTTTTTCTTTTACTCGTTGACCCATTTTCTTAATTTTTTTTATTATTAAGCATGTTTTCCTTTATTTGTTGCCCTATTTTATTAATAAATGTCCACATTTTTACATATTCTTTATTTTTGCCATGTATATATAAATTCTAACCACATTCTTGGGAAAAAAAAAATTGCGTGTTTCTTTTTTTTGTTTGTTTGTTTGTTTGTTTGTTTTTAATTGGCAATTTTTTCTTAATTAATGCATATGCTTTTTTATTGGTTGACCCATTTTCTTAACACCTGGCCACTTTTTAAAAGAAAAATCTTTTTATTAATTTGTAGCTGAGTTTTTTTTTAATTTATTTTTTATTGTTATTTTTTTAGGTATTTTCCCTGTATTTTTAAATTCCTATATATACATTTTTATTATGAGGCAATATTTAAGAAAAAATGTGAATAAAAGAAATGAATTAAGACCGTAAACATGAATTAAGAGTGTGTGTGTGTGTGTGTGTGTGTGTGTGTACACACACACATACATACACACATACATACATACATACTATTATATATATGTGTGTGTGTGTGTGTGTGTGTGTGTGTGTGTGTGTGTATGTATGTGTATGTATGTATGTGTATATATATATATATATATAAAATGTGTGTGTGTCTATGTATACTTCATTCATGTTTACGGTCTTAATTCATTTCTTTTATTCACATTTTTCTCTTATGTTTTTATTTGGGTATGTGTTCTGTGGGTCAGTGACCTGTACTGAGGGTAATATGCAAACATAGATGAGGTGAGGGGGTTTATTATTGATAGTCCGGATCACAGTGGTGCTTTTGTACTATGATTAAAGTTCGTAATTGTTTATTAGAATGTATCATGACTTTGAATTTTATATCAGTGGACAAACCCATTGGCCTGCTCTCTCTTTCTCTCACTACCCTCACAATACACCCTTGTTCCTGTGAGCCATTCATGCTTTAGTAGGCCTCGGGGGCCTCTGCGCTCCTCCAGGGGTCAGCCTTGGCCGTCTGAAATCATTCTGGGTGTGTGTGTCTGTGTGTGTGTGTGTCTGTGTGT